>JAJGOT010000070.1:147500-482500 GCA_022457155.1 Cladopsammia gracilis
TGAATCGTAACATTACATATGTGAAATGTGACACTTGATTTATCTCTTACAAAGCCCGCATGATTTGAAAGAATAATATACAAGACTAATAAATGTCCATAAACAGACTGTGATTTTATATCGGCTGTGTCCAGGGCTCTTTATTTGAATCCAAACGAAAGCATATTTTTTCATCTTCTTGTTTTTGTATCTTGTCTTGCAGAGAGTTTGTAAGTTTATACCAGCGGCCCAAGACAACCGTTCAATAATCAGTTGATCAAAGAATCTACACAGTGAAGCAGACAAAATCGATCCTAATGTTTGAATTTAATGGTGCGCGAATTCGATTGTTACTAGATTGTTTTATTTTATGAGGTTTCGTTGAGGATTCATTGCACCAGAAGCCGTGGTTACAACTGATTTTATCTTCAAACTGACATAAATACATTTTTAATCATCCTTCAGTAACATACAACGATTTTATCACGAGTGAACTAACCATGATTTTTCACTGGCTTACAGTGTAATTATTCAGTCCACAGAATGAAGGTGAAGACCTTCGTCGTTTTGTTTACAGCCGAGAAACACAGATTCGTCGCGATTCATACTTTAAACAAGCGCTAACAATTTTGCCTAATATTTCGTTTTCATTCGTTTGAAAGCTACTCATGGGACCCACCCATAGAAAATAATGTTGTACCTCCACAGTTACTCTGCCTGTGGAAATCGATATTCTTTTAATTTATCGGATACAAGAAGAACAAACAGAGAAGAACGTAATTGTTTACAATGTGCAAAGCACGATAATTCTAATCGTTAGGAGCTGTTTTATCAGTTCGAATTATTGAAAATGGCATTAAAAAGCGGAAAACTGCCAAGGTATTCACGGCTGCATAAAATTGTTTCTACTGTATTATGCTATTATTATATTTTCAAGCCGACAGAAAACTAAGATATACTGTAATGTATAGTTTTGGACGTCTATAGAGCTGCTTATTCTCGAAAATCTATGCAATGAGACCAGGCTTAAAACATAATCAAGTAAAAGTTATTAATATGTGTTGTCATAGATTTTTCCTGCGTAAAGATTTATATTTTCATTGATCATTCAGCGCTCTTATTATCCTACCATGTTTTACAATAGGGAGATTTTAGTGTACCTATACACTAAGCCAGTAATGTTAGCAAAGGAGAATTGTTGACAAATTATTGTCAAAAATTCGAGTTATCGGGACGCGCGTTATCGGGTACTTTGCACTCTCATTAACTCAACATTGCAACTTCCTGTCTGATCACTGATGCCACTGGTATTGATCAATACAATTTAGTTAGAGTTTTATCGAGGGTTCATGTTATCGGGTCTCTATGTAGTTTATATATTGTACTTTGCACTCGCCTCAACTGGCCATTGTAACTTCCTGTCTGATCACTGATGCCACTGGTATTGATCAATACAATTTAGTTAGAGTTTTATCGAGGGTTCATGTTATCGGGTCTCTATATAGTCTATATATTGTACTTTGCACTCGCCTCAACTGACCATTGTAACTTCCTGTCTGATCTGTGATGCCACTGGTTTTGTTCGGTTGTTGGTGCATGCTGTTACTCGCTAAAATCCAGATCACACTGACAATACTCAGAACAACATCCAGTCCGATCCGGCAAAACTGAAATGAAATATTAAAACAGAAAAGAATGAGCAATTAATATTATTTATGGAAATATGAATATATTTTGAATGATATGAGTTAGTCTCCTTATAATTTCGTTTTACGGACCAATTTGTTTATTTGACAACATTCGTTATTTAATATAACATGATGAACGATGATTTGGAGTGACAACTTTACACAGTGTCCTTTTTTATACTAGAAGAATCGTTCTGTTCGCAATGCTCAGAACTGGATTCAATTACTTGGAATGACTAATTTTAAGCGTCTACTAAGGATATGTTTTTGGATTAAAATCAGTGAACAGTTAATGGGTTTGCCACGTACACGTTTTTAACAGTAACTGAAAATCGGCCGACGGACAGTGTTAGGCGGCTGTGTAATCGAGTGTAATGTCTAAGCGACATAATTTCAAATAGAAATTGGAGACAAGTTACTTTGGTACTCTTGCAGTTCACTTTTAGTAAATAAATAAAATTAAAATTAGAAATGAATTTTAATGAATGCTATATTCGCATCCTTCCTAATGTTCCCCAAAGAATGTGTTCTTACCTCCAAAGGCCCTCTAAGGTCTTCTTTCTGATAATACAAAGTACTGTTGAGAATAGCTTGTTATATTAAACCAGAATCTGATTAATACCGGTACCGCTTAATCAGAAAATCGTGATCAGTAATTTTTCATTTAAGATTCGTGTTCTGTCCAGTTTGCCGCTTTTATTAACTGTCATATTGCATCATAGTCAATTGTTCATTGCTGGCATTTTTTCAAAAGTTTTATGACATTTCATTTGACTCTTCTTATATTTTCAAAACAGATGTTAATTTTAGTTTTTGTATGTCATTTAGAACAACGAAGTAAGGTTTTATTTTGAGATAAATACAATGGAGTTTGTTTAGTACCGCAATTCTCTCTTTCGGTCACTGCCGTCTCTCTTCTGCAACCAAAATTAAGGTTTGATTAGTTTTAGAAAAAATCAACAGTCTTCGTTCTAGGAACGAGTTTCCATAATCAACGCTGCTAAAGCCTGGTTTCTATAGGATCGTCCTGATCGTTTCAAAAACTATCGAGACGATCGGGGCGACCGAGAAGCTCGCTGTTTTCCATATAATCGCTTCTGTTGCTGAAAGAGGGTGAGCGCGCGGCCGTCAGCAAAATTCCTGGGGCAGCCGACAACAGACTTTTGGCGCGAGATTTGTGAACAAAATGGCGGATTTCAATCGAAGAGCGATTTTCTCTTTTTGAGATAAATGCAGTGCGAATGGTCTTGTATTTCTTTAATTTCTGCTTCGGCCGCGTCAATGTCGAATTTTTCTGCTGTCTTTCGTCAACAATTTAACAATGTATACTTGTTTTTGCATTCATTAGAACCTCTTCCATCAGTAGTGAAGAGTTCAGCTTACACGATGTTGCCGCTATTTTGTAAAAGAGCAGTGAATTATGGGATAAAATGATGCTTTCTGGGAAACATTTTGATCGCCTGGATCGTCCCGATCGTCTGAGAGTGTTTCCATTTGATCGCTTCAGAGTTCCTACGGTCGACCCGATCTTCCGAGTCGTTTACGATCGTTCGGGCAGTGTTTCCATATGATTATCCCGATGGTTTGAACATATTTTGAAAGGGCTGGGACGATCCGGACAAACGGGACGATCATATGGAAACCAGGCTTAAACGAATCTGTATGAACAGAATGATTAATGAAACGGAAAAAATATAGTATTCACTTATGCGGCAGTATTGAAATTCGCGTATCCACCGCTGGAGAATTCACATTCACGTCAACATCCTTCTTGGCGTTCCTCACACTGAAATACATGTATCGCTTAATATCGCCAAAACGTTTGACTGAACTGCTGCGAAACAGAAATCTAGAACGAGATCATAGCTTTGATTGAAAGACTCACGCGTTTTTGAGATTTAGTTTCGAAACGCTGTTTTGTCCAACATAGAAAAAAGCAAGAAGCATCCCTTTTCTAGACAAAAGCATCCGCCGAAGGCAGCGACCAGTCGGCAGCAAGTCGGTGCTCTTAATTTAATTAATTTCCTGGTATTTTGATTGCAAACGTAATTACACAAATGTTACCAAATAGATATGTTGACGACAACCGACTATTGTGATTTTTGTCTTCCAAAACTACGCTTGAAAAGGTTCTTGTTTTCCTGACTCTCAGTCAATGCTACTGACTGATAGACAAAATCCTACCTGTGGGAGGGTCATTGGGCCAAAACCTGAATTGTGCATTTACGCCAGGGGCCATTTGGACTCCTGTTTACACTCGTTCGTGTCCAGCACATTGCCCGGCATGCAACGGCGGTCTAGTTACAATGAAAGACACTTTAATACTCGGTCATTCAATTTTTGGCAACAAGTCATGACGTCACTGAATGTTCTGAAACATAACCCATTCGAGGCCCTTACAAGGACATTCAAGCAACCTTTCCCAGACCGAAACTTTGTACTCGCCCGGGTAAGGATACACTCTTACTTTAATTTTTCATCCTTGTTATCATCACTACGTTTTTGTTTTTCATACTACTATTTTCATAATACTGATAATAATAATTTTATTCAAAAACCTTTGTCTAAAAAGAAAATACGGTTGTGTTACAATTAAAAAAATATACGAAAGTTACTAAATATTAACAATAAAAATTTGAAAGAAAAACACCATAAAAAATTGAAAATTAAGAATTAAAAATTAAGACTGGTACCTCTAGCCATAAAAGAAGATTTGTGTCTGTTAGTGCACGACATTGGCGGTCTGGTATTCCATATAATGGTGTACATGTGGTGTTTGTGGATTTTCGCAAAGCCTTTGACCTTGTAGACCACGGTGTTTTGCTCACTAAGCTCGCTGAAATGGGCGTTGCCAGGAGTTTTTGGAAATGGACACAATGCTTCCTCTCAGGCCGGACGCAGCAGGGTAAGCTCCCTGGAGTGCTTTCTAAATCAGGATCAGTGATCGCCGTGTGCCTCAGGACAGGGTCATCTCTCCAACACTCTTCAATGTGCATGTTAACGATATCGAGGACTGTATTCCTAGGGAAATATCTGTATTCACTTGTAACGAACCTGCAGCCGGCAGGATGTCGTGACTCACCTGAAGAATTGGGCTGTGCAGAAAGTGGAGCTGAACGCCGAAAAAACCAAGGACATGTGGATAACCTTTAAGAAGTCATCGTTTTTTTATATCAATCGATTAATTGGCATCGACTATTATCGATTGATATTAATTGTCATCCATTATCGATTTCATCGATTGGTGAGGCTGGGAAACGCCATGCACTGAAACGAGGTTGTGCCTAAATAATGCCGTCCAGAAGGACGTCGGGCACCTTATTGAGACTAATATAACGTAATGTCGACAATTAGAATTTTATTTTCAATGAATTTTTAAGTGTAAAAGAGAAAATCTAAAGTCCCCACTCAGGATTGAACCTGTGACCTCAGCTAGGCTTAGGCTTACATGGCCTACCGTACTACTGTACCACCTAGCTATCTCGGGTTGCTTAGTCCTAAATTTAACTATATAAACTGCTATCCCTAACCTCAACTGAAAGCTAACCAGTTGCTCCGTTATATAAGTCTCAATAACAACAAGTAGCTTTATTTGCATGACTATAAATCCTTACAGTATTGCAAAAGCATTACAACATGACAAAATGAAATAACAATAATATAATAAAGAAAGGGAAAGTTCAATTAAGACACATTAGTCTGGATTGATAAGAAGTCTGACCTCCTTCTGGACGGTATGATTTGGGCTTGACCATGAAACGATCGTACCCAGACCTCACTCGTGCAAGTACCGTGGGAGATCTGGGAACGAGATGTGTTTTCAAAAACCTGCCACTCTGGGAAATGTTTTCAAAAGCATTCGTTTTTATGTCTTTTTAACACTTTAGTGTGGACGCAAAGCCAAAACGTCTCGAAAACGACCCGTTTGACTGTTTTCGTGTTAGTGTGGATAGCGCACAAGAAAATGCAAGGTAAGGTAAGCCTCTTACTAGGGTATCCTTAGCGCTAGGGCAGGAACGGAGGGGAGGCCAGACGGGGATGGCCGGCTTTTAAGAGCTTCCCGCTTTCCTGCGTGCCAATGTTTTGCTGGCTCAGTTTTTCCCCGCCTCCCGTCCCTTTCACTCCCACCTTCTCTTCCGTTCGGTCCCGTCCCGTTCTTCATTCACTCTGAATAAAGTACTAAGGTAGTACCGTAACCCATAGCCCCCGATGTCAATGTGTTTATTGAGAATAAACACAATTGTTAATAACTACTAGAGTGATAAAACTGAAAAAAAAAACTATGGCGATTAATTTTAAGCCGGAAAATATTTCAATTTCATTTTTCACTCCTAGTGAAGTTTCCATTTTTTCTACGTTATCGTGGCGCTTTCGATCAATATTCTATCGAGCAATTAGTGCGCAATTTATCTCGCATCGATCTGGGTAACTTGTAATCTCGTACCCAAATCGTTCTTCCACTCGTGGCCGTGGAAGAACGGGGTACGAGATTAGGTAACTAGTCTCAAAAAGCTTAGTGAGAGAAGAAAAACGAAACATTGAGGCGAGAGAAATCGTTGCGAGATAATTGTTGTAATAGCGGCTTTTAACAAGTATGCGAACAAGGGTTACCTCGTCCCCATACGTCATTCATTGTTCTATTGCGTACATATAGAACAATGAATGACGTATGGGGACGAGGATTTATGGGATGGATTTACAACCTTCCAACAATCCCGTGAAACCCCGCGCTCCCTGTTTTCCCGCGGTTTACGGACGTTAAGCGACGAGGCAGGATCATGATAAAGGAACAATGTATGAGAAACCAACTGCATCATCGCTAAAATGAAAACTTTTCACAAAGCAGGTTGGGAGAGCAATGCCCCTATCGATCACGGTCACTTCCTCAGAGAAAGAACTAAAACATTTTTACTAAAGAACAAACCAAGACGATTAATACTTCATTCTCTGCCGTGTCTGTCTAGAAACGCTATTCAGTAAAAAACAAACGGTCCATTAAGCGGTCGAGATGGACTTCTACTTCTGCTTCTGCTTCTGCTTTGCTCTCTTCTTCCGTTTCTTGGTGAGCGCGATCGCTGCCTCTCTGATTCGTGCTCCCTTGTTGTGATCTGCAACGAAAACAGAAATAGTTCTATTCAGTATGAACAAAAGCTTACCACTGTTATGAGCTTTTGGTATGAAGAACAAGAGAGGTAAAACGAGTAGTGTGCTCTCAGCAAAGACTATAGAATTACCCCCAAGGGCCGAAATATTCTTCACACTATGACTGCGAAGTTTCGCGGACTCAGAATGTGGTTTGTTTTAAAGGGGCTTTGTCATGGGGCCTTTATGTTTTAGAGTCAAGAAGTCTGTGCAAAAAATAAAACTAAGCGCCTTTTCGTAAGACAGGAAGTTCTTCCAAAACACCGAGAGGTATCAAGTGAATTCTCACAGGGAAAACAAACTACATGTATAACGTTGGTTATCGTGAGACCAAAAAAACCCTTTTAACTTTACGCGCTCGGTCGATTTGAAATTTGTACGGGCATGATTACCCCTGAATTGTAGGACAAGAAGTTTCATTACGAATTAATCGCATCAATAACAAATTTCAGACTAAATAGTCTCTGTAGACTTGTCTGTACTCGAAACGTCAGCGGTATGCAAATGATTGACGCTCGCGCAACCAAAATTAGGAATTCTTATATAGCTGGGGTTTTTCTCAATACAACGCACGCGTTCACTGGTTGATTCATGGTCACATGACATCTAACAAATAAACTGTTTCCCCTCAAACGTCCATGGGCGGGAAACATTTGCGAAAGCGGGCAACATTTGCGAGAGCGGGCAACATTTTTGACGTCATAGGTAAGAATGCACTGTCGCCGCCCGCTAGCGCACATGACCGTGACAAAAGAGGGCATGATTATTAATGAGGCGATTGATGTTTACAGTTTACCTCGAGTGCTCGGCGCGTTTTTCAAACTAAGTTTTTTTAATCAAATGCCTTGTTTTGCTATATAACAAATCACTTAAGTAATGATCCGCATAAGAAGGAAAGTGGTAACGGCAATGCACGATGGAATGTCGACTTTTTTTTCTTGTTACAACTAGCGACAGATCTCATTGGCCTAGACTCAAAAACCGCTAAAAAGTTAGGGTTCAAGGTGCATTTTGTTTGATTTATTAACGGTTTCATGTAATTTAAGACTGGTAAATTGTATTTGGGGAACTTCGTCAAAGCAGCAAAATTATTAGCTATTGTCTTCTGCTATTCTGATTGGTTAAGCACGAACATTTCCTAAAATTTATCTGACGCAATCGGATATTCTTTATTTTTATACTGAAATATAATTAGAAACCATTAGCTCCTCTTCTATTCTTGAAATCAAAGACATTGTTTGTGAGAAAGAGCCAATGCCGCAGAACAATGAAGTTTACTGTAGTTCTTATATGGAGCGTTACTTAATGACTGATCACTCGAATCATCGAGATTCTTGGGAAACAAAATTTACTGTTTCCATCGGGACCAGTCATTAAATGTTTAAAAGGCTCGCGGATGGCCAATCACAATCGAGAATGTTGTTATTGCTACGGTTATTATTATTAAACTATAATCAGTTTGGGAGGTTTTTTTCAAGGCACGAAGAAAGAACTTTATTTTGGGTCTCCATTGATGCAAATTAATGTCTTTTTGGCTTTTTATCGTGCGTGTTATTGTTCCTTCATTTTTACCTGTTCATCGCTAAGCGGAAGCCAGTATAAACATGGTATGGTCTTGGTTTTTTACCTGTTCATTACTAAGCGGAAGCTAGTATAAACATGGTGTGGTCTTGGTTTTTTACCTGTTCATCACTAAGCGGAAGCCAGTATAAACATGGTATGGTCTTGTTTTTTTACCTGTTCATCACTAAGCGGAAGCCAGTATTAACATGGTATGGTCTTGGTTTTTACCTGTTCATCACTAAGCGGAAGCCAGTATAAACATGGTATGGTCTTGGTTTTCCTGAACAAATTATCCAACAGGTTACCAGGGTTCTTTTGATCTTCTTCTTCTTCCTCTTCCTCTTCCTCTCCAGCTACTTCAGCTGGTGGCTTTTCTTCTACAACTTTAAAAAGGTCAATCATGATGTCACAACTATGCTTAAAAGCAAAATTTACCTTAACCTCGAGGCTATGAGGCAACTCGTGAATACGAAACAACCTACGGACCCTCCCTTCTCCTAGGCGTTTTGCTTCACCGACCCCCCATCCCTTTCGTCTATCTCCCCTCCCTCCAACGCCGTCCCCATGGGTAAGGAAGGTGACCATTACATATCGCGGGCTCAATGTTATCAGCCGATTGCGCAATCGAGTGAAATTTTGTCGCACTGCTTTAACTCGCTCAACGCTACCCGCATTCACGAGTTAAAAATAATTCGTACCATTGGATCGACAAAGAATGCAGTAGAGCCCACAATATTCTCCTGTACTTAAGTTAAACATTAACTTACAGGTGATAATGAGGGGTTTTAAGAGGCAGTGTCTGTAAAAGCGGTCCATCATGTATTTCGGTTCGAAATAAAAGTTTCCTTCAATTTTTGCTCAGAAAACTATCTTGGATCATAAAAAATGAAACCACTTTGGTTTTTCGAAATACGTTAAAATATATTTTTAGAGCTCACAACACTCAGAGCGACAAAAGGCCTTAATTTGCATGTGGTCACTATCGAAATTGCACGGCAAGTTGACAAGCTCATTGCTCGAAAACCACCAAATGCGAGAAAAAACTATTATTACGTTTAAGTTAAGTTGTCTATTAATGGTGTGAATCGCATGTAAATTTTGATATGTTTTGGTCTACAGGTTTGGGCCCTTTTTGAAAACATGCGAAAGTACCATTTCTTTGCTGGCATTTATTTCGCAAGTCCAGTCCGGACTACTTTAAATTCATGGTCAATCCTACTAAAGAGATGTTAGAAAGCATAGAAATATAAAACTACCTTGCGCTTTTTGCCTTCCTTTCGCATAGCGACTTCGAACTTTTGGTGCTTTTGCAAATATGTCACGCGCCATTCATGTAAATTAGGTTGCTGAGCAAATAGGCCATTTCCGAGTTACCTTTAGCCTCTCTATCAAAGCGAGGCTAGGTGCGAAACCTTTCATATGAAAATGAGTTTTCATTCACATGCAAATAAGTTTTATTTGCATGTGAATGAAAACTCATTTTCATATGAAAGGTTTCGCACCTAGCCTCGCTTTGATAGAGAGGCTAAAGGCAACTTGGAAATGGCCTATTCAGATTGCGTTATACAAAACCGTAACAGCTGGGCCCCAGCTTTAACCTCATTTGCATTTCATATATAACCGGGAGGGCACATTGTATACATATTTGTATATATATAAACTTATAACTTTCTTATTCACGGGTTGGCTCTCCCATCTTTTTCATTTCTGACACGAGTGACTCATTACCTAGCTGTTGCAAAGTTTTATAACAAAAATCAATGTCAGAAGATTTTCGCGCGAACGACCTTAAAGTAGAAAACTTAAAATTTGGGTAAATATGCTTGCCATGGAAACGTAATATGTCACAAACTGAAAAAAAACATGAAAAAGGTTCCCAGAAAAATTTCAGAAAAAGTCACGAAGTTTAGTGGGTATTAGTTATAAACGTTCAAAGTCAGTGCGGGCACCCCCCCCCCTCCACCGCCCTCCCCCCTCCCCCCCCTCCCCCCTCCCCCCCTCGCCCCTCCCCCTGATATGGGAGAAAGATAAGTTAGACTGTTTGTTATTTTTTATGGAGTAAAAGCGTTTTACTACAATTTTGGCAAACCTTTTGCGATAATGGAATACAAAAATCATGTTTATAACTACTTATAACTTTCATCTTTGGCAGTTACCTTGCTTTGTTGATGTATCTCTGTCGTCAGGCTTATTTTCTGGCCTACTCAGAAATTTAATTCTATTCCTTACTTTTACTTTGAATGGACTGCCCATAATTGAGTTCCCCGCTACTCTGATAGACACGGCTAATTCTCCAGGAGTTGTTGGTCTGTAAGAAATTGAGTAACGGCCATCCTTCAAATCTGTCATAATAGTTTGCAGTACATCCTGGCGTTTTGATATGATTTTCACGCTGACTTCGTCAATCTCACTGTAGGTTGTTTGGCCCTCTGAATTCTTTGTTATTACCGTAAAAGTGCAATCTTCGCCTACAAAACCCTCTGTGAGACTGTTTCCTTCTGCGACGGACATTAATGGCTCGGTGTTGGTCGTAACTAACCTTCCCGGAACGTCTAAGGAAACATCATTTGGAATATACTTGACCCCAGAACAATTCAGCTTTGGAACAAATTCGAAGGGCACAGAAAGTTCTTGAAGCCTTTGTTCAATTATTGCCTTGACGTTCAAAATTTCTGGCAAATTATCTCGAAGAAGAACATCCTTGCTAAATTCCAAGGTGCTGTCTATTTCCATCAGTTTACCATTTAAGCTGGATATCTGGATTGCAAAGGCATCGTCAAATGCTGCTTTCCCTTCGACTAACCGTTCCGTTAAGGTGGTCAGACACGAGGGGTCATGTAGCAGGGACATGTCGCAGCGACATGTAGCAGCGACAAAAATTTGTGTAGTACACACTGAGGGACATCTAGCAGGGACGTGCGCCGGGGACATGTAGCAGGGACAAACTCATAGCGCTTGCACACGCATGAAAATGTTGCGAGGGCATGTCTCGGGGACATGTTGCAGCGACACGTCCCCTCGTGTGAACTGATACTTTTATAATTGTGCAACACCAATTTTGGGGACATTTTGTCCCCGCGACATGTCGCACGGAGTTCAACTTGTTGAACTTCATGGGACACGTCGCCGCGACAAAATGTCCCCAAAATTGGTGTTGCACAATTGTGAAAGTATCAGTTCACACGAGGGGACGTGTTGCTGCAACATGTCCCTGAGACATGTCCCCGCAACATTTTCATGCGTGTGCAAGCGCTATGATTTTGTCCCTGTTACATGTCCCCGGCGCACGTCCCTGCTACATGTCCCTGAGTGTGTACTACACAAAATTTTGTCGCTGCTACATGTCGCTGCGACATGTCCCTGCTACATGACCCCTCGTGTCTGACCACCTTTACGCTTGCTTCGTGTTGGCGAATTAATAAAATACAGCGTTCAGCGAATCCCTTGACTTCTTTTGTCGCTTCTTCGATGCTGCTGCTTAATTTCAGCCTACTTTTCTCTAGAGAGTCCCTGTTGTTCCTTAAACGAGAGCCGCTTGCCTGAACGTCGCGCATTTTGGCCTCAATTTCACATTTTTTCTTTTCAAGTCCCTGATCAAGCGAGATTTTGTTGTGATCTTGATGCTCCAATATGGCACAGTCACGACAAATGCAAATTTGGCACTTTTCGCAGTAAAACCTCAATTCATCCTTGTGTTTCTTGCAAAAGTTTGCCCTTCGAGCGTAATCTTGAACATCGGTTGCCTCAAAGTTACTGATTTCTTTAACATGGTGGCCCCTAAAAATCTTCCACTTCTTATGGGCGCCAGCGCAGTCGTCACACAAAAAGCTGTTGCAATCAGAACAATAAAATTTCAAAGATTTTCTTTCGTCACAGTTTCCACAATGCTGTGAATCTTCCTGTCGTTGCCCGCTGTAAGCCTCCACAATTTCCAACATCTGCTTGTAAAACAGATTGGATGGAAGGCTGTCGATGCTGTTGTTGGGACACTCGGTGATCTGACGACATGTCGGACAACTCAACCCTCCTTCGCGTTGCTGTCGCTGTCGTAACCAAGCTTCCAGACAAGTCTTGCAGTAAGTGTGCAGACATTTCAGTATTTTTGGTTCGCTCTTTTCACTAAACTGCTCCTGGCACACAGAACATTCCAATTCCTTTTTCACATCGTCGATAAAGTTTTTATTTTGAGCCATTCCTGCCAGAAGTAACCAAAATGTAACACAAAACGGGGCTCATGACGGATTAAAGGAAAACGATGTTTCCCAGAATTTACGGAAGTTGAAGGATTTCCAATCTGGTTCCCAGGGCGCCTCGGTGTTCAAAATGGCGGCGAGTGAAGACCTCTCAGTCCATGCTTTGTTGATGATGTTTACTATCTTCTGTAATGCGGTTCCACATCTCTCAGTGATCTGTATACGCTTACCGCGACCCACGGACTGTTTTGGAGTCAAGCGTAATGCTCATATCAGCGGCCATAACAGTAACTAAGTAACATTTCATTGTTTCAACTAAATTTGTGACTTAGGCCTCATTTAATATAATTTATGGTCTCGGTTTCCCGAGGCAACCCTAGCCCCCGAGACAACTTTACCGAGCGTTTATATTGGAAAACGTTGTCCTTGCTGACCGAGTCAAAAATTTTCCTACATCACTCTACTTAATTATTCAAAATGCTTCTCAAATATTCAAATCCTTAATTCTGCTTTGCTTTATCGTGTTTTTCTCCTTCAATTTGATTGAATGCGGTTAATCTTTAATGGAAATTTTCAGTGCGGCTACTGTTACCGGGGTCACCCAGACAAAGTTAACCAATCACAAAGCAGAATGGGGACAATCGATTCCAACATTTTTAACTTAAGCCAATAAAATGTCGAGAACAGAACAATGAAACTCGTGAAGTTTATATTGAATAAAGCTTTCGCTAGCGTTGACTTT
This sequence comes from Cladopsammia gracilis, assembly GCA_022457155.1. Lineage (NCBI taxonomy): Eukaryota > Metazoa > Cnidaria > Anthozoa > Scleractinia > Dendrophylliidae > Cladopsammia > Cladopsammia gracilis. Next base: position 160,808 of record JAJGOT010000070.1, read on the forward strand.
TGGATTTAAAAATTTGAGTAGTTTCAAATGCTACATGAATGAATGTCAAGTGTCATGCAAGTAAGCGAGAACTGATTTCAAACTATATGAAAGCAGCAGTGAACGCGACAGCTGTATGTTTGGGCAAATTGCGTGGCGGATTTGAATTCTCGGAAAAAATAACAACTCAACCGCCGGCTGTTTTCAAATGTTACAAGGCACACTGCCAGCGTAGCATATTCAGTGTATAAGCATTTATTTTCTAACCGTTTGAAAAAGAGCGGCTCCTTTATTTCAATTCTTGTTATTGAATTGTCAGAATTTTTTCCGTTGCAGATTTTCCTTGCGGTTTGAGCACTAGATGGGTTTCTTTAATCTCCCAAGGCGGTCGTAACGGTTTTGAAGAAATCATTTTGGTTGAAAGTGTTAAAAGTCTATAGTTGTATATGCCGAAAAATAGAAACAATTATTAACCAAACCTCGACCGAACTCTGTTAAAAAAATATATGATTCTTGTCCGGCGGTTGAGTTTTTTTTTTCTCATGAATTCATCTCGAGGAAGTTGGGTTTACTGTTTTGAGTCGTCTGGAAAAGCTCAAATGGCGAACCGCTGTAATATCGATGGATTTTCCGGCAGTGAAATATATGTTGAAGAACGCTCCTTTTCTGTACGACCGACACTCTTTTATCAGTTTTGAATTTCCCTTTTACTTTATTTTATTTCAGCTTTATCCGACTCAGACTGCCACAACCCAACACGTGGAACTCAAAGCGCATAAAACTTTATAGTTAACCATGGAGGCGAGCAAGCCGTGGTTTTGTTGTTTTCAAATCCGTAGGTCACTCTTTAATTTGCCTGAACTATGACCGTCGCTTTCACTGATACTTATGCAGTTAAGAATTCTTTCTTCGCTGGCGTCAGGTTATTTATTTTCCAACCCCGCCGTTGACACCGTAGAGAAAACTTGAATCTGTTACGTCTGTTACGAGCGAACAAATTATATTAAATCCACCACCAGCACTTTTATTTGTGTAGACATACAGTACAGCCGTCGCTTTCCATATTTGCACACAGTTTGGGGTTTCTCTTTCATTTGAATCGCCGACATAAACCTTCCAAATCGCGCTGTTAAAACAAGTCAAGTTCAAACGCGATGGAATCGAAGTTAATTGAAAATCCAACGCTGTTCAGCCAAAACTTGTATTGATCTGTTTTCACGGCGAAGGAACTAGTTGAAATTTCATTGTTCTGTACTCGACATTTCATTGGCTAAAGTAAAAATGTTGGAATCTATTGTTCTCGTTCTGTTTTGTGATTGGTTAACTTTGTCTAGGTGACTCCGGTAACAGTAGCCGCACTGTAATTTCCTTCTTAGAATCATGTTTTGCTTCAAAACTTGTTTTTAAAACCACATGGAGACAGCCAAGATGAGTTGCCCTACTTAAATATTCATAACTCTGAGTTTTTTTCGTTCATTTGAGTATTGTAGGCTTAAATTATTACAATTTTACTTCATTAATATGAGACCCCGTTTAAGGTGGCTCCCAACAGTTTCCAGCACTTTCCAAGACTTACATTTTGATGGGTCATTAAAACCACTCTTTATCAGTTCATGATATCAAACGAATGCCCAATTATAAGTGAACACGTTGTTATCATTTTTGTGACACAATATGCTACTATAGCAGCAACAGTATAACGTGCTGAAAACACCCTTAATTTTAGCTTTAAGTGTTAATAACTCAAAAGTGACTCGGTGAACCCCAGTTTTAATTGTCGAATTTTGATCAGTAGGATAAGAGGCAACTTTTAGCAAAGTTTAAAAAAATTCTGTAGGTGGGGTTCAGAGCCACCTTAAATTTTCGAAAATTTAAGGTAGCTCTGAACCCCACCCCGTCAAGTCATAGCTAGCGGAATGTTTCGCGGGCGCGTCTGTACATGTGTGTCCATCCGAGCGTTGAGCAGGGCTAGCTCGCGGACGCGTATACCGTCGTAAAACATACGTGTAGGACGTCGCGTAACATCCGGGATCTTAGCAATGTTGAAACCAAAGCGAGGCTTTGTTTTTCGCGAGGTTACTCGGCCGATGATGGTACTTTTGCTGTGTTTAGCGGAGAAAACCGTTTGCAAATTTAAGTCGTTATTTCCTTGCATTCGCGGTTTGCTACCCAAGACAGGGATGCTAATTCGGTAACAGTAGCCGCACTGTAATTTCCTTCTTAGAATCATGTTTTGCTTCAAAACTTGTTTTTAAAACCACATGGAGACAGCCAAGATGAGTTGCCCTACTTAAATATTCATAACTCTGAGTTTTTTTCGTTCATTTGAGTATTGTAGGCTTAAATTATTACAATTTTACTTCATTAATATGAGACCCCGTTTAAGGTGGCTCCCAACAGTTTCCAGCACTTTCCAAGACTTACATTTTGATGGGTCATTAAAACCACTCTTTATCAGTTCATGATATCAAACGAATGCCCAATTATAAGTGAACACGTTGTTATCATTTTTGTGACACAATATGCTACTATAGCAGCAACAGTATAACGTGCTGAAAACACCCTTAATTTTAGCTTTAAGTGTTAATAACTCAAAAGTGACTCGGTGAACCCCAGTTTTAATTGTCGAATTTTGATCAGTAGGATAAGAGGCAACTTTTAGCAAAGTTTAAAAAAATTCTGTAGGTGGGGTTCAGAGCCACCTTAAATTTTCGAAAATTTAAGGTAGCTCTGAACCCCACCCCGTCAAGTCATAGCTAGCGGAATGTTTCGCGGGCGCGTCTGTACATGTGTGTCCATCCGAGCGTTGAGCAGGGCTAGCTCGCGGACGCGTATACCGTCGTAAAACATACGTGTAGGACGTCGCGTAACATCCGGGATCTTAGCAATGTTGAAACCAAAGCGAGGCTTTGTTTTTCGCGAGGTTACTCGGCCGATGATGGTACTTTTGCTGTGTTTAGCGGAGAAAACCGTTTGCAAATTTAAGTCGTTATTTCCTTGCATTCGCGGTTTGCTACCCAAGACAGGGATGCTAATTAAGGAATAATCTTGCTTCGAGGAACTTTATACATTTTTATCAATGCGGGAAGATGTTTCTTCGGATTGCAGAAGAAGCGAAGATTTAAAGAATTTCCAAGCAGTCAAGGGACTTCAAGATAAAACAAATTACATTTTTCGATGGGAATTTATGTTGATATCAATCTGTGACTGACTTTTTCTTTGCGTTCTCGTTAGTTTTGGAAAATCGTTTATAAAACGTCTCAATCGTATTGATTTCTTGAATTTCATCTAAGACAGCTCGGTCTCGATGCGCTATAAATGGTACGCGTTTTATTTTGCTTTTAAACATAAACTAATGGAGATTTGAATAAAGTTTTTCGAAAGAAGATTGTGTTGTCCATTTTTATCAGTTTTTCTCCATTCATTATATGGATTGAAAAGCGATTTCATGTAAACAAAACAAGACTTCAATTTTGTAGTTCTAACTTCATTCGCGTCGCCATATGCAAATATGTTTGTGTATTTTTTGCAATTTTCATTTCCAAATCAGTTTCTCGGGCAATTTTTGACAAGCAACAGGTGTATTTTACTTGGAAATTAGTCATACTAGTAATTTTAGACCGAGAAAAAGTTGTTTGTGATTTTTTTGCATTGTACTTTCTAAATGCACTGTGCAGACGGTCGCGTAATACTGTTTTCGAGAATTGCTAAAATTGAAAATAGCTCGGTCGTCAATCTTAATTCTTGTGCTTCTAACCTTTCACCTTAGTTAAGCTTATCATCGACTTTCTGTTCATAGAGCTACGCTGTTGGGCTCAATCTATCTATGTATATTACCCCAAGAGGGTTTATGCTTAGATGGAAATTAAATAATTGGGTGACTTACTCAGCTTTTATTGCTGTTTATTATGGTAAATTATTTTAAATTTTAACGGTCTCTGCCAAGCATTCATATTATGTTGCAAAGGGAAATTAGTTGTTTTCAAACAATATTTGGAAGTTCATATTATAGGAATTTAACCATCGGACGTACAAGGGGAGTGTTGCACCCCTCTTGGGTTTTTGCGATGGTGCAATATTTTGAAAATATTTTACGTTTAATAGATAGCCTGTGATGTGTTCCACAAGATAAGATAAATATTATGGGTCGTGGCGCTGCTGGGGGTCCGTGACGTCATCCAAACTGTCCGCAAAGGTGGCCGCCAAGATGGCCGCCAACTTGGATTTTACTAAAAAATCAAATTTATCGGAAAAATACGGAAATTGCAAAATAATTTTTGCTAGAGTGGCAAAATAACATACAATTATTAAACATTTTTATGCTTTTGGTAGCATTTTACATGTATTTTCGCCGAATAAAGGTGAAAAACACACATTTTTATAAAAAAATGGCTTGACCTCATGCTACTTATGACGTCATATCTCGTTACCATGGCAACCGGTTGTCGCAAAACTCTACAAAAATGTGTCTCAAGGACAAATGAACAGCTACTAAAGACGGCATATGCTAACCAGTAATGGTCTTGAAAATATCGGAGAGAAACCTGGGGGGGGATCCCCCCTTCCCTTGTACGTCCGAGGGACGGGTTAAGCTATGGGTTTGCAGTCTCGTAGTAATGTGTACCGCAAGAGAATACCAAAACTAAATTATTTTAAACATAGATACACTATATTAGATATTTAAAATGTTATATTCTCTAAAAGGTCACTCTGTCAGCCAAATCAGTTCTGTTAATGTTGATGTTGTTCTAACTTTTACAATGTATGCCGACGACCATCAACTGCACTCGGCCGGTAAAACGGTCAAGGAAGTCAAGGATACTATCAACGAGGAAGGAAAGATGGTCTCAAAATGGTACGAAAACAACCTTCTCCAAGGCAACTTCTCCAAGTATCAAGCAATTAGTTTTGGACCAAAAAACAAGCCTAAGGAGTTGGACATTATAATATCGGATTTTAACATTGAACAACACTCCGAGATAAAAATACTCGGAGTGATAATAGATGAAAAATTAACTTTCATGAGCCAAGTGAGCAACATCTGTAAAAAGGCGTCTAGGCAAGTAGGTGTCATATCGCGCCTACGGAACATGATTCCTATAAAAGATAAATTGTAGATCTATAAATCAGCAATACTACCCCACCTAACTTATTGTCAAACGGTATGGCATTTTTGTTGCTCATCCGACTCACGGAAAGTTGAACGCGTACAGGAAAGGGCATTGCGTGCAGTTAACTGTAATAAAAACATCACATATGAAGAACTCTTACACATGGCCAAATTACCAACCTTAAGGAACCGTCGTCTACAGGAAATTGCAATAATTATGTGCAAGGTCAAAAACAACATTCTCCTACTTATATAGCTAACATGTTCAACATAAATATTAGTCGTTATGCTTTAAGAAATTCCAATTTCACAATACTCAGGTTTAACACGATAACGCATGGTAAACACAGCATAAGTTATTTAGGACCTACTTTGTGGGCAAAGTTGACCGGAGATATAAGAAGATCAGAAACTTTGAACGTTTTTAAAAATCACATAACATCGATAAACTTGAGTGAATTAATTATCGATAATTGTCGAAACTGTTTTTTTTATGTAGTAATTTGATGTCTTAGCAAATGATATTGTATTTTTATCTAGATTTTGTATACTTATTAATTATTATATAGGTAATATAACTAAGATTTTGATTATTTGGATTAGGATAGATTACTTAGGTGTCCCCAATTAGCAAACTGTACTACAGCAAGCTAGAATGTTTTGACACAATAATAAAGTTCTTCTTATTATTATTTTGAGTCTGTCGATGAAATCTCAAGTGTGACGTACCATTCAAATGAAAGCTGCTAAGCGGTGCTGTTTATTATGCTATGCAAGGTGGTTTTAACTTTTGAGTCTACGGATAAAATAGCTTTCATTTGATTGTTTATACTTTTATGTCTGTGGATTAAAACCTCAAGTGTGACCATTCAAATGATACTCTAGGTAACAGAAGTTCTCTCGCGGCGTGTAATATGGCGTGTAATATGGAAGACATGAGAACGCGAGAAAAGCTTAGTAGTTAAGGACTTGGCGGTACCAGATCAGTTTTGCAAAACTGATCTGATACCAAGCCAAGTCTTAACTACTTCCCATCTGTTGGATTAAAAAATATAGAAAAATCAAATGAAACTATATGTTAATAAAAACACAATGGTGCGTTTATTCCATTGCGTGATTCCACATAATAGAATCCTTTGCGTGACACAATTCTCGGAAAAACAGGGAAACCCCCTGTAAAATGAGTCATCACTAATAGCTATTGTCTTCAGGTCATGAGACAGTCGTATGATTTTTTTCAACCAATGAGGAATTGTCTGATGCATCAGACAGATTCTTTTTTAAATCAATGAAGTTGAAGGGAAGGAGTATTTCAGTGAAAACATGAACAAGAAACTATTTTCAACATATTGTGAACTTTGATTTCCCTTTACAAGATCTCTCAACTTTGCCAGGTCTGTTCTAAACTCAATAAAACGCTGTTTATCCATCAGTGATATCAAAGGTGTGCGAAATATTATGCCTTCCACTCTTGTTTATATTGGTTCAGTTTCCCACGCGTGGGAATGTTTATTGTCTCATCACCTTTTATGACAACCATCAAAGAGTTAGCATTTGGATTAATATATATAGATAGCCCAAGCCTAACAGCGTCGCACTTTGAACAAGCTTAATTAAGGTGAAACTTAACCAAGGTGAAACTTAACTAAGGTGAAAGGTTGGAAGCACAAGAATTAAGATTGACGAACGGGCTATTTTCAATTTTAGCAATTCTCAAAAACAGTATTACGCGACTGTCTGCACAGTACATTTTTATAGACCGTACAAAAGTTCACAAAAACAACTTTTCTCTGTCTAGAATAACTAGTACCACTAGTTTCCGAATAAAATACAGTTTTTGTTTGTCAAAAATTGCCCGAGAAACTGATTTGAAAATCAAAAATTGCAAAAATACACAAACATATTTGCATAAGGCGATACGAGTGAAGATAGAACTGTACTATAAAATCAAAGTCTTGTTTTGTTTACATAAAATCGCTTTTCAAACTATCTAATGAATGAACAAACACATAAAAATGGTTAACACAATCTTATTTCGAAAAAATTTATTCAAATCTCCATTAGTTTACGTTTAAAAGCAAAACGCGTACCATTTAAGCTTAATTATAGCTCATCGAGTTCAAGCTTTCTTCGATGAAATTCAAGAGATCGATACAACTGAATTTAAGCACGTTTTAAAATCAATTCTCCAAAACTAACAATAACACCAATAGAAAGTCACTCACAGATTGATATCAACATAAATTCTCATCGAAAACTTAATCTGTTTTACCTTTAAGTCCCTCGCTTGCTTGGTTCTGAAATCCGTAGAAAACAAATATCTCCCGCATTGATAAAAACGTAATACATGAAGTTCCTCGAAGCAAGATTTCATCCCTGAAAGCTCGTCTTTTTCCACTAAAGCGGCTTCTGAGTATCCCTTAATTAGTATCCTTGTCTTGAGTAGCAAACCGCGAAATATTAAGGGAAATAACGCCTTTAATTTCAACGGTTTTCTCCGCTTAGTAAATTCACAGCAAAACATCAAAGTGTTTTTCTAGCTGACGTGACATTCGGCCGTGTAACCGCGCGAAAAACAAAGCCTCGCTTTGGTTTCAACATAACGTCGTACGCGCATGTTTTGCGACGTCATACGCGCCCGCGAGCTAGTCCTGCGCGAAGGCAAGCTAGTCCTGCGCGACGGCGGCGGCGGAGGTCGGGCACACGCGCGCCCGCGAAACATTCCGCTAGCCATGACCATGAAAAATGACGGGCATGGTTCTATGAGTATAGAGCTGCGCAGCCAGGCCTTCGGCCTGGCAAGTGCTCCGCTAAAAATAACATCTACGCAATGGAACAAAGATAGTTTCCCACGCGTGGGAATCTTTATTGTGAGGAAATGACATCGTTCGGTAGCAATAAACGTAAACATTAAAACACGGAGCCGGCACAGCGGTGCCGCGACGTAATGACTTCTTTGGATTTTAGTGACAGTCACATAAAAATATAATCTCATATAATAGTATAGAATGAATTGTAATTCAGTAATTCACAATGAATTGGAGAATATGGAAGAGCCTATATGTCCCTTTTGTTATCAGCAATTAGCAGAAGTTGATAATAGTGCGAGAGTGGTCGAGTCATGCTGTAGTGAACAAGATGTTAATAATATAGATGGTATGAGCGTCTGTCTAAATTGCGGCACCGTTTATGGTTATGATTTGGTTAGTCCATATGTTGACTTTCATGAGAATATGTATAGAATAAGGAGGAAGAGTGTGTATGTAAGAAAATATCATATCGAAAATACCATAAATAAATATAATAAAGAAATTCAATTGAGTTTTCAAGACCGTGACAAAATATATAAGATATTTACATTAATAAACAACGTGTTACCAGAAGTTAATAAGAACCGTAAACGTATGATTAGTATTAAATATGTTTTGATGCGGATATTTAAAATCTTGGGAATGGAATATGAATTCATAACACTTTCAAAATCAAAGAAGACATTAAAATTTTATAAGACTTGGTGGGACAACATATATGAATTAATAAAGAATGATGCTGCTAAAATTAGTCATACGTCATGCAAAGGGGGTTTTCCCTATGAATGAGTTATTGAATAAAGTTTGTTAGTAAAGTTTACTCGGAAGTGAATTTTTTATCATACTGTTTCTCGAATTTATCAGCAAGAGGACAAAGATCGATGATAATTTCATCTAACTGTCTCATTTCATTGATGAAAACAGTGTGGTTGAATTGATTTCCTCTGAGAAATGAGCGTAAATCAACTAGTGTTTTTTCATATGTTGTGTATGCGAATTTAGACATTTCTATTTTCCTTTTATAGTTTTTTATTTCACCGTATATCTTAATCAATAAACCACTACCACTAATTACTCCTAAAATAATAGGATTTAATGTAATTGAACCAGCTATTGAACCAGTGGCTATTAAAGAAACTGATGCTAAATTCATAGCTAAATTCAATCTCTTGAAATATTTGAAAGCCTTCTTATAACACCAAAAGCGTTTATAATAAAATTTATACAATGCTTTGATTTCAGATAATTTTTCTTGGCTGATGTTTTTATCAATATGGTTGAAATTGAATATATCTGTTTTAGTCATTATATTATATATTTGGATAATTATAAACTGGTATAATGAATCTGGAAATCAATATTGTCGAATTGTTTATTAGTATTAGGTCTTGTCCTAATTTCTATCCTGATTAAATCAGTTATTTTACCATTTACAGTAATTGTTAATGTTTCTTTTTTTGTATCTAAATTCACAATATAATAATAATTAGATATTCCCCAGTTTTGTATATATTGCTAAAGTAGTATTGTACTTTTGATTTTGTCCTTTATTAAATAAAACTATTTTGAAAACAAAAGTATTATTGAGTGAATGTGACACACGATTATTTTTATTGTCCATGAATACACCTGCGACAACTTTTCCCTTCAATACTCTTACATAATTGAGTATGGTTTCAAGTTGAGTTATTCTAGTTTCAAGTTCACTTATTTTATTGAAATTTAAAATTTTATAATTTTTCATATCAATTTCCATTACCATTTTCTGATTTTCAAAAATGAAAGGTGCATCATAAACACTGCTTTCAACATCAGGTTGAGAACCTTTGACACCATATATGATCAGATTTGCATCTCCTTTTGCAGCTGATTCAGCGGTTCCATCCCAGTTCAAATCCAGGAAAATGAATTCAGGTGGAGAAATCTGCCATTTATGCATGTGGATGATGGATCTTGTATAACCGGCGGAGCCACCGGCCCCAGAGCCACCAATTGGATTCGAAAACTTCTTTGTTGATTGTTGATTGATATTCAGACTTGTGCTCACGACATTAACACTAACACCATCCATTGACGCTGGGAAGAATTCAATGCAAATAGTGTATTCTCCTTCTGGTAGTTTGTACATATTGAATCCAAGTCTCCCAGAGTATTCATTAAAAGGATCTTTTGTTATTTTCAAATCATATGCCTTCTTATTGAAATGATGTGGAGAACTTGAAAAATCAGTTATTCCAGTCACTGTCATATTATGTTCAGAGCTGGATTCATCCACATTTTCCATCAGATACCGGAATTCATCTTTCAAGTGCGAGGTTGACGTGATATGTGATTCATTTACATATTTTTTGAGCTTATCTTCTAATTCTATCGTGTGGACTACCACATTTCCTATCTTGAGATTAAGTTCTCTATCCGCATAAGATTTTGGCGTGGGTTGATGTTCAAGAGTTGGCGCTGCAATATTATTGATTTGTTGTGAATTCATATCCAGGTTTCCAGTCATTGTTCCTCCTTCCAAAGAAAGTTTTTTATTGGATTGGTCGTCCACATATCTTTTGTTTGCGCCTTGGTCGGTAACAGTTGGGTCTTTCACATTGAAAATGGTGTGATTTCCCATATCCAAACTAGTCTCCATTGGAAACGTCTCTTTGCGGGATACGAAGATATTCTTGACGTCATTATAAGAAACAAGATTGTTATAATTGGCTCCCAAATCATGCCATGTTTGTTGTTTTGATTGGACAACATTGAAACGTTCTTTCAAATTAATATCTTTACTCACTTCATGAGTGTGCGCCAGAGCATCAGGGTGGAATTTTTTCAGAGTGATCATATTCACAGCTGAGAGATCATCGTCTTCATTAGTGTCTAGATTTGTGATCAGTTTGCGATCCATATCAATTTCTCCAGGTAGAATTAATTTATTTCCTCTGAGGTCAAGATCGCCTGTTATGTGATTTTCGCCATTCAACAATTATACTTCATATTTACCTGGTTTAGTTAGTAATCCAACATCTAATTGATGCTTGGTAATTGCATCTCTGTCATTACCCCCTTCCTTTAGATTGACAAGTTTTTTATTCTTCATATCATAGTTATTGTTTGGATCCAACTTGAGTCCACTACTTGCTTGAATTTTTTGGCTTATGATTTCTCAAGGTTATTAAATATGCCCATCTATATTATGATATTACATTAGATTACTTCATCAAAATTCTTCTTCACACTTTTATTTTCTTTGTCCACAAACAGAAATTCATAGGGTCCTAATTTATTGAACAAACCAGGGTCTATTAAGTTTTCTTTGGCAATGAGATTCAAATGGTTTTTGGTAGTAGGTGGGTACAACATCATATGACTGCAGTTTAATCTAAGTTTCTGCGGAATATCATAGTAACTCTGGCTTAAATAAATTGGGCTTATCTTATGATGGCGTCCATCTGTGAAGTTGTTGGCAATTTTATTTTGTATTTTATCAGGTGCATTAATTAGATCATCAAAAATGACAATTTTACGGTTGTTGTTGGGATATTCTGAAGTGTCTTTAATATCATCAGATGATCCAATTTCTAATACAGGATAACCAACCTTATCAGATATTTTATTCATCAATGTTTGTAGATCTTGTATTTTTTCCTGATGATGATTTGGTGTGTATAAATATATCTTATCATAATACATCAGTGGTGTTCTTAACATATGCATAAGAGCATTTCTCTTTCCACATCGACTTTGTCCTGTAATAATCATTCTAAAATCTTCATCTAAAAAATTGTTTAATCTTTTTTTTGATTCACCATTTCTATTTGTATCGTAATTCGGAATTTTCATATACAAATATGTTAGATAATAAATATAAGTGTTGTTTGCACACATATTTATAAATATAAGTGTTGTTTTTACACATATTTTTAAAGATAAGTGTCATTTCGACAGATAAATTATGTAACATATTTTATATAATGAATATTGACAGAATTAAAAAATATGCTGATTCAGAATATGATAGTTATAAAATTGTCAAAGCAGTTACTGAATCAAAAAATGAAGTAAAAAATAAGGAAGGAGGGCGTGATATTGTAATGAGTGATTATTTTAAGACATTACGAGAGCCATTGATTGAAAAACAGAAAGAAACAGATGAGAAACAGGATCAACTAATTGGACAACTACGGGGAAATCAATTAGCTTTAACAAAGGGATTTCAGGATATAATTGAATCGAATAAAGACATAATAACATTACAACATGAGCTACCCCAAATAGATTACCAACCAGAACAAAAATCAAGAAAAGATCCGACATATTTTAATATTGATAACCGATTTAATAAAGATGATAAAATTTTTTTAAACAAAAACAATTTGACAATGCCCTCACAATTATTATCATTGACTCCCCAAAAATTATTGGAAGAAAAGAAAAAAATCTGCCGAATTAGCAATGGACTTGGGCAGAAATAAAAAGGGTAAGAGTAAAGAAGTTAAGACGGAATATACTAATGAAATTGGCGTTCTTCGAAAATATAGGGATACGATCTCAGACGTATTAAAGTCGTTCGAGTATAGACAAACAGGTGAGGGTATTCCAATATATAAACAGCCAAAAAGAAATGCTTTCAAAATAAATGGTAATCAATATGGTGGCCTTCTTATTGATGTCTCAAAATTGATGAATGAAATGAAGCTGAATGCATATCATGGTGGTAAATTGGTTTATGAAGCTGATGCTGATAAATCACTCATAAATATGCTAACTAAAAGATATAATCCCAAAACAAACTACAGTCTGAATGCTGTAAAGATTTTTAACGATCTTAATATGCTTAGTAATACTGGACCACACAAATCATCTGGTAAGTCCAGAATGATTGGATCAAGTGTTATGTATTATCAAGATCCAAAACAATGGCAGCTGGAAACAATAGTCCAGTGTTGCGAAATGACTTATCACAAATCAATGATGAATTATTGAAAATAGGGGCTATTGACAGAACAATGCATGAGAAATTATACAATAAATATATAAGCATATAATAGAATGGATGTAAATAGAGTTTTAGTTTTCAAATCAATAGATGCTAAAAAACAAAACCAAAATAATAAACCAGGTAATTTCACTACAAAGTTCATTCCTGAATTAATTTTAGATGACAACAAACAATACTATATGGCATTAGATCATCTCAGTATGACTGCAAGTTGGCATAACATACGACCAGAATATTATAACAACCAATTAAAGATCTCAAAAAACAAAGGCACTTCTTGGCAAACAATAACATTCCCACCAGGTATTTATGACTATGATGATATAAATCAATATATTCACAATGAGATTGGAAAACTCATGCAAAAGGAGACTTATGGAATTGATATATTATTTGACCTTACAACATATAAGGTTTTCATAAAGTTGGATGAAAACTATTGGATTGATTTCAAGAATAGCGGAAACTTTGCAGATTTACTGGGTTTCGATAAAACAGGGATATTAAAAGTGAGTTCTTATGGCCCCCAATTTCCTAATATCAGCAACAGTATTGATAACTTATACATGAGAACTTCTCTACTAAGTAATTCAATCATTTCAGGGCGGTTATCAGACGTGCTTTTTACCTTCTCAACGAATACAAAAACAAGATCTCTACCATTTGAAATACAACCAATAAATTATCTTTGGAATAAAATAAATACAAAAGTACTATCTGAAGTTACTTTTTATATCACAGACGACGAAAACAGGGAGGTTGACTTAAATGGAATTGATATATCTTTAACCGTTGTGATAAAAGAAGCTTAATTTATATACACTCACCATATAGATGGAACGAAGAGAAAGAGATCCAGATACTGGAGATTACATTATTCAAGGTGAAGGAATATTTGATGTTTTCAAAAATGTTGGAAGTAAGATAGCTTCAAAACTTGCAAGCAAAACAGCTAAACAACTTGCTAAAAAGGGTGCTGAAAAGTTGATAGAAAAGGGGTCGGAAAAAATAGGTGAAAAAACAGGTCAGCTTATTGGTGACAAAATTTACAATAAATTTAGTGATAAAACAAACAAGCCAAAAATAACGAATGAAACAAAAGGTGATGAAATAATCAAACTTTTACAAAAAGAAAATGAGCAACAGGCTCAAGATACTGACAAATATCAATATTTTAAAGATGTTTATAATGATTTACTATTATAATGATTTTTTATCTAAACTAATAATATATATATAAACGGAAATTTTCGAAGTCCAGAATTTGTTAAAAGATATGAATATGCATATTATGATTTACAAACACCTTTGAATGCTAATATTGGGGCAAATAATCGACAAACAAAAGATAATTACATGTTTGTAATAGATAATAGCTCAGAGGCTAACCCAATAGACTGGTATAATGCATATATTGAAGTCAATTTCAAGCTTCTTCAGTTAGATCAAGATCAAGATGGAGCTGGTATCGGCGCTGGAGTGGGAAATGTAAATTTATTTTGTACAACAACAAACGGTAACACCTTCATCAGAGAAATACAAGTTGAATGTAATGGTATAAGTGTATATAACAACACAAAAGCCAATGAATCATCGAATGTTCTATCACTTTTAAAATACACTAAAGAATATGCCAATACAGTTGCTAAAGACAATTTCTTTTATTTAGATACTTCGACTGGAACAGCTGAGCCAAGAACAGCTCAAGCATTGTACAACCAAGGATTCGCGTCGCGAAAAATTCTTACAGACGCAGGCAGTGAGAACAAAATATCTATCCCATTGAATATATATTCGTATTTTGCTGCATTCAAAAAGAATCTTCATCCAAATATAAAAATGAACATTTTAATCCGATTGGAAAATGATAACAATATTATATTTCGCACCAATGCTGCTCCTGATTCAAAAGTTTTGATTACTAAATTCAGATTATGGTGCCCTAAACTTATTTTCAATGGTAGTGGTATGCGCCAATATCTGGAAAACTATCTGAAACCAAAAACTTGGATATACTTGAGAGAGCATTTTGAAATAAATCAAACTGCGGCTGTGAGTTCATTTTTCAGAATTAGTACAGGTATAAGAAGACCAAGACATGTTTTTCTATGGGTGAATCCAACAACTTCATATAATAATCAAGAAGCTGATATATTTACATTCAAGACATTCAGTATAGGTGCAAATAACAGAGTTTTCAGTAAAGCTCAGCTTGAAATGAATAATAGCATATATTATCCTCAACTTGAATTGTCAGCTAATGAAGAGAGTAGATTATACAGAACACTTATGAGCTACAGTTCTGCTTACAATGACTTTCTTAGTGGGGCATTAATTGATAGAAGTAATTTCAGAAATTTGTTTGGAATGATTTATTTCGACCTAAGAAATCAAGAGGAAGACACAAAAGATTCTATTGTATCGTTGACTTTCCGATATGAACTTAATGGAGCAAATGCAACTAACTATACTTTGAATGCTCTTGTTCTTCATGAAAAAGAGATCGAATTATACACAAGCAGTGGTAAACTACTTATTAAAGCATAAATTAATTATGTTGTTACAATATTTATAGGTTTTTAATTAAACATGTTTTGTAATTATCAAAATTATATAACATATATTATATACAGAATATGACAACTTATTATGAATATGGTGTGAAATTATCTCAAGGACAAAAACAAAAATTAGCAAAAGCATATGAAACAAATTCACCAATAACAATTCGATTAGCTATAAATGAGATGTTGGAAGCGATGGACTGAATTTAACTAAAACACAGATAAATAAAATCCAAAAAGCGATAAAAAATGGAGTTGGTGTAGATATTAAGATTTCAAAAACACAGATTAGAAAATCAGTTAAATATGGCGGTTCTTTATGGTCTAGTTTAATTTCACTTGGAACAAAAATGCTTCCAATGGTCACCAAATTAGCATCAAAAGCGGCACCAGCTTTAGCTACAGGGGATTTATCTGCTCTCGGATCTTTGGGAATAGATAAAATTTTTGGAAAAGGTATTCAATCTGGTGGTTTCTTAATACCAGATTCAAAAATACAGCAATTGATTAAGTATAAACACCTTTTAACTAAAAAACAAAAACAAGAAATTTTAGCTGCTATTCAAAATGGAGGACAAGTATTCATTCAACCATCGCAAAAGCAAAGAGGTGTTTTTTTGGGGACGATCCTAGCATCTATTGGTATTCCAATGTTATTGAATGCATTATCAGGAAAGGGTTTAAGTGTACCAAAAAAGAAAGCATCTGGATTAACAGTTTCACGTAAACCTGGAATGATGATGCCTTATTATCCGCCACCATTTTATGGAAACTGACCCTCAAATACTATAGGTATGGGAGCAAAAAAAAAAGTCAAAACAAAAACAAAAAAAGGAGAGGGCCTATTACTAGGCAAAAACAGTCCCTTTACAAAGTTAGGAATACCAATTCTAGGAGATATCCTGTAAAACCAAAGTTCAGAGATATTCCTCTTTCAAATATCGATTTATTAAAATGGATTAAATATTTAAAAATAACCAATTTTAATGGTATTTATTCGAGAGATAGTTTGGATCATATCCACAAAATAGGATCTTGTATCATTAATCTTGATGATAAAATAGGTCCTGGTACACATTGGGTAGCACATTATAATAATATGAATGATAAGACTATATATTACTTTGATAGTTTTTCGTTACCTCAACCACAGAAATTGGTTGATTATGCTGAAAAATTGAAATTGAAGTATATATACAATTATGGTTATCCTATCCAGGATATCAAATCAGTTACATGTGGATATTATTGTTTATATTTTTTGGATAACATTTATAAAAAATCATTTTATGATTGTATAAAAGTATTCAAATTAAATAACCAACAGTATAATGAACGATTTATTGAAAACTATTTCAAAAATATCTAATTATATTATATAAATGGTGAAAAGTTATTGTGTAAAACAGAAGAAGCAAACAGAATCTGTACCAGGTACTGAAAAATATGTTAAAACTAAAAATAATCGTCTTATGCTGAAATCTCAATGTAGCGAATGTGGTACTACTAAAACACGTTTTGTATCCAATAAAAAAAAATTAAACTAAATAGCCAGTCAGAAATGGCTGGCGGATTTTTAGATATAGAAGGTAGTCACAGTCTTGGTGACATAGCAGCTAAAAGCGCTTTAAAAGGTTTGTATAATTTAGGTAGAATCGGAGCATCAAAAGCAATTAAATCTGATTTTGCAAAACGAAAGATTAAAGGTACTGTAAACAAATACCTTGATCAAGCGCTTGACAGTTTTACTGGTGATATAAGCCGAAAACTGGACCCTCTTCATGGTGGTGCTGTTGATATTCATAAGGCTATCGGTAAATTACCAAAACCTAAAGGCGGTTGGACATTACCCGGTTATAAATATACTGGGCCTTATAATGATTTAGAGAGTCAAGTGAAATATGACCCAACAACTGGCCAAATATTAGAAATATATGACCAACCTACAGGAAGAACAGATGCCATTGCCATGCAGCACGATGTTGATTATAATGTTTGTAAAGACGACAGAAAGTGCAAGAATAGAGCAGACAGAAAAATGGTCAAAGCTTTAGATGAAGTACCATATGATGAGAGACAATGGGGTCATTGGTTGGCTAGAAACACGATTGATATAAAACAGAAATTAGGCCTTGGTGTTAAACAAAAAAGGAAGCCAAAAAACGGAAAGCGGCGTTGAGTAAAAATGATTGGGCTCAACAATTAGCCGATGAATTACATAAGCCAATCAAACGAAAATTTAAAACAAGAAGAGTTATTGTTAATGGAATAGATGATATTTGGAGCGCTGACCTTGTAGAAATGCAGAAGTTTTCAAAATGGAATAAAGGATATAGATATTTATTAAATATCATTGATGTGTTTTCGAAATTTGCTTGGAGCATTCCTGTTAAAAATAAAACAGGTAATACAATTACTGAATCATTTGATGATGTTATTAAAAAATCCAAACGGAAACCTAAATTTATTTGGGTAGACCAAGGGTCTGAATTCTATAATAAAACTTTCAAAGACTGGCTAAAGAAAAATAATATTGAGATGTATTCTATTTTCAATGAAGGTAAAGCTGTTGTTATTGAGAGATTTAACAGAACATTAAAATCTAAAATGTGGAAACAATTTACAGCTCAAAATACAACACAATATTTAGACATGTTACCAAAACTATTAAATGAATACAACAGTACAAAGCATTCAAGCATTAAAATGAAACCTATTGAAGCATCTATGAAAAAGAATGAAGGAACTGTTTATTTCAATCTATATGATATGGAACTATTATCATATAAACCAAAATTTAAAGTTGGTGATAAGGTTAGAATTTCAAAGTATAAAAGAAAGGTATTTGATAAAGGATATACAAGTAATTGGACTGAAGAGGTATTCACAGTCGATAAAATCCAATACACAAACCCTATTACATATAAGTTAAAGGATCTTAATAATGAATCAATAGAAGGATCTTTCTATCAACAGGAGTTATTGCAAGCTAAACAAGATGTTTTTCGTATAGATAAGGTTATCAAAAGAGACTATAAGAAAAAACAAGCTCTAGTTTCATGGTCTGGTTATCCAAAAGAGTTCAATTCATGGGTACCGTTAAAAGATGTCAAAAATATATAATGTTTATATATATCATGAGTGGCATTGAGAAATATATCAAAAAAATAAATTTTCAAATTCATGAATGTGAAGATGAAATAGACAATCTTCATGATAAAATATATGATAATGAGTGTAGATTGGAGCTGTTACAATATAAAAAGAAACTATTGAAACTTTATCATAAAAAAATACATGAAATTGATGAAGATATAACATTGAAACAGTTATTGAATATTATCTGCAATGAGATAGAAAACAATAGATACGATGATGAATGTAATGTGTTGAAACAAACCAAAGTTGATAATATCAAATATCTCAAACGTGAAAATAATATTTTTACACCTGTGAATACAACAAGTAATGCAGATTTCGAGAGATTGAGAGACATTCATTTGATTAATGAGACTTGGCTTTAAAAAAGGTCAAAGAGATGTTACTATTTACAAGTATCCCAGAAATTTCTGAGATATTTATATCTTTGCATTCGCTATTCATTGGTAGCCAAAAATATTAATGTTTCTGGCTATCTCATATTTAAATACACTAATCATAGTCACTTAAACGGAAGAATATAGTATATAGTACTAATATATAATGGCAAATCAGAATGTTAAGAGAGGACGCGGAAGGCCTCCTATATATAAAACGCAAGAAGAAAAAAAACAAGCTATTAAAGAATCAAAAACTCGTTATATGTTGAATAAAGAGTGGTATTGTCGTGTATGCAATAACAATATCAACTACTCGCTTGCTGGAAAATTCTGTCATTTGAGAACGAATAAACATATGGATAATATTAATAGGAGGATCAATGATTTAATGATTTAACACACATGAAAACTAAGAAACATATAGTTTAATGGATCCATTGGATTGGAACCATTAAATTCTCAACCATACTTAAACGCACCAACTGAATACATATAAAGAATTATCTATACTATAGTATATAAAATGAACAAGAGCGATCTTGCGAAACTTAGTAAATCAGAACTAATCAAATTGCTTTTAAAGCAACAGAAGAAAAAGCCTGAAATTATCATCGTAGATGATACCAAACCAGTTCCAACACCAAGGAGGCCTATTCCAACACCTCGCAAGAGTGTAAAACCAAACCAATCACCAAGACAAACAGTAAAAGAATTGGTTGACTATTTTGAGAGGAAAAGATTACCACCCCCACCTTCTGAATGGTTAGAAGAAATAGAACAATTAAAAAAGACACCAATTCCTACACCAAGGACTAAAAAAACAGTTAAACCTGTACCAGCTCCAAGGACTAAGATAGAGCAAACAGACAAAGCTCTAAAAGGTTATACTAAATCCTTCGAAATTACATTAAAGAATAATAAAGACCCTTTAACACAATTACAACAAACAAGAAAAGGTATTGAAAACCATTTTAAAACCCTACTAAGTGATACAAAAGGAATTAAATTTGTTGAAACACTAAAGGTCACATTTGAGAAACTAGCTGGTGATGAAATAGTGTCTAAGACTGCATATTTTAACAGTGTGGCTCAGACGATTATTAACCAAATGTATTTATCATGGGTTACGTAACCTCATTTTTGGGCGTTTGTGACACTTTGTCACAATGCTTCATTAGCGGGGTGTCGGGTATATATACGGTGAGGCCTTCATTGGTATTCATTCGAGTCATACGACCGCACTCTGTTCGCCTCTAAATTATGTCCGACACTGGAAACGGCGTAGAATCAAATCTTGAGGTTCCTTTTGACGACTCTTCACAACGGACTCCTATTCCGCCTTCTTCGTCTCCGCTACAACAGTCTCCTGACTTAGCATCGACGTTTTCTCTCTTTAAGGATTATTTCGACAAGAAATTGACCGCGTTGAAGCACGACATCCAGGAAGATTCCTTAAGCAACAGTGATTCTATTGCTAAGAAGTTGAAAGAGGAATCCAAAATATCCTTCAAGTTTGAGGGGAACAAAAGGCAGTTCTACTTCAATTCCGGCCTTGCAGAGAAGGTTCAATCGGCTTCCACCGCTCTCGCTAAAAGGAAATTTGAAGTCGCCCGCTCTTATCTAGAAGAGCTAGACGCTGACATAAAGAAACGCAACAAACTTGTCAGATTGGCCGATAAATCCGCTGCCGGTTGGGACTTGGTCAACGAATATTTATCTGACGAATTGGCTAGCGGATCGGAGGACGAAAAGTGAATTCGACGCGCAGAGCAGAGGGCCCTTCGCAAACGAAAAGATCGGCAGCAGCAGAAAACGAAGTCTGCAGCCAGGCAGAGTCAACCATCTGCAACCACCACTTCTTTTGCTGGCCAGCGTCAGTTCAATTTTGCTTCGGTCCGCTTCTCGTTCCTTTGCACCCGCTAGTAAAGCAAAGCCTGGCGATTTCTGCTTCGCCCGTGGTCGGCAAGGTCATTGGAGATCCGAGTGTCCTGGACATTCCCAACCCAGACCTTCAAGTTCCAGCCAGTTGAATTCCGGTTTCTCCTCAAACCTTGGAGGTAAATAAAAACCTTCCCAAGAACTTGGAGTAAAAGTTAAGTATTTATTTTGTGATTATGGATTTTTCCAGCTTAGAGTTTTTCAGAGAAAGAGACTCTAGTTCTTTAGTAGATTTCGATTACGATCGAAATCTATTCGAATATGAATAGAACTCTGTTTTGCCTGTACTGAATGGCAGGCTTAAGGCCGCGCTCCATTATTGATATTCTATTGGCGCCAATAGCTTTGTTACTGATACTATCAAGTTCGGTTATCGCATCCCTTTTCTCAGTACCGCTAGCAGGGCGCTTTTTCGTAACAATAGGTCAGCTTTGGACAATGCGTCGTTTGTCCAGTCGGCTATATCTGAATTAGTTTGCAATCACTCGGTGGTTGAGGTACCCTTTGTCCCACACGTTGTTAACCCGCTTTCTGTGTCGATTCAATCGTCAGGCAAGAAAAGGCTTATTCTCGATTTGAGGCATGTCAACCAGTCTATTTGGAAGCAGAAGTTTAAGAGCGAAGATTGGAGGGGCTTGTTATCATATGTAAACAAGGGTGGTTTCCTTTTCAGTTTTGATCTCAAGTCTGGCTATCATCATTTTGATATTTTTCCATATCATCAAACTTTTTTGGGGTTTTCCTGGAATTTTTCTGGTACTGTCAGATATTTTTGTTTCACAGTTCTCCCCTTCGGCCTTAGTTCCGCCCCGTACATTTTTACCAAATGTCTCAGGCCGCTTGTTAAGTTTTGGAGACTTAGTGGCATCAAAATAGTCGTGTTTCTCGACGACGGGTGTGGTGAGGGTGATTCATTGCGAATTGCTAAGGATCATTCATTGCTCGTTCGGACATCGCTCAGATGCTAGTAACGTAGCCTGTGGCGCTTACCTTGTCGGTACTAGCCAAGTATGCCACCGTATGTGGAGTCCATGTGAGGCAATGAAGAGCTCTACATGGAGAGAACTTAAAGCCGTGTTTTTTGCTTTAACATCGTTTAAGGATTCAGTTCAGGGCAAGTCCGTTTAATGGCACTCTGACAATCAGGGGGCGGTCCGTATAGTTGACATAGGGAGTCCTAAGGCAGAATTGCATTCTATTGCGCTTGAGATTTTTGATTTCTGTAGGATTTTTAATGTTCGTCTTGTTCCTCAATGGGTTCCCAGAGAGCTTAATGTTTGTGCTGATGAAATTAGCAACATTATCGATTACGACGACTGGTATACTACCCAGGGGTTTTTTGCCCATTTAGATTCTATCTGGGGTCCCCATACCGTTGATAGGTTTGCTAACGCGTCCAATGCCCATCTCCCTAGATTCAATTCTAGGTTTTGTGTATCAGGCTCAGAAGCTGTTGACACTTTTTCAGTCTCTTGGACGGCAGAAAATAATTGGCTCGTTCCGCCAGTACATTGTATCACAAGGGTGATCCAACATCTTGTTTCATGTGGCGCCTTTGGGACTTTAGTGGTCCCTTATTGGCCGTCTAACGTTTTTTGGCCTTTTCTATTTGCGAGCTCGCTTGATTTTCAACCATACGTTGTTGGGTCCATTTACTTCCCAGATCCCTCGGGGATATTTGCTCTTGGGTGTTATAAAGATTCGCTCATAGGCTCTGATAAGTTCTATAGTGCAGTTCTAGCTGTCAGAATTGACGCTAGGGGTCACAGTTCTTTGGCATGGCGTTTTTTCTTTTATGCCGAGTGGTTTTTGACTGCAGTGACGTTCGCACTGGTCAGTGGTTATGTTCGTGAGTTCAAGAAGTTTCGTCTGCTTGTTCCTTGACTGTGTTTCGAATGAAACTAGTTTGCCGAGTGGCTTGATTCTCGCCTAGTGGCGTTGTGCAGATTTGTACAGGGTTGTACAGGGTTGTTTTTTGCGTTGTAAATTAGTTTCACGTTTGTTATGATATTTATTTTTGCAATGCTAACGTTGTTCCCATAGATTTTGTCAGAGGGGCTTTACAGCCTGGTTTTCAACATGTTGAAGACAGCCGCCTCAAGGTATTAGCTCGGGAGCTCCTTGAAGTTCTTCTCAAGAGCAAAAGCGCAAATACAGCTAAGAAGTATGAAAGAGGTTTTAATGCATGGAGAAAATGGGCTTCACAGTTCAAGGAGATTGTAATTTCTCCCGCTTCTAGCGTTTATGTTTCTTTATTTTTTCTTAGTTTGATACAAGAATCGGTTTCTTGTAACATTATTGACGAAGTCCATTACGGGCTTAGGTGGTTTCATGATTTAGCAGGTCATCCCGACCCATGTAATTCACCTGTTGTTATTCCATTATTGGAATCTGCCAAAAGGCTTCTTAGTGTTCCGATTAGAAGGAAAGAACCAGTTACTCCTGAAGTTGTTCAGCGCTTGTTTGCGCATTATGGCTCCGCTTCCGCTAGTTTATCTGATTTACGTTTGCTCAGTTTGTGTGTTTTGGGTTATGCGGGATTTTTCCGTTTCAACGAGTTAGTTCAATTGCGCAGGTGTGATTTTCTATTTGAAGATTCTTTCATGAGAATTTTTGTTCAGCGTAGCAAGACGGAAATTTATAGGGATGGAGCTTGGGTTGTCATTGCTAAAACCCTAAAGCCTACTTGTCCTGTTATGTTAACCCTTCGTTATTTTTCAGTTGCTTCTTTTTCAGAAGACAGTGAAGTTTTCATTTTCCGTCCACTTGTTTTCTGCAGCAGCAATGGATCTTATCGTTTTCGTGGGTCTGCCCCATTGTCCTACTCCAGGGCGCGCGAGATAGTGCTTTCCGCTTTTGAGGTCGTTGGCCTCTCCAAACAAGATTATGGGCTTCACAGCCTTAGAGCTGGAGGCGCCTCCGCCGCGGCAAATGCCCAGATTTCTGATCGTTTGTTTAAGAGACACGGACGTTGGAAATCAGACAAGGCTAAGGATGGCTACATAAAGGATAATACTCTTGCTTTGTTGTCGGTTTCATTGTCATTGGGTATTTAATTTACTTCCCGTTCTTTTAGTTCGCCCGTACACGGCTCGTGTTGACACACCCCATAAGTGGTTGCTTATTACATGGTAAATGATTTATATTCGGTTCAGCGGGGGAGCGTATTAGAATATAAATGTATTTATCATGGGTTACGTAACCTCATTTTTGGGCGTTTGTGACACTTTGTCACAATGCTTCATTAGCGGGGTGTCGGGTATATATACGGTGAGGCCTTCATTGGTATTCATTCGAGTCATACGACCGCACTCTGTTCGCCTCTAAATTAAATACCCAATGGCTATATTAGCATTCAGGAGGTTTATTTTTTCTATTCTTGGCTTGCCATGTTTTGTTTTGTTTTTTTCACATTATACTAGATTATGTTGTGATCGTAATCTTCATGCTAGACATTACAGTTACTGCTCTGTTATTATTTTGCGCCACATTGGTTATTGACATATATCTTGTAATTTAATTGACATGGAGGACATAATAAAGAGGCCCGTACACGGCTCGTGTTGACACACCCCATAAGTGGTTGCTTATTACATGGTAAATGATTTATATTCGGTTCAGCGGGGGAGCGTATTAGAATATAAATCGCTGAAGCGTTACAATTGTCTAAACAACAGATATTAAATAGTGTAGCTCAATGGATTTCTGAGGGTTCTGGATGGACAATTAGATCTATTGACAACCACTATATTAATATTGTTAAATACGAACCATTAAAGGGATCATCTTACATTTAATTACCTTCAGAACTAAGAAATAGTGCTAAGGGATTGATAAACATGAAAAATAAAGACAATGAGTGTTTTAGATGGTGTCATATAAGGTACTTGAACCCTCAAGACAAATATCCACAGAGAATCAAAAAAGTCGACAAAGATTTTATTGAAAAATTAGATTACTCTGGAATTCAATTCCCAGTGACTGTCAAACTGTATAATAAAATAGAAAAACAAAATGAAATCAACATCAATGTATTCGGTTATGAGGAAAAGCAACCATATCCTATCTATGTATCCAAAGAAAAGTACGAAGATCATATGAACTTGTTATTGATCACAGAAAACGAAAACAAACATTATGTATTAATAAAAGACTTCAATAAATTCATGTACAATCAGACGAAACACGAACACAGAAAACATTTTTGCATGCATTGTCTACAATGCTTCAGTTCTGAAACAATCGTTAATAATCATAAAGAAAACTGTATTGTAATTAATGGTAAACAAGCTGTAAAAATGCCTGAAAAAGATAATAACATATTAAAATTTAACAATTATCATAAACAGTTAGCTGTTCCATTTGTAATCTATGCTGATTTTGAGGCTATTACAGAAAAAGTACAAGGATGTCAACCAAACAATGATAAATCATATACTGAATCATATCAAAAACATAAAGACTGTGGATATGGATACAAAGTCGTCTGTTGCTATGATGATAAATACAGTAAACCAGTTCAGGTCTATAGAGGCGAAAGAGCTGTATACAAATTCATGGAAGCTATGCTGGAGGAAGTTAAATATTGTAAGAAGGTTATGAAAAAAGAATTCAATAAACCATTAAGAATGACCAAAGACGATGAAGAAGAATTCCAAAAAGCTGATAAATGCCATATATGCGAGAAAGAATATAACAAAACCGATCTAAGAGTAAGAGATCACTGTCATATAACTGGTCAGTAGAGAGGATCCGCTCATCAAGATTGTAATTTAAAACTCAGAATAAAACCAGAAGAAATTAAAATACCTGTGATATTCCATAATCTCCGTGGGTATGACTCTCATTTCATCATGCAAGAGATCGGTGAAATAGTCAAGAAGCATACATATACAAATAAAAAAGGTGAAAAATGTCAAATGAATATCAATGCAATTCCGAATAATATGGAAAGTATATGGCTTTCATGTTGGGTAATCACTTAACCTTTCTCGATAGTTTCCAATTCATGAGCTCTGGTTTGGAAAAACTAGTGAGTAATCTACCAAGAAAATCATTAAAATATACCTCTCAAAAATTCAAAGGTAAAAAGCTTGATCTGATGGCTAGAAAAGGAGTATACCCTTACGACTACATGGACAGTTATAATAAATTCGATGAAAAGCTACCACCGAAAGAAGAAATGATGAACATATATCAGACGAAGAAGAAATGATGAACATATATCAGACGAAGACTATAAACATGCCCAAAATGTGTGGAATACATTCTCTCTTAAAAATATGGGTGAGTACCATGACTTATACCTTAAATCTGACATCATTCTGTTAGCTGATGTATTCGAAAACTTCAGGAAAACATGCCTAGAATACTATAAACTTGATCCATGTCATTATTTCACATCTCCCGGTTTGTCATGGGATGCTATGCTAAAAATGACTGACATTAAATTAGAGCTTATGGTCGATATTGATATGTTTCAATTTATTGAAAAGGGCATGCGTGGCGGAATCAGCTATATAGCCAACCGCTATGGAAAAGCAAACAATAAATACATGAAAACATATGATGAGAAGGCGCCCTCAAAGTATATCATGTATCTTGACGCCAATAATCTGTATGGCTGGGCAATGAGTCAATACCTTCCAACAGGCGGATTCAGATGGATGACACAAAAACAGATCGATAAGATAGACCTAGCCAAGTATAAAGAAGATAGTGAGAAGGGTTTGATACTGGAAGTAGATTTAGAGTATCCTGAAGGGTTACACAATCTTCATAATGACTACCCGCTAGGACCGGAAAAGGTTAAAGTAACTGAGAGTATGTTGTCTGGGTATTGTAAAAACATCGCGAAGAAATATAAAATATCAACTGGTTTAGTTCATAAATTGATACCAACCTTGAAGAACAAAGAAAAATACGTGCTCCATTATAGGAACCTTCAATTATACACTGATCTTGGTTTGAAAATAACTAAAGTCCATCGAGTACTAGAGTTTGATCAATCTCCTTGGTTAAAACAGTATATCGACTTTAATACAGAAAAAAGGAAGAACGCAAAAAATGCTTTTGAAAAAGACTTCTTTAAACTTATGAATAACTCTGTAGTTGGTAAAACGATGGAAAATATTAGAAAGCGAGTAGATGTAAGACTAATCACCGATGAAAAAAAACTGTTGAAATATGCCAGTAAACCAACGTATGTTAGTAGTAAGATCTTCAACGAAAATCTAGTAGCTGTGCATAAGATCAAAGAAACACTTACCCTAAACAGGCCGGCATATGTGGGTATGTGCATCTTAGATTTAAGCAAGACGTTAATGTACGATTTCCATTATAACTACATTAAAAAGAAATATGAAGACAAAGCCAAGTTACTCTTCACAGACACAGACAGCTTGAACTATGAAATCGAAGGTGAAGATGTATACCAAGACTTTTGGAATGATAAAAATAAATTCGATAACAGTGACTACCCTGAAAGCTCACCGTATTTTGATAAGACAAATAAAAAAGTTATTGGTAAATTCAAAGATGAAGCCGCAGGAGTTCCTATTTGTGAATTTGTTGGGTTGCGATCCAAAATGTATAGTTACATAAAAGATAACCAAAAAGGAGGAAAGACAGCCAAGGGAATCAAAAAGAATATTATCAAAAATAATATCAAGTATCAAGATTATAAAGAAACGTTATTAGGAAATAAACAGATGCATCACACTATGAAAACAATAAGAAGTCAAAACCATAAATTAGGAAGTTATGAAATCAATAAAGTATCACTCAGCTGTTTCAATGACAAAAGGTATATATCAGATGATGGTATAAATTCATATGCTTATAGACATTATAAAATAACTTTCCTTAATTAAATCCTGTGTAGACTTCCTATGTTTCCGAGAATTGTGTCACGCAAAGGATTCTATTATGTGGAATCACGCAATGGAATAAACGCACCATTTTGTTTTTATTAACATATAGTTTCATTTGATTTTTCTATATTTTTTAATCCAACAGATGGGAAGTAGTTAAGACTTGGCTTGGTATGAGATCAGTTTTGCAAAACTGATCTGGTACCGCCAAGTCCTTAACTACTAAGCTTCTGGCACCCAGGGTATTCAAACGAAAGCTACTGCGTAGTACTTTGCATTGATCTTGTTTGTTAAAATCGCATTATATAGATAAGAAACAACATTTGAGGAGTACCCATCACCAGGGGGCCCGGGAACAGGATTTGTTTATGCCCTTCCTTGGTCTCTCCCGTATCTTCCTGTTTTCTTACCCGTCAATATACTTGCTTTAAAAACATCCCACGGAATGCAAAATCACAACGACAATTGCCGGATATGAACTTCCAGACCTGCGAAGCCCCATACTCATAGAACCTATGCCCATCATTTTTCATGGTCATGGCTAGCGGAATGTTTCGCGGGCGAGTTGTGTGCCCGCCACCCGCCATACGCGTTGGGCTAGTTCGCTGGCGCGTATGACGTCGCAAAACATGCGCGTGTGACGCCACACAACATCCGGGACCTTTGAGGCTTTGTTTTTCGCGCGGCTACACAGCCGTTAGCTCGGTAAACACTTTAGATGTGCAGGATGTTTTGCTGTTTCAAGGGGAGGATAAAAGTCGTTATATACCCAACATTTTTTTGCGGTTTGCTACTCAAGACAGGATGCTAATTAAGGGATACTCAGAAGCCGCTTTAGTGGAAAAAGAAGAGCTTTCAGGGATAAAATCTTGCTTCGAGGAAAGCAAGCGGAGAGATGGGTTCGTTTTACGGATTTCAGCACCTAAGAGGCGGAGATTTAGATTTAAAGAATTTCCAAGTACGGTAGTCGCCGGAGGGACTTAAAGGTAAAAAAATTACATTTTTCGGTGGGAATTTATCTTGATATCAATCTGTGATTGACTTTTTGTTTGTGTTCTTGTTAGTTTTGGACAATTGTTTATAAAATTAATTTCTTGAATTTCATGGAAGACACGGCTCGGCCTCGAGTTTGAGTTGGCAGGGTTCTATTGTAACTCAGGGTGCAAACCTGCTACTTGTATATTGTGAAAGGAACAGAGAATCGCCAGCGTGATGCCAATCGCTTTCACAGTTAGTTAATATCAAATTTTTAATATGGACTTCAGGCTTTGGAGCAATTTTGGAATACCCGGCCACTTATTTGCATAATCCCTGAACGTTTTATAGAATGAGGCATATGAAAGCAAAAGGATTAATTCTTATTCAAGCTGGAGATGCAAATACGTGGCTGGGTATTGTACAGTTTAGCCCAGAGTTTTGGTTTGCTCAACAACTGACCACACAGCAGGCTTCAGGACTAATATCGGGAAAAAAACTTCATCAGCTTAAGGAGGCTAGAAAGGGTTTTCAGCTGCGTGTGCGCGCGACGTGCACTCGTCATGCATTGACGCATGCGTCATCTGATTTTCCTATCAAAAAGTAGCACGCGCAGCTCACCGGAAATGAAAATACTGAGTAAATCGCGCAAACCGGAAATAAATCGTGCATAAAATATTCCTCTTTATCTCAAAAAATTTGCTCTGTGACCTATGTTGAATTTTTTCATGCAAGTAGCATTCAACTTTATCTAGCATTTGAGACATTTTAAAAAAAACTGTAAAGTGGATTTTTTTTTTTAAATCTTTAAAAGGCCTTTTTCGATTTTCTCGGATTTCCACAATACAGATTTTTTTCAAATTTACACAGGAAGTGCAGAATATTGCAAACTTTTAAAAAACGCTTATAAAAAACATAGGCCACCGAGTTAGTTTTAAAGATAGATTTAAAAAACTGACTTTTGAGGGGTATGTCTTTAGAGGGTAATTACCATGACAAGAGATATGACGTCATAAATGGTCTTGAAGGAAACTTTAACAACCCAGTCATAAGTTTATTTATAATTTGTTTCTGAAACTAAGACCATTAAATTTTAATGTTTAATTGTTCTGACATGTACATAACTGTAAGAAACCCTTTCGAGCCTCCTTAAGCAGTTGATTCTTGGTAAAAATTACCAAAAGAAATCAAAGATCTTAGTTATTTTGATTAAAAAAAAAAAACTTAAACAGTATTTATTGTCGAAACAGATATAAAGTCAAACCCAGTCGTCTTCTAATTTTCTTTATTCTCATTGCTATTTTTGCTATTAGTGTGCAGTGTGTGTTTTTATGTGTTTGTAATATATGTCTACATTTGAATTGATACTACACAAGACTAGTGTCTATCTAGAAAACTGTATGGTTTATGTAGATGCTAGGCATTTCCTTACACGGTATTTATATTTGTTATTCCCCTTAATGTCTTAGAAATTTTAGTTTAGCTAGATATATGTTTTCTTGTAAAAAAATGCCATGGAAATGTGAAATAAAGTATTGTATTGCATTGTATTGCATAAAGGGTATATATTTCAGTGGTTCACTGCCTCGCCTCAGTGGAAAAAAAACATAAGAGGCGTTTGTCTGGATGGTCACGCAATCAGCTTGAGAAAATAATGCGTGACGACCCACAAAATGAACACTGCCACCGAAAAATATATACTCTCACAATCAGTTTAAACTTATAAAAAACAGACCCCTGGTACTATATTTTAGATATTTCATAAATGGTTAAACATGTTATGTCCCTGTTCCAGGTGTAATAGATTTGATTGTTGCGACTCCCGGTTTAAAGGAAAACAGAACTTCACTTTTAGCTTCATATGGATTTGCAGCTCTCATTTTAGCCTACATTCCCACTGGTAATTCAGGAGTTCGTCCACCATATTTTGAGCTTGAATACTTTGAAGAAGCAGTTGAGTGGTTATCTAAGCACTCCAAGGTTTTACCAGGTGGCATCGGAATTTATGCTAACTGTGTAGGATCCTGGTTTGCGCTGTTGTTAGCAAGCTTTAGAAGCGACATCATTAAGGCTGTTGCTGCAGTTTCACCATTCACAGTGGCAATCCTGTCCGCCTTTAAATACCGGGGAAAAATATCAGGGACTCAGTTCCATTTGATATTAGCAAACTGATAAAAACAAAGGATGGCATTGTGTTCCGCCATGCATTTCCAAAATAAATAAATATGTAGTTCCATTCAATTCAATTCAGTTCAACTTCAGTTAGCAGACACAGTGCGCGGGCCGGAATGCTGCTCAACGTGGTGCTCGATCGACTTGTAAATAACAACGTTTCGGGTTGTTTTGATTCTTTTACACCAGATAATTTTGAGCATTCCTAATTTGTTTGTTTTTGCAGATATGTAAAAGATTCTTTGTCACCAAAAACGTCCAGCTCGAGGACATTAGATAATTTTCATTTTGGACTTTAATCCAACCATTCTTGCAATTTAGAGTTAAAACACAACTTTACGACTTAAGACGAGAAGGAAAATTCTGTTGTAGTACATATGTTACTTACTGGCTGGGAGGTCTGTATAGGAAAAAAACTGTGAAGCCAAAAACTAGCTAAAACGATTCCGGAAACAACTTAATAAAATAAGCAGTTCATGCGAAGATTACGTTGTATTTTACATTGCGGACTACAAATTGTGGGCCTACCAAACACCCATTGCGGACCAACATTCTTACTTACCTATTAACTTACTTAGTTACAGTAATGACATAGTGGTTACTGTAACAACAACAAAATGAGCGATTCATTCCAGTTGTGGCCACAGCTGGCCACACAAAGAACAGGGATAAAATAGTCTAAACAACGGACTATAGTACAGTCTTTAGAAAGAAGAAGAGTTAATAAAAATAATGAATTGAAGTTTAAAAAGCCTTCAGCTATTGATGGAAGGTAAAAACAGTAAGAATATGCCGCTGGCTGGGAAAATGGGATCTAACAAGAGGTCCTTTCTGGCTTCGAAGAGCGTCTAAAGTTTTCCCAGCAAAGTTGATTATGAGCCAATAATAATGCGGAGAATACCAAATACCACTTAACGTTACAGTGTACCTTCAGATCGAAAATTTATTGAAAATTTTTTTTTGGCGTTAAAATAAAGTTTACAGAATGAACTTTCATCCAAAAAAAAAAAAAGATCGAAAAATAGAGAAAATTGACGGAGAAATGACGGTGTAACTTTTGTTGGCGGAGTTTGTTTATTAAGCGATATGTTTTTTTAAGCGCCGTTTTCTCAAAGTTAATTTTTCGCTTGTTGGGGACACTTTAAAGAGCTACAACTCAAAGGGAATTTGTTCGATTTTCCTTAAATTTGGACAGAAGCTAGGCTAACATATAATCAACAAAACCGTGTCGGCGAATTTCTTAATTCCGAAAACTTTTTCGTCAAGAGGCATTTCCGTGCGATCATTCCAATTTTTTTCTCCCCTTTTCGAAAATATTCTGTAACTTTTCACTGCAATTGAATATGGAAAATCGCCGACACGTTTTTTTAGCGCTTCGTGTCCGGAAACCCGAGAACAAATCAAATTAGCAAAATATAATAATCGCTTTGAGTTATAGCGTTTTAAAGCTGATTCGGACGTTCGAATTTAGACGTCGTAAAAAATTCGATAATTCATTTTATTACCAAATGGTTTCCATATACTCCCGAAGGTACACTGTAACCTTAAAAGCAATAACCAAATCAATTTTAGAAACAAATTCGTTGGATACTCCTGAAAATTTCTGCAGACTACCGGGCAGGGCCTCAAATAGAATAATGCCCGGCAGTCAGAAATTTTCACAGAATTTTCAGCTGAATTTTGACTGTACGTCTTACTCAAACCTCTTTAGAGTATTCAAAGTTCGTTTAGAAATGTCAAGCGATTCCCAAAATTATTTGAAAGTATTATTTCAAGTCAACATTCTGTACAAATTTCTGACTGCCAGGCATTTAGTCTATTTGAGGACGTGCCCGGCAGTCTGCAGAAATTAAGTGTCGTAAACATAGCGATCTTATGGTATGCCCAAGCTTGAATATTTCGTCAACTAGAAAAGCAAAATAATTTTTGGAAGCGCTTGACATTTCTAAACGAACACCGAATACTCTCAAAAGGTTTGAAAGAGCTTTTCAGTGAAAATTCTATGAAAATTTCTCACTGCCGGGCATTTAGTCTATTTGAGACCGTGCCCGGCTGCTGGGCATTTAGCCACAGCGTTAAAAAAAATCTTCACCCGTTCGAACGGCTATGGTTATCCGTTTGGAAAAAAATATTCAGCTGTTCGAACGGCGAATGTTAGTATCCGTTTAAATAAAAGATTTCCAGCCATTTGAACGGCTATCGAAAGAGCTCTAGTGTTTTGGCTGGTGACTATTTAGTTTATTTATTTTTGCTCACCACGCAATTTGAGTAATTTGCACATGTTCGAAAGTAATTTGAAACCTTTTCAATATAAACATCTCGCGATTCACAGAATTATAAACACGCATTCAAAAGAGAAACACCTTAAGGATCCCCATAGCGAAGTTTTAACGAAGCTTTACAATATCTGCAATATTAAATCGTTTGGATCTTCTGCTTTCGGTTTTCTCCCTACACAGATCTATATTTGCCATACTTCGCGAGCAGGCAAGTTCCCAGGAAAAGTTATTTTTCGCGTGGACTGTAACATGTTTGTTGACATTAACGCTCATTTCCGGTTTGCGTTTATTGGCCAAATTCGGACAGCGGGAAGCCACGGGAAGTATTGGAGGAGCATTCAAATTTCTGAGACTTGCAAGCTCTCGCCCTCCGCTCCCCCAAACCCCGAACCCGAGCCCAAGAGCTTGCTCGCAGGCTATTTAAGCGTAACGCAGCCCATATAGTAGTACATATACTGGGGCTCGCCTCGTCGGGACCTCGTGTCCGTTCGCTAGCCCCTTCATCCTTTTTTCTTCTCTATGTATCATTGTCTAGTTTTTACACATGCGCAATAAGCGTATGACGTATAAAATGGGTTGCGTTTCTTCTTGTTTTTGTCACATTGGCGCATGCACATTTATGCACGCATATATTATTACTACCGGGTCGCAGGTCACATAAAAATTCTACAAAAATGACTGCCGCGCTAGGCATGTGCTTGGTTTTCAAAACCAAAGTTTTGTCTTGTCGGAATAATAATACACATTCAAAATACCCAAAATGGAAAGATAAAGCTTTAAAGAATACTCAGAAGCCGCTGTAGTGGAGAGAAAGGAGAGCTGTAAGCAACGAAATCTTGCTTCAAGTTTTATCAGTGCGGGGCGATCAAATCCGAAGAAGCGGAGTTTTAAAGAATTTTCAAGCAGGCGAGGGACTTTACCGTAAAAGAAATTTCATTTTTCGGTGAGAATTTATGTTGATATCAATTTGTGATTGACATTTTCTTTGTTTTCTCATTAGTTTTGGAGAAATGTTCCATGATATTATGTAAACAAAACAAGACTTGAATTTTATAGTTAAACTTCACACGCGTCGCAAAGATGCCCCTGGGCAAAGATGTCTGTCTATTTTTTGCAATTTTGAGTTCCAAATCAGTTTCCCGGGCAATTTTTAATACACAACTGGTGTATTTTATTCGGAGTAGTCATACATGTTATTCTAGACCGAGAAAAGGTTGCTTTTGTGAGCTTTTGTGTACTCTAAACACAAAGTCAACGGACTGTCGCGTAATATAGTTCTAAAATTGAAAAATAGCCCGGTCGTTTACTGATTTTATTGTTTTTAAAAGTAGTCTTTTCAAATGTAACAGAAAGCAGTCACGGTACGGGAAACATTAGATGCAAACTTGTTCGAATGTTTTCTTCGTGAAGCCAATAATCACGGTAAAGGCACGCTAGTAAACATAATTAAGTTAAATAGCGCTTTCTGAAATAAAGTTTGCTTTCAAGATTTTTTGATTCGCGAAAAGACCGAAAACATTTTCCAAAAACGAAACATCACCTACACCCTCTTATAATGCTTTGTCAGTCAAAGACAAAGTGCGACTTGAGGAGTAGGGGTGGGGGAAGTCATTCTAAATTATGAAGAGACGAGGGAACGTGAGAAAAAGGGTACTAGAAGGTCATTGTAATTCACAGAGACAATAAATCAAATTTCACCATCATCCCTCCCCTCCCTCCTAAAATTGAAACATCCTCTAAAAACAGAAGATTTTCAGGTTAAATGCGGACTGGATAGTGGAGCGATGGGGAGGAGGGGGAATGGGGGTGATGGAAACTCCATATTCTGACTCCACTTAGACGAGACATTCAATGTGAAATGAGTTTATTGAGGATGAGCCAGTCAGCCATCTAACGGATGTATCCTGCTAACATATTCTTTACATTCTCCTGACCTTGTAAATTAGATTTTAATTTACATTAAACTACAGAAAATTGTGCCACGCCAGATACGAAAAACCACTAAAAACCACCCTTTAGAAGTGGCCAAAAATTGTGGAAACGTATACCCCCCTATAAAAGTGCAGTGGCACTGGACCTCGGAGGCAGAGGTACAACTGACAAATGATAACATTTTCAAATACTTTGGCTATAATACAGTATCAAATCTATTTGAAAGACTAAAACTTATCGAAAAAGAAAAAGAAAAGAGATAACGTTGCAGAAGACTGACCGACGTGGAATGAAACATATCTCCCGCCAAAACCATAAATAGTCCTGACCTGTCCCATGAGGACACGCGAACCTCTATGCCGTGCCGTCAGAATAATAATTTCTGACTAGTTCGTTCCTACGTCACTCAGTCCTCAGAAATTACATATTCTGACTCCACTAAGACGAGACATTCAATGTGAAATGAGTTTATTGAGGATGAGCCAGTCAGTCATCTGACGGATGTATCCTGCTAGAGCTAAAGAAAGGGAAATAAATGAATGAAATATTGATCGAAAACACAAATTAAAGTCCCAACATCTTAGAAATTAACAATCTAGAATCCAAATTGTCATCTACATAACCATTCTTGGCAGAAGTCGTCTTCCATCTGCCATGCCTCTGGAAAAGCCTATCTTCTACGCCAGCATTAGCGGCGGCTGAAGCCCCGCCGGCCCTTGATGAATGCGTACTAAACAGCGAAATATCCGGCGCAATATCCTTAAAGCTATTCTTAAAATAATCCCTAAACAGTGGAATAACTAAAAGGCTTGTTAGCAGAAACGAGCTTATGGCCTAACCTTGTCCTAGAAAGCGCTCTGAAAATATAATGACTAGAGTCGACTGAACAACGCTCACTTCAGTTAAGTATCGTTTCAAAATCGTAACTGGACAAGTTCCATTGGTTAAACCTTCAGAAATAACAACTTCGTTACCCTTCCTTAGTTGATCGGTCGAAATCAATGATCCTGCTGAAAAAATCTGTCTGAGAATTCTGGCCTCGAGGTAGCCAATTCAGATCCAATTGTATATGATGCTTCGAAGTAAAAAGAAAAATACTCAGCGCAATCTCATGTAGCTCCCTAACCATACTGCCGACCTTAACAATTCTTACAACGTTTTGATTATCAGTGTGCCAACGCACTCTCTGCCCCGTTAAATTAGTTCCCAATGCTTCAAGGGCGACATTAACCGCAACAAGCTCTCTCCAAGTAGAAGACTTTTGGGACTCTTCGGCGGACCAATTCGTTTGAAAAACCAAATTGGAATCCTGAACAAAAGCCGCGCAACCTGTGGACGAAGCATCTGAAAAAACGACTTTGGATGGGGCAAAAGGAACTGGCCAAAATAAAACACCGTTACGAAGTTTCAAGTTATCTCACCAAAATAGAAGCTCCTCTTTTCCTTGATCCTGGATTAAAACGACAGAATTCCAGGAATGTCTAGAATTAATGATGAGATGCAAATATCTGGTCATGATTTGCGTTATATTTCCACAACTTGGGGTCATTGAGATAATCTGACCAACAATAGACGCAATTATCTTGACTTGTACATAAGCAGACACGTGCAAATTAACAAAAAGATCTTCAAGTTCCGAACAAAGCTTGTCAATTCTGGAATCACTTGCAAAAATAAGACCCTCATGAGTGTCAATATTGTAGCCGATCCATGAAAATTGTTTATTGGGCTCCCAAATAGATTTCTCGCAATTGACTAGGAAACCGGAACGAGAAAGATCCGAACGAACCGAAGAATTGTTGTACTCAGCAGCTTCAAATGAAGCACCGGCGCCTACCCCATCATAAAAAAATATATATGGCTATTGGAATACCCTGTGACCTCCATTGCGTTCCAAAGGTTTCAGCAATTTGGTAAAAATAAAAGGCGCGCTGGAAAGACCAAATGGCAACACAGTAAATTGAAAATATCTGGTATGGTGTGTGCCGAAATCCCATGAGAAGGCCAAATATTCCGATGCTCTTGAAAAAATATTCACATGATGGTATCCTGATTTCAAATCAAAGGAAGAAACAAAATAATCTTTAGAGAATACATCTCTAATTGTATTCAAGTCTTCGCACTTAAATTTCTGTTTGAATATATGAAGATTGACGAGATTGACATGTCTTAAATCCAAAATGAGCCTCTTCTTGCCGCTACTTTGGACAGAAACAGTCATCGGGTTAAGGATATCGGGTGGAGAAAAGATTTCTTCAACGCGATTGTCACGCAAAAGGTCTAAAATAGCTTTGCCAACGAAAGCTGATTCTTTCAGGGCTGATGCATTGTTCCTAAAATGTTGAGACGGCGGCGTCGTAATGAATAGAATTTTATAACCGTCACTGATAACGTTCAAAATGAAATCAGTAGCACCAAGGATTCGCCAAAACTCAATGGATTTAAATAATCTTCCTTTAACTGAAACCTGAAAAGGATTGCAGGACTGATTGGAAGTAGAGATCTCATGTTCAAAATTCTTCAGTTCATGGTCAGGAACCAGCATTTCGGCTTTGTCTTCGGCCAAATCAAACGGGGAATCAACAAATGAAACTTCAGACTTACTTTGTTCCTCTGTGACTGGTCATCTGCTCTGACCTGAATTACCGTTTCAACGAACGAACAGCTTGAGCACACTCAGATCTCCAATGGCCAAACTTGCCACAAGCAAAGCAATTCTCCGGTCTTAAAGAAACCTCGGAAGAACGAGTGGCCAAGGGTTGACTGCGCCAAGGAGCAAAAACGGGGACAGGACTTGCGGATTTCGCGATTCAGCAAAAGTAGCACGAAAGCGTGAACGGCGCAAAGAGTATGGCGGCTTGGTTGATCTTTTGGTAGTTGTGGACTTAACAGCCTTCTCAGCTCTTTCTTCCGCACGGCGAATCTTTCTAGCGTCTTTCTCATCATCAGCAAGCTCGTGCTGCGTGTACTGCTCGACGGTCTTCCATCCAAACTCTGATTTATCTGCCAACAAGATTAACTTCTGCCTTTCGGTGATCAAAGACGTACCTTCTGACAACGACTCTTTCGCCTTTTCAATCGCGTTAACTTCCAGATGAGACTTAGCTTCATCCAACGAATCTTTCAGCTTCGCGTTAAACTTGTATTGAATTTCGTTTCCTTTTCGGTTGAATGATTTAGGTTCTTCCCGACGGAGTTTCTTTATCTCTCGTAACTGCTCATCGGTAGCTTCAGCACTAGAACGCTTGACGTTTTCGACTGAATCAGATACCAACTTCGAGATCTGATCCAAAAACAATTTGTTGTTAAGCCAAAGACTTATTTACAAACGCTTGAACGTCTTCGGAAACAGACATAACGAGAACACGAGGTCAAGCAACACGGGAAACAAGAAAAGAGATAACGTTGCAGAAGACTGACCGACGTTGAATGATACAAATCTCCCGCCAAAACCTTAAATAGTCCTGACCTGTCCCATGAGGACACGCGAACCTCTATGCCGTGCCGTCAGAATAATAATTTCTGCCTAATTCGTTCCTACGTCAATCAGTCGTCAGAAATTACATAACTTACTCCCTCTCTCCAGGCAGCACTTGACTCAAAGAAAACGTCAGGGCAGTCCCGCTTTTCTTTGCACAAATTCATGGGTGTCAGTCACTTCTCGTTCAACTATCCCTGAGGGAAAACAGGGATGTTTGTAGTCTTCCCCACTCGGATAGACCCAGCAAATATAGAAAGGTTTGTGATTTTGAGTCCAACCACAAGGTCGCTTTGGATTTCTACAAGACTACTGACCCAGCAACCCACATCTGATCAAAATTTGTTTGCAATATAATTAGCTGTAGCGGTTTCTGATTGTAGCGTAGCTGTTTCTTTACTGATCTGTATTTTAACGGAAAAGGCCATTTCATTTTGACGACGGCTTTATTTTATTACAACTAACAAAATTCATCTGGTATTTCTTTCTTATTTACATTCTGTAGTTCCATTAAATGAGAGAAAAAACGCCATCGTGAAATTGACCGATTCAAATTTTTTGTATTCATTCTATGTTAAAAATCCATGGAGGGAATTTTGAAAGTTCACCTGCGTTCTGTATCCTTTATGCCAAGATGCACACGCAACCTGATTTTCGCTTTCTCGTTGCCACAAACCGTCGAATTTTATTTTTTTTTTATCTGAAAACAATATTTAAAGGCCGACCTTCACTTTGATGTTTTGTTTTGAAATGCTCCATTGTTCATATTCATGATCTGATTGGTTGCACGCTTTCAAGCATGAATTTCGTGTTACACGAAATTCAGCACAGAAAGAGATCACGGCGCGCACAGCATTTTGGGTGAAGGTGGCCCTTTAAGGTAAGACCTCTAGAAAGTCTTTTTCCCAAAGTTACAAGCGATCTCCAAAATGAGGGGAAAACAATAGATCACCGAGTTACTTATGAAAATATCTTGCAAAAACCGATTTGTCCATTTGATCGGTAGCATTGTTCTAAAATCTTTCTTCATTTCACACACACTTACACTAATCTTTATGATGTAGAGGTATCGAAACAAAACAGCCATTTGATGCCGTTTCTGGACTTTATTGTTTAAATGGTACTAAATGAGTTTTAAACCTGTCGGGTATAAAGACTGATACAGCAAGTATTTATTTCTAATTATATTCTACAGGTTTGTTCTAGAATATTTCTTAGAAAGTCCAGTAGATCATGTGTGACGTGTTTACTGCTGAGCTTTTGTCACCTCTTCAATGAAGATCCGAGACATTGTCGCCCAGCCTGTGTACGCGTTAGCAAGGTGGTGGCCTTTGTTGCAGCTTCCAACCCAGAATCCCACTCGCACCTTTCCCTTGTGAATGTTATTACAGTGTCCTTCAATGTGACGGTGACGATGGAGATCGTATAGTCTGCCTTTGTACATGTAGAATGCACCGTCAATAGACCCAGGAGAGCTGCACTCGGCGCCATTGAATGTGAAATACCAGCGGCTACAGCAGCCTACACAGCTCGCAATCCTCAGGGTACCAGCAAAGTAGACATGGAGGGCAGTGTCTGTGTAGTTCTTCATGAAGTAACAGTTCTGTAAAATAAAGATAACTGACATAATTTAACATAAACTAAATACTATCAATAGTTCCATCTGATGCGAGGAAGATATTTTTTCAATTAAGAATTACGAAATTTGCGATGTCCTTTGTCTTGTAATGTTCTATTGCACTGTTTTTGCTTCATTATCAGGAAACAAAATTTGATAAGTGTCAACGCAACAACCATTAAAATGAATGAATAATCTTTAAAATGCTTTGCATAGCCATTAAGGATTTTTGCATCAAGACGATGATTCATTATTCTTAATTTGTCTTATTTTAATTTCCAAGTGCGTGAATAAAATTTAAAATAGAAAGGAGGTATTTTTTTTCAATTTCACACGATTTTTCTACCAGATTTAGTAGTTTTGAAGTTGTGCAAAGAGACGTATGAAGTTCTCAAAGCAAGATTTTATCCATGAAAGCTCTTCCTTTTCCACTGTAGCGGCTTCTGAGTATCCTTAATTAGTATTGGTATGTTGTGTAAAGCGTCTAGAGCAGGATTGGATAGGCGCTATACAAATTTGAATTATTATTATTATTATCCCTGTCTCAGAAGTAGCAAACCGCGAAAAAATTCAGGGAAAAACGACTTTACACAACACAACAAGGGAGTGTTTACTGCAGCCAAAGTCACAAATGACGTGAAATCGGTAGCCGCACGAAAAAGAAAGCCTCGGTTTTAAAATTGCTAAGATCTCGGATGTTGCGAGACGTCATACGTGCATGTTTTGCGACGTCATACGCGCCCGCGAACTAGTCCTGCGCGACGCACACACCGGACCGACCAGCCCGCGAAATATTCCGCTAGCCATGACCATGAAAAATGACGAGCATCGGTTCTGAGTATGGGGCTCCGCGGCCCGCGAGAGCTCCGCTAAAAATTGCATGTTGTGCGATTGGTTCTCAAATTACTTGATACCGTAAAATAATTAGACAAAATGCAGCTTGAACCTTAACTTTTTAGTGGTTTTTGAGTCTAGGCCAATCAGATCACTAGTTGTAACAATGGAAAAAGTTACCATTCCATCGAGCATTGCCGTTCAGCACTTTCCTTCTAATACGGATCATTACTTAAAGGATGTCTTTTACATTAAAATGAACCTATATTGACCTATTTGAATGTTCGTCTTTATTCAAAACTTCTTTAATGTTCATGTAAAAATTTAAAAAGATATTTATTTTGCTAAAATGATCACACATTTATTTAAATGAGTGAGTTGAAAAGAAAGAAAATAGGCCATTTCCGAGTTGCCTTTAGCCTCTCTATCAAAGCGAGGCTAGGTGCGAAACCTTTCATATGAAAATGAGTTTTCATTCACATGCAAATAAAACGTATTTGCATGTGAATGGAAACTCATTTTCATATGAAAGGTTTCGCACCTAGCCTCGCTTTGATAGAGAGGCTAAAGGCAACTCGGAAATGGCCTATTAAACTCCTGGTGATGAAAGGCAATAGATGTAGTGTTTTACTTCAGAAAAGTTATGATGTAAATACATCACTTACATATATCTCGCCTGAATCTTTGTCGTCCTCTTTTTTCCAGGCGCACTCCTTCCAGTTCATGTGTGAAGACAATCGAGGAGTTCCCGAGTTTCCATTGTCTCCTCTCTCTCCTTTTTGGCCGGCGAGACCCTGGATCCCAGGTTCTCCTTTAGATCCTTTCTTTCCTTCAGCACCAGGTGGTCCCTGGGGTCCAGTCTTTCCAGGGCTACCCAGATCTCCTTTGGCTCCATCTCGTCCATCGCGGCCAGGTGCCCCAGGAGATCCCGGCATGCCATGTGTACCGGGTAGCCCATTTGTCCCCGGTTGGCCACCATAACAGAATGGAAAAGTCTGTGTTGGATTTAACGAATGAAATTATTAGAATTTCGGTAAAATATCAAGCTGTTTTTTTTTCACTAACTTTTGGCTTTCTTCTAAAAAACTGCAAATCACATCTTTAAAACATAAGGAACTGATGGCCTATTTTTCATCATTTAGGCTAGTTTCGTTTCAAGCTTTTGTTTGTCGTTATAAATTTTATCAATTTTTCGTAGATTCTCTTATTTTGGCCATCACATAAAGAAAATATCGCGATATGTATTTCAAGCCTTTTACTTAAGGAATAAAATATAAGGTTTTTTTTGTTCATAAACTATGTTTCTAAACT
Source organism: Cladopsammia gracilis (assembly GCA_022457155.1). NCBI lineage: Eukaryota > Metazoa > Cnidaria > Anthozoa > Scleractinia > Dendrophylliidae > Cladopsammia > Cladopsammia gracilis. The sequence goes on from JAJGOT010000070.1 coordinate 203,212, forward strand.
TAGGTTTTCAATTCATTCAGTTATTTTTGCAGTTGTATCAACTTTTGCATTTTTTCTTTAAAAAGAAATATTTTGGCTATTAACATTTTCGTTCCCAATTTGTTCTCTAAAAAAACCGTCAGATTTCAGATGAAAAAAACGTTAGATTTATTTGTTGACTGACTCAGTAGTTAAGTTGCCATTTTCTTTATTTATGCAACCTTTTTTTTAATCTTGGAATTTTTTAAGAAAAAAATCTTCTTTTGAAAAAACAACATTGAGCGTTGTCTTCTCTTTCGGTAACTATAGGAAAATCTCCATAATGCTTTATAATTATGTGTTTCGCCATTTTGGCTACCAACTATTGGAATAATCGTGATCTTTTTCATCCTCTGCGAGAGGCAGTTATGTATCAGTTGCAAGTGATAGCGACAGCTAATAATTTGGAAAATTTTTCTAGCCTGTGTGAAATATTTTGTGCTTTATCTGACCTAGCACAGATACTAAAGCTGCTTTTTTAAACAATAAACTAACCTTGCTGTCAAGTGATTTGCTGCTGCTGTTGTTGTCCGTCGCAGAGCACAAAGTGATGAGTGATAAAATCAGTACACATAACATGGTGGTCAGCGGAAAGTTCATACGAGTTTGCGCCTTTTATACCTTCGAACCTGTAAACACGAACAGTAACCAAGGTTATAAATCATCATACGCAGTAAATATAATCATTATGATAGCCTTGCTAATGATTCCTTTGATCGGTTAGTTTAGGTCTAGGATATTTAAATATTTTGCGTGTCGGAAAGAGAGTCGGTCATTTTCCAAACTTGCTAAATAGTTAATAGAATTATAAAAATAATAAGAAGGAATAATAAACCGACGTCGGTCTCTTGGGAAATACGAAGTTGTGCCGAAGATTCACCAGTCATTCATTCAGTCTTGGCTTCAAGTTTTCACATAAACTCAGAGTAATTTGATACCCTAAATGCAAAATAAAAACGACGGTATCAATTGTAATAGTTTAACGTAGAAAGACACTGCACTGTGGTATTTTCCATTTTGATAATAAACCAGTAAAAAAAGTAAGAAACAGTTGGTCTGGAGTTTGGGACTCTTCCTGATTGTTGGTAAATTCCATGACATTGTCGGGAAAAGAAATCGGTCAGCAAAGCGTTAATCTATAAAGTTGTCTTACCTTACTCCTGTGACTGTAGAAGCCAAATGATAACTTAAGAAGTTTCAGACGTCTATTTATCTCTCTTGTGAATGAAATTCAAAAATTAACATTCACGTTAAAACAAGTTCCCATGCAACCTGCGTAAATAACATGTAGAAATACGCCGAACATTATAAATAGTTCCGGACGATATGAAAAAAGAAACTTGTTTTGTGGTGTTTAGTATTTTCAAGATTCAAAAACAGGTTTAAATGCTAATCACGTGTTGATCAGATGTCACGTAACACGAAACAAATGAACGTTTAACTCAGGTGCAGACATGTAGTTCGGTTTTTGATCAAACTATAACACTAAAATGTCGCTAAAATCGAATAACATTTCGAAGGTAATGGGAAATTTTAATAATATCTAGTTAGTTTAGACTGTCAACAGAAATCATAGCAATGCTCATGAACATATCCGGATCAATATATACCCCTACGAGTTCTACTTGCGATGTAACAAGAGCGAAACAAGGCAAAATGTTGTTTATTAGTTGACTAGTTCAACAGGCTTTCTACGGGTCTACCAATTTGTAGCAGTCGATGGAGCAAAATAAGTAAATGCTGTTTGTTATAGTTTGCTAAAGTAATCTTTTCTTTTCGTGGCCACATTTTCTTCCCTGATTGGAAAGTCGTGTTTTAGGTTTGGAGCAAACAACGCTAAACCAGGCGCGGATCCAGGAAAAAACTTGACCGTTTTCCTAGACTCTAAGCGCTAATATATATTTTAGATTTCACTCTCTAAAATGTCTGTCCCTCGATTTTGAGTCATTTTTTAACAATCTGACCGATTTCCGTAAAACGGTGAAACCGGTCTTGATCCGCGCCTGCTAAACGGTTATGTTTCTAAAGCTTTCAATCTCAATTTCCACACACATGTTTCTTGAAAGCCTGCATATGACTCAATGATTTATAGAAAATCGGCCAAGTATTCAGTGTGACATATACTCGCTCACATGACAAAAAAGAAAACCACGCAAATCTATGCTCTCGCTGTCAGCTATTTATTCCTCACCGAACCGAAGCAGTTAGTTAACGCAGGCTTCTCTGTTTAGTGATTTTCTCGTCAGAACAAGCTTCTCGGTGAACAGCTTGCGGATAAGACGAGCTTTTCTATAGCTAATAAAGATTATCTGAAGAAGAATTTCAATTATATAAATTTGCAGTGTTCTCTTTTGTAAAAATACGAGTCGAAACCCACTTTCAAAGTCACTCTCAGTTCAAAGATGAACGCCTTATACTGCTGATTAATATACCACTAAATTTTTTATAGAAATCGTTTCGCAAACATTGCTTGTCTTGGTAATTTGAACATACTGCGGACGTTTTATTTCAACTGAATTTATAGTTCGTTCTGTGTTGTTATGTAAGTAAAACGTTTCTCCGTTCAAAGGTTCTTGGCGTATAATGCCACGGCTAATTCATACAGAAAGCTGTACAGTTTATAGCCCAGCCTCATGAAGGGTTACACTTTATTTTGCCTGTCTCGGTATTTTTTTTCAGTCCAGAGGGCTACCCCTCAAAAAGTCAGCTTTTGAACCTCTTTACGTTGGCCAAGATACCTTATTAATTCAGTTGATGAAACCAAATTTTCGTGCACCATAACGTCCATAACTAATATAGGCCAAATGGAAAACTGTTCGTTTGGTTTTGAATATTTGCAAATTAAACGACGGTTGTTTTAAAGTACTCTTAGTTAGCCGATGAGTGAAATAAAATAAAAGTTTTTCACACTGATCGCATTGAAAAGTAGTTTCTTGTAATTCGACAGTCAAACGCTTCCTGTGCCACCTTCTCGGTCGGTACTTACCTCAATTTCAGTAGTGTTTCACAACTCTTCGTCGCTGATTTTTCTTTGAAGAACAAAGCACATTAAATTCTGCCCTAATGAAGCTTTAAGCAAAAGTGATGTTTTTGGATTGCAGCGATTTTTGCACAGGTCAAAGATAATCTAAAAAAAATGCGTACGCCAAATTTTAGGACAGGATAATCAAACCCTTTTGAGATATGGACAATCAAAGTTTCGTTTCTAAGACTGTTTTCGCAGTAAAAATACGAACACCATACTTCGTAAAGAGACAGTTTGCACTCCGAGATACTTTTACTTTTAAATGAAGAACAAGCCTGACTTGACGCTGAAATAACCCACTCAGTGTTTTTCTACTGATAATCTGTAGTACTATATACTTGTTATATACTTTTTCTGTTTATAATGGTCTTTCATAGTACTTATCAGTCGTCTCAAGTGCTTTCTCCGTTTTATGGCTTCTAATATCTCCACTGCATTGTAAATGGTCTTAGGTTTGCAAACAACAAACCAATATTCAGCTATAGAGCTGAGGAGATCTTAGTTGGACACAAAGTCTGTACATGTAAATCATAGCTTACCATTGAAGTATTTCCGCTCCTCAGTTGTCTGCCGTGATTGAGGACAAAAAAAGCTAAGCGATGAAAATAGAGATTAACTATTAAAATTTCATTTAAAAAAAAAAAGAAAAAAAAAGGAAAAATGCATACTCACACCGCAAATTTTGCTGGCTCTGTTAAAAACTTAACAATAGACAATTCCCTGCTTACCAAAGGTTTGCTTCCTTAAACAAGATTCTCGTCATAACAAGTTATGACTATTAAAATTAAAATTCTATAGCTACCAAGCAATCCTGTTTGGCTAGAAGTAATGGCGAATAGCTGTAGACAAAATTAATGTTCTTCATAATTTTATTTTAATTAGAAATTTATTGCACAAACTTGATTGTCAGTTATAACTGTAAAACATTCGCTATAAATTTTTATCTTTTATCTTTCAGCGCTAACTTTTAATTTTTCATCTATATTTTATACACCGACGACCCCGCAAGCTTTGCATCTAAATGCAGATTAAGGTTTACATAACATTACATTACATTACATTACATTACACTGATTACATTTTCTACCAAACAATCCTTTGGCCAGAGATCATAGCAAATATATAAGAATAAAAATAGAATAATGCAAACTCCAAACGCTTCGGAATTAGCTCTTCGCTTTTCTTTAAATAGTAAAATAGTAAATTCCACCCTAAGCAACATGATATAACGTTAAGAGACAAATTGGAGTTGTATTTCGAGATAATTTTCAACAATCAATTAGAGAACACGAGTTTAGTCCTTACAAACCTGACTTTATACTGAAATAACCCGCTCACTGTTTTTTACTGATAATTTGCAGCACTATATACTTTTTCTGTGGTCTTTTATGGCTTATCGATCGTCTCAAACGTTTTACTACGTTTTACCACGTTTCTCCACTTCATGGTAAATGGTCTTAGTTTCGCAAACAGCAATCGAATACTCGGCTATAGAGCGAACGAGATCTTAGTTGAACACATTAAAGTTTGCACAGTCATGTAAATCATAGCTTACCATTGACGGTCCTTTTAAGTATTTCCGCTCCTCAGTTGTCTGCCGTGATTGAGGACAAAAAGCTAAGCAATGGAAGAAAAATAATGCTCGTTAGATTAAAGATTAGATTTCATTAAAGAATAATAAAAAAGGAAAATTGCATTCTTACACCGCAAATTTTGCTGGCTATGTTAAAAACTAAAAAAAAAATAACAATTTCCATGTTACCAAATTTTTGCTTGCTTAAACAATGTTCTCGTCAGAACAAGTTTGCGAACTGACTATACACAAATTAATTCTATTTTTCTAGCAAACCTCTTGGCTAGAAGTCATGGTACATAACAGAATTAAGTAATGCTTCACATAAGAACTATAGTAAACTTCATTGTTCTGCGGCAATGGCTCTTTCCCACATAGAATATCTTTGATTTTAAGAATAGAGGAGGGGCTGATGGTTCATAATTACATTTCATTAAAAAAAAAAAAACAGAAAATCCATTTGCGTTAAACATATTTTAGGAAATGTTCGTGCTTAACCAATCAAAATAGCAAAAGACAATAGCTAATAATTTTGCTTCTTTGATGAAGTTCCCCAAATACAATATCTTTTAAAAATTGCATGTTGTGCGATTGGGTCTCAAAATACTTGAAACCTTATAAACTTTAGACTTTATGCACCTTGAACCTTAACTTTTTTGCGGTTTTCGAGTCTCGGCCAATGAGATCACTAGTTGTAACAATGAAAATAGTTGACATTCCATCGTGCATTGCCGTTCAGCACTATCCTTCTTATGCGGATCATTACTTAAAATAGAAAAATATGAGCACCAAGATATGTGAAAAAATCGAAACGTTTCGGGCTTTAGCAAGGAATGAGTATTTTACCATCATATAAAATTTTTAAAGTACTCATAGTTGTTTTTGAATTCTTATTTGAATTAAATCGTAACATTACATTTTGAAAGGTAGCACCCGATGTCTTTCTTTATACAAAGCCCACATGATTTGAAAGAATAATATACAAGACTAAAAAACGCCAATAAACAGTCCGTGATTTTATATCGGCTGTGTCCAGGCATAGTAAATCGAACCCAATCGAACTAAATTTCAATCGAACTCAATCGAACTAAATCGAACTCAATTCATGGATTGAGTTCGATTGAGTTCGGCAATCGAACGAAATCGAACTCACCGAAAAGAAAAAAAAATCAATCGAACCCAATCGAACGTTCAGTTTTCGAAGTCGTGATTTGTGTAAAACAGGCGTTGAAAATCCATAACCAGATCTTGGAAGCTCGAGTTACTTCAGCCCGGAGTGTAGCGCACGTGTTTTTCGTAAACGAAGAAATTCCGCAGAAATGGCTTCAGAAGCGCCGTGGATTGTAAGCTTCAAATGCGTAGTAAAAGGCTACCAGGAATGCCGCTTTGATGTCATTGTATTTCTGCATAAAAGTAACCCAATCCATTTAATTGTGTTCGATTGAGTTCGGTTTTCCGAACTCAGTCGAACACAATCAGATGGATTGAGTTCGATTGAATTAGATTTGTTCGGAAATCGAACTCACTGAAAGTCCGGTGTTCGATTTCGTTCGATTGCCGAACCCAATCGAACTCAATCCGTGGATTGAGTTCGATTGAGTTCGATTTCCGAACGTTCGATTTACTATGCCGGGCTGTGTCCAGGGCTCTTTATTTGGATCCAAACGAAAGCTTATTTTTTCATCTTGTTGTTTTTGTATCTTGTCTTGCAGCGGCCCCAGACAACCGTTCAATAATCAATTGATCAAAGAATGTACGCTGTGAAGCAGACAAAATCGATCCTAAAGTTTGAATTCAATGGTGCCACGTTTATTCGATTGTTGCTAGATTGTTTCCTCATACGAGGGTTTTTGTTGAGGAATGCACCAGAAGCCGTGGTTACAACTGTGACAAATACATTTTTAATCATCCTTCAGTAAGATACGACATTGTATCACGGGTGACTAACCATCATTTTGCACAGAATGAAGGTGAAGACCGTCGACGTCATTTTGCTTACAGCCGAGAAACACAGATCCGTCGCGATTCATACTTCAAACAAGCCGTACCAAATTAGCCTAATATTTCGTTTTCACTCGTTTGAAAGCTACTCATGGGATCCACTCATAGAAAATAATGTTGTACCTCCACTGTCACTCTACCTGTGAAACTGTTTTAATTTATCGAATAGAAGAAGAACGAACAGAGAAAAACGTATTGTTTACAATGTGCAAGACACGATATTCTAATCATTAGGAGTTCTATCTGTTCGAATGATTGAAAATGGTATTAAAAAGCGGAAAACTGCTAAGGACATGTTTTCGGCTGCGTCAAATTGTTTCTATTGCATTATGCTTTTATTGTATTTTCCTACCGACCGAAAACTAAGATATATTGTATATATATTTTTGCTGCTTATTCTCGAAAATCAATGCAATGAGTAGTGAGAGAATGAGAGTTCTGGCTCACAGGGGAAAACGCCTCATTTTTTTTTTAAAAACCACTTCAAACCGGTTTAAACCGGTTTTCTTACCCTAATTTTCTTAGCAGAAGCTTCTAAAAAAATCAACGAATCTTAACGCTCATTTAGCGTTAACTCATTTTTTCTCCTCATTTCTTAGCAGTTTTATTTAATGCCTCTGTTTTAGCGGTTTTAATTTAACGCTTAAGAAATGAGGGGAAAAAATGAGTTAACGCTAAATTAGCGTTAAGATTCGTTAACATTTTGAAAAAACTTCATTTAAAAATTGATCGCATAAATATTTTAGAAGCGTTTCCCTCCCTTTTGAACCAGTTCAATCATCAAATAAACTACTTCATATCTTTTAGCACTAACTTCAAAATTCCAAGATATTTTTTCGCTAAAATTTATACTATTTTTTTGAAGAAATATTCAAATTGTTAAGTATACCTAGTCGTGGCAATTTCAAAAAAAAATCACCTGGATTTTAGCGGATAATGGTTGTTTCATTTCAAAACACACCTCCAAGTCTCCAATGCCCCCATGCCCAAGTGCTAATTCCATCTCCTTTCACATATCTTTTATCGTCATTAGCACACAAAGCTGTCTTATTAATTCTTTGTGTGAAAATCTCATGCTTCTGACTTCGAATGCAATTCATAAGTCTCATTTGTGGAATATTTGTTTCCAAAGTCAACACATAATCTTCATGCGTTATTCGTTTTTTTTTTTTCATGCAAAAAAAACAACACAAATTTCTAACGTTTCACTTCCAAATTTCAGAAAAAATTCAATTAAATTCCATGTTGTTTGACAAAGAGGCGGCCTCGTCCTGAGCCCAGAACCCTTCTTTCCTATCTACTTGTCTTCTTCCGGAGAGGGATTGGAGGAGGGGAAAAATTCTCTCCCAAAATTCTGTCGCCGGGAAAATCTGGTGGTCCCGGGAAAATCAACAGGAGAAAAGAATTCATTTCCCCCAGGAAATCAACCCACATGAAAACTGAATTTATTTCCGCAGGTTCGAAAACGAAATAGGCAAATGAAAAAGAATTTGAATTTCAAATATATTTCTCCCTGAGAAAGAAATTTGAAATTCAAATTCTTTTTCCTCCAGCTTTTTTAGGGAGAGGAAAATTCCACCCCAATCTTCTCACAGATTTCCTCATGCTGAGTTTTTCTATCTTCCGTCTTGATTAAAGTAAAGTTTTCAGCTTTCACATCATGTCCCAATCTTTTCAGCAGATGAAACAAAACAAACTGGGAGGATAGAAATTTTTTTCTCCCTCCAGCAATCAAATCATATTCAGCTGAAAATAATTTGAAATCTTCAAGCAGCTGCGTTTCTAAATGACTGATATCATCAACATATTTTCCCGTGATTAAAAAAGCCAATGCATTTTCATTTCCTCTCGCTGATTTGAGTGGAAATATCTTCAGGAAATCCACAATGTGTTTCCTCGTGATTTCTTCTTTCCTGAAATAGCGGAGGATTTTAGCAATCCATTTTTCAAGCCCATCTTGCTTCATATTGATTTTGTTTTTCCCCTGATATTTTTTCATGCAATTCGCGAAATGAGAGATTCGACAATATGAATTTTTTAATCGAATTTATTGAGAAAGTCTCAAATTTTATCCTCTTCGCTTCGCTCCGCTTCATCTTCAGGCGGTTCCCACATTCCAGTTGAAATGAGAAATGGTTTTGCTCTCTCATTGAATTCATTTTCAAGATCCTCTGATGAATCCCCTTCGCTTCGCTTCGCTTCCCGAAATCTTTCCATCACGTCACCCAGGAGAGAAAACAGAACAAAGCGGTCATCATCGGTTAGTTTTTTCACGAGGGAGTGATATGTATCAAACATTTTAAATCGGAAATTGAAAGAAAGCAGTGTTTGTCCCCATGAATATGAATGAAAAAACATTCATATTCTGTCTCGGAAACATAGGAAGTTGATGATCTCATTTGTTAGGGGGTTCCCCGTTGACAAGTCTGAATAGGAAATGAGTTCATCGCTTAATTCTATGATGTAATGAAACTTTCCCTTATCATGTGGTCTATTTTAACCAATCAGAAATTGGCTTACGCCGTAATCCACTCTCAACAAATCACAAATTAAGATAGCTTTTCCGCATCACTCAGCGGTACCCAAGAATTAAATTTATCTGAATAGCCTTTCCATTTAACGAAAGCTTTCTTTTTCTTCTGATCGCGGCGTATAACCTTTTCAATGCGGAAAATATTTTGCGTTGTCTTTTGAAGTTCCGCCTCGTAAAAGGATCCGGTTATTTTTTCTCCCAACAGATCAACTAAGCGGTATGTCACAGGGTTTGTGTTTAAAACCTCATCGATAACAAATATCTCCTCTGTCCAGTTCGGAGTGAAACCTTTGTCGAATATCTTTCGCTTAAACTTTGAAATTCTCACTCTATCACCGACTTTGAATTTAGCTGGATCGCGTTTAGCATAAACTAAATCTCCATATAAATTAGCAAAAACCTGCCTTTCATTTTTCTTTTGACTCGCCTCTGCGGGGCTCATTCGAATGCTCGAATGAAAACGATGATTATATTGATCCACTAATTTGCCCAGTTTATCGAAATACACTGTATTATTGTTAGCAGAAAACATCTGGAAGAGTCGGTTCTTCATCGTCTTATTCCAACGTTCAACCACGGATGATTTCTCTTCATTTTCCGCGACATACAATTTTATCCCATTCTTATCAAGCAGATCTTTCATTATTCCGTTGAAAAATTCACTTCCTTTATCAGTCCAAAGCATTTCCGGTTTTCTCGTCGGGGCTCGCTTCGCTCACTCCCTGAATATAGATTGGAAAGCATTGGCAACTGTTTGTCCTCGCTTGTCTTTCAGGGGACGAATCCAACCGAACTTTGAGAAGACATCGATCACCATCAGGAGGTATCTGATTCCTTTATTCCACCTTGAATATTTCCCCATCTCGACCAGATCAGCCGCCCAGATTTTGTCAATTCCATATGCTATAACTCTTCGTTTTGGAAAGCGCCGCCTGACTGGTTTATGTAATTCATTTGCCAGATTTTGAGCCCAGCCTTCACTCAAAATCTTCTTCCGTTTTTTTGAACACCCAAACCAAGTTTTTGTTTTCCATCGATTACATTTCTAGCTAAAGCATGGCCCCATTGCCTTTCTTTCCAGGGGATGGAATCCAACGCGGCAACCATCTTTCTATCGGCTTTGTTTTTACACTGACGTGGATCCGCTTTCTTTGCGCAGACTGAATAATCAACATCGTGCTGCATAGCAACTGCATCTGTTTTTCCTGTGGGTTGTTGATAAATTTCGAAGATTTCTCCAGTGTTTTCATTGAATCTAACTTGTTTATCTAGTGGGTTATAAGGGCCTGTATAGTTATGCCCTGGGAGGGTGAAACCTTTCTTTGGTCTTGGCAGTTTCCCAATTAATTTATGAACGTCAACTCCACGACCGGATAAGGGATCTAATTTCTTTGAAAGATCTTTGGTGAATGCATCCAAACCTTGATCGAGATATTTGCTCACAGTATTTTTAATCTTTTGTTTGGCAAAATCTGATTTAACCGCTTTACTTAATCCAATACGGCCAAGATTATATAATCCTTTAACACTACCTTTTAAAGCCATTTCGCCGAGTGAATGGCTATCAGCTATATCGAAAAAGCCCCCACCTTGTGAGGGCTGAATTAGTTTCCCGCCTTAACAAATCTTGTCTTTTTTATTCCGCATGAAGCGCAATGGCAAAACCACATCTGTCTCCCATTTTTTGCAGTCATATATCCGGCTGGCTCCACACAACCAGTAACTCGTTTCTCTTTCACACAATATGATTTCATTTTTTATTGGAAATATTCTTTTATGAATTTCTCATTAAACCTGGTATCAGTCAGACTGAGAGGCTGGAGAATATCATAGAAATCTTTCCCCTGCGACCATTGATGGAGGAAGAAGAGGCAATAATACTCGCAAAGGACACTGTCGATGTTTTGATACTGACTGTTGTTCCAAATCACCGGTTTGGAACTTCTGAATTCTTGGGGAAATCCCATTCCAAATGAGTCAAAATACCACGTGAATTTCCCAGAGGGAGCGAAGCGACCGGGAGCGAAGCGACCAGGAACGCAACACACCCAGTGAGTTCCGGCATTTTCAAGCGAATCAAGATTGATGATGCAGGGGCTGTGTTCTCGGAGCCTCACTTCATCCCTGGCGAAAATCCCTTTGAAATTGGGAATTTTCAGAAAATCAATCCACTGGAGAAGATCAAGGTTGCTCAGAGGTTTATTTATAAACTTCGGCTTCAAAGAATCGCCCCGAGAATTGGGATGTTGTTGAATGGACTGTTGTCCCCCAGCAGAAGTCCTTTGCCCTGCTGGCGCGGTCGCTTTTTTGATTTTTTTTTACCCATCCCTTTTCCTCAGCTTCCAACGAATGGGGGAGGTGGATTCAACGCGTGATATGGGTAAGGAGTCCCCAATCTTGGCGCTCCTTTTCCTTTTGGCCTTCCAACTCTTGGCGCTCCCTGCCCAAACAAATTTTTCACCATGTCCAGCGCCAGTGGAATTCCTATGGAAGCCAGCACAGTTCCCAACAATCCACCAGATTGTTTTGCTGATGGTTTCATCACCAACTGTCCTCCTGATTTAAGGGCAACCAAAATGTCCTGTTTCTGCTTTGATGTCAACAAATGTTTATTGTCAATCAGTTTCTGAATTTTATTTTGGGGAATGAGAAATCCACCCACTTGACCCGCTCCCTTTCCACTGATTGCTTTTACAACTTGACTCGCTCCTTCACTCGCTAAACCAGCCAGTGCTGACAACCCAAGTGTTTTACCCAGGGTGGGTATCAGTGTTTTAGCTAAAGGAACAATAGCAGAAAATAGACTTCCACCTTGTTTCATTACCTTTTTGATTTGCGTTTTCGATATCTTTATCTCAACTCCTTTTCCCAAAGCCGCAACTTTGTTGATTCGTCTTATTTGATTGGCTGTTAGCATCAGCTCATCACTTCCGCTTGTTTGATTGTCACCCAATCTCAGGGTGATAGGGCTGTTTGTTCGGAATGCTCTTCCAAGCTTGCTTTTTTGTCCTTCAGATAAATTTACTTTATATGGGTGATATGTTGTCATTTTAAATGATAACATATGTTTTCACAGTTCACACAATGACTAATTCATTTCCAATCTTATTGATTTTCACCATTTCTTCATAGAGAACTATCGCATGTACATTGAAGTTTGCAGCTGCATCTGCGTTCAATCGATATCTGAATATCAACTGCTTGGGATCTCTTGTCGGTTTTTCAGTTTGATAAGTCAGATTGAAATAGATCAACGGGAAAAGAGAATTGAAATTGGCCAGATTCAGCTGTGTTCCAGTGTTAAAATCATTTTTCCTCATTGCATAAGCCATGACATCCTGGAATATTCTTACTTTGCTTTCACTGTCATACTCTGTTTCCGGGTAGAAAACCCCATTGCCATACTCTAGCCTGCAGGTCGACAAGAATGAGTTTGCATCTGCCGCATTCAGCTTGAAAGTGTCCATAAGATAGGGATTGCCTTCTGCAGGGTCATCATTGGGTGGGGCAGTTCTTTTCAGCCAGACAAAAATATGCCTCACATTATCAATACTTGCAGATATCTGGAAAAATCCTGATGATTGCGAGGGAGCTGATTGCTGATACATTTCCCTCAGATATTTCCATTGCGTTTCTTTCAGGAATGAGCTGACAAATTTGTCATAAAGAGAATCTTTGGGAGTCAACCTAAGAACCCAAAGCAAAAATCGATTCAGCACAACTCTTCCAGCATCAACGCCGTTTGCCATATGAATGAGTTCCCCATCATCTTGAAGTGTTATCTCGAATTGAAGCTGCATAGGCACAAGCATCTTATCTTCCAACTCTTCGAAAAAGGAAAAACGATTCAGGGGAATGATCGTGTTAATGTTCTTTGCACCGCCGTTTCCATTGTTTTGAACTGCTTGAGATTGCACCCGCCGAGCTTCAAATCCTGCATTCGTATTAGCGGTTGTTGCATCAGTATCCAAATACCAGAAACTGTTCTTGGCGACTGATCTGCTGAAGTCGTCGGAGTATTCCAGCAAATTCTTCGCGAAACAGACCTTGTGCAGATTATCAGTATCATAAATGATCTTTCCTGCAGATCGGATTGTCAGGTGTTTAATCAGGGAATGAGCGCCATTGATCACTGTGATCCTGTCAGCTGCCGCATATCCGGCACCATCCGCCAGTTTTTGGAGTTGAAATTGCACCTCGAAATACGCATTATACCAATCATAGAATGCAGATCGGTCATTAATCGTGAATTTATAACCATTTTTTTGTTGATGTTGATCATTAGCTGGAGCTCGGATTGTGTCATCCAGCTGGAAGCGTACTAATTCATTTCTTTGGAGATATTCATTCGATCGAAAAGCCATTTTATATTCTTTTTTTTCTTTTTCGAATTCCTTGTCCAGAGATCAACCTGTTCAATATAGCATCAGAACTTTCTCCCTGCGGTCGGGTTGATTGTGGTCGAGCTGGTGGCTTTGTTTTGTCTGGTGGTTTCGCTTCGCTCAGCTTCGCTACGCTCAGCTTCCCCTTTTTCATATTTCCCAGTTTTTTCATGATTAAATCACCAGATTTTTCAACTGCTTTTTTGCCGAGTTTATCCCCAGCGTGAGAAATACCTGATTCCAATGCTTTTTTCGCAATGGGTTTTACGAATTTATTGAAAACTGCGGATGCGACCTTCCTCATTGGTTTGAAAATATTATCCACAATCAAACCTGTTCCTTTGTGCCGGAAGACAAATCGCCCCAACTTAGGGTGATAATAACGAGAGAATTCATAAGGTTTCATTTTATTTGCTTTTTCAAGATAAGCGAGAACGCCGTATCGGCTCCATTCAAATCAACAACCCGCCTTTTGCCGTCAGTGATATAAATCCGAATGGAACTTATTGTGTTTTTATTCACAGGGCTGAATGTGATTCTCATGGGTTCTAAAGTGAAACTATAGGAGGCCTGCAGAACAGATGTGGAAAAGGAGAAGATGATATCACTCTCTTCCCCATCCACAAGCGAATCATTTGTAAGATCGCAATGAACGTTCAACATATCAGTATCTTGACTGAGGTTTGGAACTCTGGGGCCAACTTCGACTTTGTCTTTCAGAATCTTTTTCTCAAAACCAACGAGATCGTTGAAATTGGATTGAGTGAAATCCAGTTGCCAGTTTTCTTCCAGTGTGATTGTTACTCTGAAAGTTGTGAGAGAGAAAGCAAGATTGATTGGGAATTTTTCATTCTTTCCTGCGAGTGGGCCTGTTGCTTTTCGAATTGCCGCATTTATTGTGGAATAATCCCAAACTCCAGCAGGAAAGGTGATATCGGAAAATGTTTTCCCACCATCAGAGCTGAATCTGATCAGCTGATTATTCAATGCCGCATTGATGTTATACCACGTAAAACTCATATTGATAATTCTGTTCAACCCAACAACATATTGAGAATTTGGATCCAAAACAATGGGTCGATTGAATTTTGTTGTGAAATTTTCTGGTTTGTTTCCCCCAGTCTTGACGGAAAAGGAGGATAAAACGATTTCTCTTTCCATTTTATGGTTTGAAATAGTTTTTGTAGATCTTCTCATGCTGGGATCTATTGATCACTGCTTCTTTCAGGAGAAGATCGAGAATGCCAACTCCAGTGTTTCTGATCCCCTGATTCGTATTCCCAGCAAGGATGGACCCAACGATGACTTCAAGCTTCTGGAGCAGCTCTTTAGGATCGGAGAAAAATGTAATACCACGCCCGTATCTTTTTCGGACGCCAGAGCCTTTAAATGACTTGAGTTTGTTTCTATAATATTTCATGTAATTATTCACTACTTTTCTTTGCGCTATTATTTCCCCCATTTCTACATCCTTTTCATCTTTAGTTATTTCTCCTTTCTTGAATTTTTTTTCAGATAGCTGTTGCGGTTGTTCAGTTGACCTCTTTTATCAAAAGCCGGCTTTATAATGCTTTTTTCAATAAAATTTTTTTTCTTTTCTACTGGAACATTTGGCTGAGCTAAGGCTTTCTCCGTTGTGTCATAATTTACTAAACCCAGGTGATCTAGTATGTTATTAGCTGCGTCTTCTTCAAAGTCTTCCCAGGCTTCAGATTCCTCGTCTTTCTCTTCTTCCTCTTCTTCCATAGCATAATCAGGAACGCCCTCTTCATATAAAGATGATTCACCTTCTAACTCTTCCAGTACTTCTTCATATGTTGGCGGTCTTTCTGGAAGTTGCTTAGCTGCTTGCGGTGCAACAGCTGCCTCATCAGCATCAAACAGGCCTTCAACATCCATTTTTTCAAATGGATCTACGTCTGGATAATAATCAATCCCTTGTTTTTCTCCCATGACTTTCTTTTTCCTAAGTCTTGGAGGGGGTTTCAAATTCGATGCAATAACATCATCTAATTTTGATGTT
Source organism: Cladopsammia gracilis (assembly GCA_022457155.1). Lineage (NCBI taxonomy): Eukaryota > Metazoa > Cnidaria > Anthozoa > Scleractinia > Dendrophylliidae > Cladopsammia > Cladopsammia gracilis. The sequence continues at coordinate 218,767 of JAJGOT010000070.1, forward strand.
ATGCGTTTGAATACTTTTTCATATTCTGTTTGACTTGTTTGTTCACCTAACTTTTTCTTGGTGATGCGATCATGAACGTAATTAATTTTATTTCCCAAAGCAGCTTTGCTTTGTGCAAGTTCTTTCCACTTTAGTAAACTCATTTTATTCACTAGATATAAATTAATGTGGAATAAATGTGGAATAAATGTGGAATAAATGTGGAATAATTGTGGAATAAATGTGGAATAAATGTGGAATAAATGTGGAACATGATGTTGAACACTTAAAATGAAGATTCCAAATTATGATTGCCAGGACCCAATCACCAATTTCCAACAACTTCACCCTTTCATGCCGGATCGAGCTTTCAGAATGTTGATCTGTGGCCCTTCGGGATCGGGGAAAACAAATGTTCTTCTGGATATGATTTTCCGCCTGTTGTATTACGATAAAATTTATCTCTATGCGAAAAATCTTGACCAAACTAAATATCATCATCTGCTGAAAACGTTTCGCCCAATCAGCAAAGAAGCTGGGTATGACGTCGTGGAAGCATCCCCGGATGAAATCATCCCAGTTTCGGTATTGACAGATGATAATCAAAAACTGGTTGCTTTCGATGATTTTGTTTCCGAAAAGAATCAAAAGCCATTGATTGATTATTTCATTCAGGGCAGACACAAGAATTGCTCTGTGATTTATCTTTCGCAAAGTTATTTCAGAACACCAAAAGATATCCGCCTGAATTGCTCGCATTTTTGCATCTTTGAATTCCCCAGCAACAATGAAGTTTCTATGCTCTGCAGAGAGAATAACATCACCAAAGAAGATTATGTGAAGGCAACGCATGACGCTTATTCTTTCCTCTATATTGATAAGCCGAGGAAATTCATTTCCCGAAATTTTGATGAGGTCATTTAAAATGATGAGTTATTCTAATGGAATGTTACGGGATCAAACAAGTCAATCACAAAGACAGACGGGAAAAGATGGGTTGCCAGGCGTTGGTTTCAAGCTGACGCCTGCAGGGGATTATGATATCCAAAGGAAAAAATTGACCAATGTCGCTGAAGGAACAGCGAGGGGTGATGCAATCACAAAGCATCAAGTTGATGTTCTTGAAACAAACCTCGAAAACAAATTAACGCAATTGAGGGCAGATTCTCTCCAGGTGGATGGGTCTTCCCATATGACTGGGGATCTTGATCTCAGGGGACAAAAACTTATCAACCCCGGGGAAATAGAAATGAATCGCAAATTGATCGTCAATCTGGACACGGATGAAAACCAGGATTTGTCAGCGGTGAATATGATCACTCTGAAAAAATTCCACCCTCACACTCATGAAGTCACGAAAGATTTGGATTTGAAGCACACTTTCAACGTGATCAACGCAAAACGGAATTCTCGCAGCTTTTATGCAACGCATTATGACACGTTGATGCCGCGTGAAGACATCAGGGAATCATTTGTGTCGAAATACGAAGATTCTCCCTTGGAAGTGGATTTCAACATGAACCACCACAACATTTTTAACCTGAACGATCCCACGATGGATGCTCAAGCTGCAACGAAGGGATATGTAGACACAAAATCACTCCCCCTGACTGGCGGTTCGATGAGTGGGGGAATTGTCATGAATTCAAACGCAATCTCAGGTCTGCCGACACCTGCCTCAAGCACTTATGCCGCGACAAAGGGATATGTAGACACAAAATCACTCCTCCTGACTGGCGGGAGAATGACTGGGGAAATTGATATGGCTGGGGAGAAAATCACAGGTCTGCCAAAATCAACTCAGGATTCTGATGCCGTGAGAAAGGAAGAACTAGATGCTGTCAGCAGTCAAATCCACAAATCGGCAATAACCTCATCTGGCGCAAAAAATGTTTTTCACTATCTCATGGATAATGTGAACGAATCAAGTTCGGAGTCAAATGTGGAAGTGGATGGCATTCAAGATTTCTCCGGAACTCCTCACGAATTCAACAAAAAAGCATATGTGTTCAAAGTAACCAAATCTGCAGGGAACAAATTTGTGGCCAGACTCGGGTTCAACTGTTATCAACTTCCTGAGGGAGAATATACGGTTTGTTTTGAATTTTTCCCCAACAAGATGACTGGAGCGAGCGTGAATTGCGTTTCCTCCTCAATCACCGTCAACCGACAAGCTTCGAAAACGTTCACAGGCATCGCACCAGTTCAATCCATGATTCGATCGATAGTGCACGTTCACAAATACCGAATTTCGCCCCCAGAATATTTGATGGTTGACATGCATTGGACAGGGAGTGAGAGTGATCCAGCGAAACAAACTGCGCATTTGATTGTGTATGGAGTCGCGGGAAATGTTTCTGATGTGCAATCTGCAATTTTCGATTCGCCCTTCGCCTTTGAAAATCAGCAGATGGTTATGCAAGCAAATTTGAATATGAATGGACATTCTCTGTTAAATGCTCAAATTAAGCAGAGAAATTTCATTCTTGCCCGATATGCCTTGGACCAAAACCAAAATTGTCTTTTCTTCGCTGACGATAACGTTGGCATCAATGAATGTCAGCAAATATTTGGAGTTGAATTGAAAATCATCCAAGTTTGCCTTTATATTCAAAAGCAGGGTGGAGGAGTTGTTGACAAGACCAAGACTCAACTAAGCCTCTATATGCATAAAAATCACCAACAAATATTTCATAGCTCAGTGAAGCCAACTCAATCGCCGCATGCTCTGGCATTGCTGTTCACTTTCAATGTGGTTGTTCCAAATGATCGAGGTTTCAGCTTTGCTCTTGTGCAGGGAAGAAACTCTAAAAACATTCTCAAGGCAAAAGCTGTGATTTTGGTGGAATTCTGATTTCCGCAGAAAAGATGTTTGATTGAAAAGACAACTTGCCCCCGGAGAGGAACGCCCAAAAGTTCTTTTTCCCCTCAAGATGACCTGGTGATCGGGTTAAATGAGGCAGTTTATCTTTCGCTGATTTTTGAAAACTGATTCCACTCCATTGGAGTTGAATCATTTTACATTATCAAGAGGTTCTGAGATCATTTCAACAATTTCTTTTGCTGATAAATCTTTTAAATCATTTCCATCCAATTCTTGTTCCATGAGATCCCTAAGAAAATCTTCTGGGTGATAATCTATTTCATCCAGTTCATTTCTAATTTTTAACGCTAGATCATCATCAAAATTTAGATTAATCATTTCTTCAATAAATTCAATCCATTCTTCTTCTCCAATTTCTTCAATAAAGACTTCTTCTTCAACTTCAACTTCGTCTTCGTTTTGAATAAAATGAAATGGATTCCAGTTTTGTAATTCAACTCTATCTAGATTTACTTCTTCATTCCAATCTGATTCTACCATTTTATATAAAAGAAAAAAAAATAATCTTTTTTAAAAAAATGGAATTTAATGTAAGTGAAATTGAAATAAGGGAAGCACAAGTTAAGAAAATCAAGGAAAATATCTTTGCATTGATGCCTCTACAAAAGAGAGGAAAAAATATTATTCTATCCATTCCTTGCTCATTTAAGATATTTAAAAATCATTTCGGATATTCTTTGGGAATAAACCTGGAACAATCTCCACCAGAAGTTCATTTAAAAATTCAGGAAATTGAAAATCATATCCAAAGTCTCATTGCAGAAAGACTTCTCCATCTCATTAGAATAACCCGTTCCGAAATTGGTGATTTTGAAGCAACAGATTTTAAGTTGATTAAAACGGATAAAAGTAAAATGCCAAAACTTTTCTGTAAATTAGACATTGGAGTTCCATCGAACTTTCATATATGGAAGGCCATTGGAGAAAAACTAAGTGGGAAAGTAACTTTATGGATAAAACATATCTTTTGCGGTAATTTTCAAACTGTGACTTGTTCAGCTATTTCTCTTGAAAAAAATCCCAAGCTTTTAAGCGTTTTCTAAGATCAGCTGGGATTTTTTTTCCTCTTTTTTCTTTTGAAAGAACTTCACCCAACATGAGATAATCTTTCATCATCTTGAAAGATTTCTCCATCTCATCAGACTTCCAAGTGACTTTATGCAACACATCTTTAGAGTCTAAAAAGTATTTTCCACCATTTTTACAAAGCCGATTATAAAAAAACTGTTCTACTTAAACCAAATCTTGAATAAACTTCATCATGAGTTAAAAAGTCCTCCCCATCTATCTGAATGAAAGGAAAATCGTTTTCTTTTCGGATAAAGAAAACTTTTTTATCAGATCTTCTCCGGTAAGAATTATTTTCAGACTTCAAAACTCTCCAAATTGTAAGATGTGGAATTCCTGTCTCAGCGGCAGCTTGTTTGAAAGAAAAAAAACATTTTTTTTCTCCATCTTCTTCTTTAATTGAAAACTTCATTTTTTTATATTTTATATATTTTTTTATTTTTTGTATTTCTATATAAAATGAAAGTGGAGTACGAAAGAAATGTAAAAGAAATTGTCAGTGAACTCGATTGGAGTGATTTTATTGTTGATTTGATAAATTTAGATTTTGATGATCTTCTTGCAATAAAAATGGTTCAAGAACTCGAAAAAAGATCTTGGCATCCAGACGATTTTCTTGAAATTCTATTGGAAACAGAATTAGATGGAAATGATTTTAAAGGTTTCACTGCATCACAAATTGTTGAAGCGTTAGCAGAAAAGAACTGATTCCACTCCATCGGAGTTGAATCATGGAAAGGAATTTTTTATTTTTTTTGTTTTTTCATTTTTTTTATTTATTTATTTTTTTTGTTTTTTGTTTTTTGTAAATAAAATGAAAACATTAAAAGAATTGCAATCTATAGCTCGATCATCTGGATTAAAAGGTTGGTCAAGATTGAAAAAAGCTGAATTGGAAAAGTTTCTCAATCCACTCAATCAGAAAAATCCTTTAATTAATGTACCTATCTTAGTTCCTAAAAGAAAGCTATTTCCTCCCAAAGAAGTTCCACAAGTAATTCAAAATCAACAAGAAACAATTACAGACTGGTTGGATTGGTTGGATAAAGCAAAACTTCCTGAGGTGAAACCGGATGAAAAAATAGAAAAGTTGAAACGGCGAGTTAGGGAATTGAGACAACTTGAAAGGGCTTCCGCATTTAAACGATTCGCAAGAGAATTTGTTATTTTTGGAATTCCTGGAGAACTTCCTAGAGATTTCTTCCGAAGAGTGAGGCCACAAATTGGAGCACTCATTCGTCAGAATAATATGACAAAAGTCAAATTCATTCTGAAATGTTTGATGTCTCGAGTTATGTTGACAACTGGAGAAGAAATTGAAGAAAAAGCTGACTTTCACTCGCAAATCCTGGTTAATCTTGAAGGAACAAATAAATGGAATGCCATTGATGATATGATTGAGAAAGTAATGGAACATATGGCAAATTTCCAAAAGAGAGGTTCGAATTGGAGATTTGAAAGAGTGTTAGAATTGATTATTCCCTTTGCTTCCTTCCATCCTTTGAGTGGAAATTCCTTTATAAAACTTCCAACAACTTTAGCAAGAAGAAAAGCTGTGGTCAACATGAAAAACGAAGATGATGAATGTTTCAAATGGTGTGTAACAAGAGCAGTTTTTCCAATTGATAAAAATGCTGAGACAATCACAGCAAAGTTGAGAGAACAAAGCCAAGAGCTGAATTGGGATGGGTTGTCTTTCCCAACTCCTTTAACTGAAATATCTAAGTTTGAAAGAAGAAATGCAGGTTTATCAATTAATGTGTTTGGATATGAAAATAAAAATATATTTCCTCTGAGAATATCAGAAATAGATGGACGAAAGATTGACTTGTTATTTCTAAAATCTATTGAGAAAACTCATTATTGCTGGATAAAGAACCTTAGTAGGCTTCTTTCAAATCAAATCACTCATCATAATGGATCAGTTGTTTTTTGTCGAAGATGCCTCAATCACTTTCCAGATGAAGAGAAATTAAAACTGCATGAAGAATCTTGTTCGCAGTTTGAAGCTGTAAAGATTGAGATGCCAGAAGAGGGAAGTGTTTTGAAATTCAAAAACTTCAACCGGAAAATGGAATTTCCGTTTGTCATCTTTGCAGATTTCGAATCGAAACAACTTCCTATTTCTTCCTGTCAACCTCCACCTGAAGAATCATTCACAGAAAACTTTCAGAAACATGTGGCTTGTTCATTCGCATTTCATTTGGTATCAAAGTTTGTGAAAAGAAAACCAGTTCTTTTCCGAGCAGAAAGCGATGAGGAAGATGTTGGAAAGAAATTCGTTGAAAAGCTGAGTGAGTTTGTTTTGGAGATTCAAAAAGAAGTGGAATTCCCCAAAAGAATGATATTTGGATGGAAAGAGAAAAAAGAATTTGAAGAAGCAGTCTGCTGTTGGATATGTGAAAAACCATTTGAAAAGAATGAGGAACGCGTTCGAGACCACTGTCATTTCACAGGTGAATTCAGAGGAGCAGCGCATGAATCATGTAATCTGAATTTCAGAAAGCCAAAGTTCACTCCAGTGGTATTTCACAATCTAAAGGGATATGACGCGCACTTCATTGTGAAAGCTTTGGGAAACATTGAAGGAGATATAAGCTGCCTCCCGAATAATGAAGAGAAATACATCTCTTTCTCCAAGAAGATTGCGGTTGCTGAAATTGAAAAAGAGGAAAATATCTTTAGTATGATAACTGGAAAAAGAGAAATGAAAAAGATTTGGCATGAAATTCGATTTATTGATTCAGCAGCTTTCATTGCAGCACCTTTAGGAAACTTGGTTAAAAATTTAAGGGATGAAGATTTCATTGAAACGAAAAAAGTCTTCGGAGATAAGTGGGAGTTATTCAAAAGGAAAGGAATCTTCCCCTATGAATGGTTAGATTCTGTTAAGAAATTTAAAATAGAAACGTTACCTGAAAAAGATGATTTCTTTTCAGAATTAAATGATGAAGGGGTGAGTGATGAAGATTGGTCATATGCGAAAAGAGTTTGGGATGAAATGAAAATAAAAAACATGGGAGACTTTCATGATATCTATCTCTTAGCTGATGTTGCATTGTTAGCAGATGTCTTTCAAGAATTTCGAAAAGTTTGTCGGACTCATTATGATTTGGATCCTGCTTGGTTTTTTACTTCACCTGGACTTGCTTGGGATGCAGCTTTGAAGGAAAGCAAAGTGGAATTGGAATTGTTGACTGATCCGAATATGTTGTTATTCTTTGAGTTGGGAATTCGTGGAGGAGTTTCAACCATCTTTCATAGAAAAGCAAAAGCAAACAATAAATATATGGGAGAAGATTTTGATAAAAACCAACCTTCTAAATATCTAGCTTATTGGGATGCAAATGGGCTTTATGCTTGGGCAATGTCTAATCCTCTTTCTGTACGTGGATTTAAATGGATGAATGAAAAAGAATTGAAGAATTGGAAAGATAAAAGTTGCGTTCTGGAAGTGGATGTTGAGATTCCTAGAGAATTACATGATCATTTCAATGACTTTCCACCGCTTCCAGAACGTGTGAAAAAAGGTCAAGTGGAAAAATTGATTCCCAACTTATGGAATAAGAAAAAGATGATTGTGCATCATAGACTTCTCAAACAAGCCTTAGAATTAGGATGTAAGTTAATTGAAATTCATCGAGGTGTGAAATTTCAAGAGGAATGTTGGTTGAAGTCTTTCATTGATAAGAATGTGATTCTGAGGCAACAATCAAAAAATGCATTTGAAAAAGATTTCTTTAAATTGATGAATAATGCTGTATTTGGAAAGACAATGGAAAACATTCGGAAAAGAAAAGATGTGAGACTTGTTTGCGAGCAAAAAAAATTCAGCAAATTGGTTTCCAAATCAAACTTTGAACACTTTACAATCTTCAATGAAAATTTCATTGGGGTTCATATGAAGCGGGTAAGAATGAGATTCGACAAGCCAGTTTATGTAGGCCAAGCGATATTGGATGTATCGAAAAGTCTGATGTATGACTTCCATTATGGATATGTGAAGAAAAAATGGAAAAAGGCTCAATTGTGTTTCACCGATACTGATTCGTTGTTGTATGAAATTGAGACGGATGATTTGTTTGTTGACATTTCGGAAGATGTGTCGAAACACTTTGACACCTCTGAATTTCCAGAAACACATCCTCGAGTTGTTGATGGAACGATAAAAAGAATGAATAAAAAAGTTTTGGGTTTGATGAAAGATGAAGCTTGCGGTGGAGTGATTGAAGAATTTGTTGGGTTGAGAGCAAAGTGTTATTCCTTTAAAATTCATGGCGGAGGTGGAACAAAGAAATGTAAGGGTGTGAAAAAGCGAGTTGTGAAAAAACGAATAACGCATGAAGATTATGTGTTGACTTTGGAAACAAATATTCCACAAATGAGACTTATGAATTGCATTCGAAGTCAGAAGCATGAGATTTTCACACAAAGAATTAATAAGACAGCTTTGTGTGCTAATGACGATAAAAGATATGTGAAAGGAGATGGAATTAGCACTTGGGCATGGGGGCATTGGAGACTTGGAGGAGGGTTTTGAAATGAAACAACCATTATCCGCTAAAATCCAGGTGATTTTTTTTTGAAATTGCCACGACTAGGTATACTTAACAATTTGAATATTTCTTCAAAAAAAATAGTATAAATTTTAGCGAAAAAATATCTTGGAATTTTGAAGTTAGCGCTAAAAGATATGAAGTAGTTTATTTGATGATTGAACTGGTTCAAAAGGGAGGGAAACGCTTCTAAAATATTTATGTGATCAATTTTTAAATGAAGTTTTTTCAAAATGTCAACGAATCTTAACGCTAATTTAGCGTTAACTCATTTTTTCCCCTCATTTCTTAAGCGTTAAATTAAAACCGCTAAAACAGAGGCATTAAATAAAACTGCTAAGAAATGAGGAGAAAAAATGAGTTAACGCTAAATGAGCGTTAAGATTCGTTGATTTTTTTAGAAGCTTCTGCTAAGAAAATTAGGGTAAGAAAACCGGTTTAAACCGGTTTGAAGTGGTTTTTTAAAAAAATGAGGCGTTTTCCCCTGTGAGCCAGAACTCTCATTCTCTCACTACTGCAATGAGACCAGGCTTAAACTAAAATCAAGAAAAAGCTGTTAATATTTGTTGTTAAAGATTTCTCCCGCGAAAAAATTGGTATTTTCATTGATCATTCAGCGCTCTTATCCTACCATGTTTTACAATAAGGTGATCAGTTTGGTGTACCTATACGGTAAGCCAGTAAAGTAAGCAAAGGAGAATTGTTGACAAATTGTTGTCCGAAATTCGAGTTGTCAGGGTACGCGTTATCGGGAACTTTACATTCGCCTTCTCACTCACCATTGTGACTTCCTGTCTAATCACTGATGCCACTGGGTATAATGGTTGGTCTGTTGATCAATACAATTTCGTTAGAGTTTTATCGAGGGTTCAAGTTATCGGGTCTCTATATAGTTTATATATTGCATTTTGCACTTGCCTCAACTGACCATTGTAACTTCCTATCTGTTCACTGATGCCACTGCTATTGATAAATACAGTCATTAGTTAGATTTTTATCGAGGGTTCAAGTTATCGGGTCTCTATAGAGTCTATACAATGTATTTTGCACTCGCTTCAACGACTTCAACTGATCATTGTAACTTCCTGTCTGATCTGTGATGCCGCCGGTTTTGTTCGCTTGTTGGCGCAAGCTGTTGATCGCTAAAATTCAGATCACACTGACAATACTCTGGACAACATCCAAGGCGATCCTGAACAACAGAGACAAAACTGAAATATAAAAAACGAAAAAATAATGAGCAATTAATATTATTTACGGAAACATGGATATGTTTTGAATGATATGAATTAGTCTCCTTATGATTTTGTTTTACGGTTTACAACATTCGTTCACTTTAATATAACATGATAAACGAAGATTTGGAGTGACAACTTTACTCGGTGTACTTTTTTATACTAGCAGAATGCGTCGTTCTGTTCACAATTCTCCAAACTGGATTTTACTTGACTAATTTTAAGCGTCTAGGATATGTTTTGGGATTAAAATCTGTGAACACTTAATCGGGTTTGCCACGTCACGTGGACTTTTTTAACAGTTACTGAAAATCGGCCGACGGACAGTGTTAGGCGGCTGTATAATGTTTAAGTGACAAAATTTCAAATAGAAATCGGAGACAAGTTACTTTGGTACTCTTGCAGTTCACTTTTAGTAAATAAATAAAATTAAAATTAGAAATGAATTTTAACAAATGCTATATTCGCACTCTTTCTACCGATCGCCAAAGAAAGCGTTCTTACCTCCAGTCCAAAGGTCCTCTAAGGTCTTCTTACTGATAATACAAAGTACTGTTGAGAATATCTCGTAATAATTTATATTTGATTAAGAGTGAATGTCACTAAAAATCAAAGATGTTCATCAAAATCGCGGACACGGCTCAAAGTTCGATTTCCTTGATACTTTTTATATTGATACACTATTGTATCGTAGTAAACAAAACGGGGTTAGTTTGTTCTAACATTCGCTTGTTTAAGAGTAATTAAATAAAAACCGTTGGGTCCAGATCGATTCAAATTTGCTTGTACGAAGGAACGAAATTTCGTATTGTTTATGGCGGTCTCGCTTAAGTGAAAAATAGACAGTAAATCTTTTATTGACATTATATTATAGTTTAGTCCTTAGCAAATGTAACAAAGTTAAAAAAGGATGTTATTTTCGTTTTACAGACAAGTTGTGAGCCGTTATTGGAAGCCACTTTGAAGCTTTTTTTGAATAGCTCCGAGGTGGCCTAAAATACATGCCATAAAACCCTGTCGGTACGTCAAAATAAATCCCCAGACTTTACTGTGGATACAGTTAAAGGATAGCTAATGATAGTTTCGCTTTCATTTTCTTGGGATCTCTATTAGTTTTGCGCTGCGCCCTCCTTGAAGTTTCCTGATTTGACATCTTTTCCGACGGCCGCCATATTGAAACTGTAACGCAAAGCATCCAAACAAAATATACACAGCTGTTAAAAAATCATAAAACATGACTTGAAATCATAAATCCAAGTATGGTGCAGCTTTATAGAACGTTGTTTGTATCTTACGTTTAAAATAACATAAATCGGAGCAAAGTAGTTTACACATCTCGGTGAACCGAATGTAAAAGGCTGCTTAAGCCCGGTTTCCATATGATCGCTACGATCGCTGCGATCGCTGCGATCGCTGAAAAAAAAGTTCAGCGATCGTAGCGATCATATGGAAACCACTCTCCAGCGATCGTAGCGATCACAGCGATCGCAGCGACAACGATCGCTGCGATCGCTGTGATTCTATCTCAGCGATCGTAGCGATCGTAGCGATCATATGGAAACCACTCTCCAGCGATCGCAGCGATCGCAGCGACAGCAAAAATACCAAGATGCACTGCGTAAGCCCACTCAAAGGGTGCGATTTGGCCCTTTTTATGGAAGAAGTGCAAAGATACGACTGTCTTTATATCACATTTTAAAAACAATTCACAGCCGCTGTGTTGAATTTCAAGAATGAGGCGAAACGATATTGTCAGACCCAGGTCCCCTCGTTCTTCATTCACTTTCTCAGCGATCGTAGCGATCGCAGCGATCATATGGAAACCATCAATCGCTGCGATCGCTGAACTATTTTTTTCAGCGATCGCAGCGATCGCAGCGACCGCAACGATCGTAGCGATCGTAGCGATCATATGGAAACCGGGCTTTACACCGACCTTTAGAATTTCGCCGGCCGTGACTGAAACATCAACTACGTTCTGTTGAAACCTCCAGCTACAGATTTCCTCTCTGCCAGTTCAAATCTTTTTGTTTCGCATTCTGGATCATATTATTTATGACTGAAATCTTGTTTGAGGACTACATTCACTGATCACACGATAAGAATGAGTAATCAGCCTATATGCACTGTGAGGCACCTGTGTAAATATTCCAGCGGTCACGTTCCTACAAAAATGTCAAAGTTCAATCTCATTGATTACGACTCAAACAAAAAGACAATATAAATTCAATTTGTGCCAAAAATTCGAATTGATATATATTGTTTTTTTTTTTAATCTTGTCTGTAATGGTTACCTCCTTTGAAACTTAGATATCTTGCTTCAAATCTGTTAATGTTTTTAGCTGGCTTGCGTGACACTGTAGCTTTAGCACTGCCTACATTCCCTATTTGATTCAATGCGAAAGATAGTAGTCCCTTGTAAATTTAGAACAACCAAAGAAACAAATAAAAGTCTTGTAAAAGGGAAATTGACATCAAAATGGTGAATAAAAACATGGTGACGTCATGAATTGGCGCCAAAATCGTATGGACGGGATGGGAAAGCCTGGACATTAGGCTGAAGTCCTGCCACCACCCACCCACAAACATACACACGTGAAATTGCTTGGACTGGACTATAGTATTTAATTATATGTGTTCGGGGGTCAGATTTGGGGGCTCGATTTTTCGATTTTTGGGAAAAGATGTTATTTCGCCACAACAAGTGACAGGTTTCTTCTCTCGACTGGCCGCAAAGATTCGGACGAGTCATTGACTCAGCACGAAGAATCTGAGAGCGACGACGATCAGAATAATCCGGGTAAAGTTGAACCTTTGCATTCAAGGCTCCATGCAGTTGTCGAAGAGGAAATTTCTTTACGACACCCTAGTCCTATCCCGTAACATCTGTAATTTAGTGCCACGAAAAGGGTATCGACCATCATGTCATTGACGACCTTATCGGTAGCCATGCTGAGGGAGATTTGCGAGTATCTTGGGTTAAGCATGGATCATATTACGGAGAGAAAGAGAAAGCCAGGTTGTTGGGGAGTGTTCGTGTGCACGAAAGTGACAGCAGTGTAACCGTTATGAGTAATGTTGCAATATTTTTGTTAAATAGAGTAACAAAGACCAAAGTGTGACGTCACAAAAGCTTAAACTTGTGCAATTATGGGATTTGATAAGATATTCGGAAAGAGCATGAAGAATATTGTCTGCTTGCCAAACATTAGCATTCTATAGCTTTGGGGGTGATCGAGTTATTGGCACTTCGGTATCAAATGCTCTGATGACTCCATACAAACGATTCAAACCCTTCCAATTTTGCCTCACGTTTGGAAACTGAGGAAAACTTAGAAAGATTTCGGTAGTGAGTCATCAGAGTATAAGAGTGACATTCATTCGCTCTGATCTTGATTAGAGTATTTTAGCTTTGCTGCTTATAGCACACGCGACATCGTCCTCCGCGTGGAAGATGCGCAATTACGTGCGCGTTTGCTCGCGTGTTATGTTTCATGCGGGAATCATTTTTCAAGAAACAGAAGGACTGCTAGTTAACTATAGCGTAATTATTACTAAAAACGTTATTTGTTTGTTCAAATCAGTACAAGTATTATATCTGGTTTTTGATTTTCTTAGGAGCCCATACCCAGGGTTATGGGCTCCTGATTTTCTACATGTCATTAGTATTGCCGCGGGAAGCTTGTGGTGGTGCTGGCGGCTCGGGAGTATAGCATTGGGGTTAGTGAACATTCTCTCACGCTACGCGCTCGCTTGGCCTCGCGCTTGAGTTCTGCGCTCGTTCGATCGCGCTCCGCGCTCCTAAGCTCGACTTGTGGGCAAGTCTAAAAAATGGCCTTCTTTTAATATTACCACTAAGCAATTGCAGGAGCACAAGGCAAATGTGAAACCCGTACCAGGTGCAAAAATGCAAAGCAGTTTTGGTGAAATTAATTCGCACGAAGAGCTGCATGACACTGGGGAAAATAATAGTTCATCAATAAATTTCAACCTTATCATTTAAACGTATTTTAAAATTTTTACCCATCTCCAGGCTGTATATAAATTCATTTGTGCTCTGTATTGCGTGACAGATGGGCCTTTTAAAATATCGTATTACGTTACTGTGTTGGTTAAATATTATTTATATTCAAGGCCGAAACATAAGACAAAGTTTTGCTCGCAAAGACAGAAGCGTTTCATGGATAATGCAAAGGGAAAAAAGCAATCAACTCAAACTGTGTGGATTCAAATCTACGGCAGACAAGCGGATTGTTGAGTGAGGTTAGTCACCGCAAAGCTATTCAATTATTAATGTTTGCAATGACCTTTGCCCAACGGCTCTGTCATCATTAAGTTCAACTTCACACTAGACTTTCTCTTATTACTGATTGTATCTTTTATAAAAGAAACACAAAGGCGATTTACGTTTCATAGATAGAGCAAAAGTATACCATTGACGGCTGCGTAGCATAACAGTTCAACAGAATCGTCCAGTTCAACTGTATGACTTGCTGCAAATTTCAAAATGGCGGATAGCGAAAGTATGCTCAATTTAGGATTGTTTTGTCGGAAAAGTAAAAAAGATCCCAAAGAAATGAAACGGCAAAAATTGAAAACTATCCTTTAACGTGGCTCATGAGGTTTTCTGGTGAGATTTGATACGTACCGCGGGCATTTTTGGTTTGTTTGTGAGAGGTACCGACGAGCACTTTTCAGGGAAGTCGCGGGTACACTTCTTAAAAAAATCAGAAAAAAATTGAAAACGGAATTATTGAACTGTCACTACACTCGTTGAACTAATGAGACATTAAACGATTAGGATTTGTGCAAAAATGCTTCAAAAATTGCGATTAACCGACTCGGCAAAGTCGTGAATGTTGACAATTTTGCAAGCTTTGTCGACGAAAAATACCGTTAACGGTTTAATATTAATTTCTCATAAACGAAATAATATTTCAGTAAATAAACCTCCCTTTCATATGTGTAGTACTTAGGCCTACCAATATACAAAGTATGAGCGAAATTGAATTTTGAGCTGTGTCCGAGATATCGATGGTCCTTAGTGACATTCACTCTTAATACTGGTACTGCTCAATAGAAAATCGCGGTCAGTAATTCGTGTTCTCTTCAGTTCGCTTTTATTAACTGTCATATTGCATCACATTCAATTGTTCATTGGTGGCATTTTTGCAAACGTTTTATGACATTTCATTTGACTCTACTCAAATTTTCAAAAGAGATGATAATTTTCGTTTTTGTGTGTCATCTAAAACAACGAAGTAAGGTTTTATTTTGAGAGAAATATGACCACGTTTAAATATAACAATGGAGTTTGTTTAGTACCGAAATTCTCTCTTTCGGTCACTGTCGTCTCTCTCTTCTGCAACCGAAATAAATTAAGGTTTGATTAGTTTTAGAAAAAATCAACAGTCTTCGTTCTAGGAACGAGTTTCCATAATCAACCCTGCTAAAGCCTGGTTTCTACAGGATCGTCCCGATCGTTTTAAAAGCTATCGAGACGATCGGGGCGACCGAGAAGTTCGCTGGTTTCCATATAATCGCGTCGGCTGAAATAGAGTGAGCGCGCGGCCGTCAGCAAAATTCCTGGGTACGACAACAGACTTTTGGCGCGAGATTTGTGAACAAAATGGCGGATTTTAAGGGAGATTTTCTCTTTTTGAGATATATATGCGGTGTGAATGGTCTTGTATTTCTTTTCTGCTTCGGCCGCGTCAATGTCGAACTTTTCTGCTGTCTTTCGTCAACAATTTAACATTGTATACTTGTTTTTGCATTCTTTAGAACCTCCTCCATCAATAGTAAAGAGTTCAGATCACACGATGTTGCCGCTATTTCGTAAAAGAGCAGTGAATTCTGGGATAAAATGATGCTTTCTGGGATATATTTCGATCGTCTGAGAGCGTTTCAATTTGATCGCTTCAGAGTTTTTACGATCGCCCCGATCGTCCGGAGATCGCGGTCGACCCGATCTTCCGAGTCGTTTACGATCGTCCAGCCAGTATTTCCATATGATTGTCCTGATCGCTTGAACATATTTTGAAAGGTCTGGGACGATCGGGACAAAGGGGACGATCATATGGAAACCAGGCTTAAACGAATCTGTATGAACAGAATGATTAATGAAACGAAAAATTATAGTATTCACTTATGCGGCAGTATTAAAATTCGCGTATCGACCGCTCGAAAACCCATATTCACGTTAACATCTTTCAAAGGCACTGAAGGCAGCGACCAGTCGGCAGCGAGTCAGTGCTCTTAATTTGTTCTTTTTAATTTCGTGGTATTTTGGTTGCCAACGAAATGACACAAATGTTGCCAAATAGATATGTTGAGGACAACCGACTGTTGTGATTTTTGTCTTTCAAAACTACGCTTGAAAAGGTTCTTGTTTTCCTGACTCTCAGTCAATGCTGCTGACTGAGAGACAAAATCCTACTTGTGGGAGGGTCGTTTGGGCGAAAATCTGAATTGTGCATTTACGCCAGGGGCCATTTGGACTCCTGTTTACACTCGTTCGCGATCGTGTCCAGAAGACAAAACCTGCCCGACATCGACGGCGGTCTAGTTACAATGAAAGACACTTTAATACTCGGTCACTCAATTTTTGGCAACAAGTCATGACGCCACTGAATGTGGTGAAACATAAATCATCCCAGGCCCTTACAGCCCTAGGCTGTGAAAGAGAGATACCAACATGTTCGACGCCCGAACAACTAGCGTGACAAGCGTGACCAATTTGAGCCCCAGAAATGTTTGTGATTTAATTTCTGATGCTCTTGAAAGCTGTCCAAAATTACGAGAGAGTAAATAAAACAAAAGTAAATGACAATACATCAGTAGCAATCCGATTCAAATGCAGAAGGATCAGTTTTAGTTTTTAATTATTAGAGCTATTAAAGGCCCAGTATCACCCATTGGGCTTTGCGGTCGTTTGTTTTTTGTTCATTTAAGGTACAAAATGTAATATTACATTTGTATAACTGCAATTGCTGTAATTGATATTAAAACAAAGTTTTAATATCCACTTTTTAGAATGTTCTTAGGATTTAATTTAAATTTAGTATTTTATTAGATTTTAATACCGCAAAAAAGCAACATATTTGGCTACATGGAAGGGGGTCTCGATAATGCAGCAAAAAAGACAAGACAACAACAGAAACGAGACAACAGTTCAATAAAGATAGACATCGGTGACCCTTTTTATTTTATTACTGGATGCTTAATAACAATAAGGAGATATTGCCAATACAGAGCTATAATAAACAAAAAAGGGGCGGGGTTGGATTGCACTGCTATGCAAAACAGGATTATTACAACAAAAATCAGACAGTAGGTCAATAAAAGACAGTAAATTGCGATTATATTGGCTTTAATTTCATGGATGCTGAGTGATAATTATTTGGAGAAATTGCTAATATATAATAGAAATCTATAAGCACAACACATACGACAGGAGCCATGGACTGTCAATTAAAATTAATAACTTAGGGAGTGTTTTCTCCAGAGCTCATTCAAAATTATTCTTTACAATGTATCATTGTAGAAATAGTAGATACATAGTCTCTTGAAACTAGATGTGCATCATCCCAAGTATCGGAGGGAGAGATCCATGGCAGCAGAACAGCAGGACCTTGCTACTTCTTCACTTATTTGCTAATCTCCAAAGAATAAGACCTTAAAATGTTGTCAGCACTCAAATAGTATCACATTAACGACCTTGAGTTCTGACAATAAACCTAGTGTATGCAGCACATAACCTTTATTCAAAAGGAGGAGAAGAATATCTACTCTCGTATAAATTTTTATTTTTTTATTATTTATATATATGTTAGATAAATAATTGACATGCACTTTAGAAATCACCCAAAATAAATTTGATTAAATTGAGCGTTCAGCTGTAAAGTGTTACTACACAATCTTATGATTTTAGTATTCTATTTTAATGATTAGTTAAAACACGAGTTAACGTTTAAGTTTCAGCAGCTTTTTGTGTACCATTGGGGTATACAAAATGCATTATTGCATCTGTAACGTTTTGCTGTAATTCAGTGAAATAAAAACCGTCTGTGTTTAAATATCTACTATTTAAAAATATTAACATGTTAAAATATCGACCCTATTCACGAATTTAAAAATGGCAATTACGATAAAACGGATGTGTGCGAGAAATGGTTAGGGTTGGGGGTGGGGGTGGAGGAAAGCCCAGGGTTTTCGAAGAAAAAAACATTATTAAAATCACTTAAGGTTTATTAATAGAATGTGATAAGTGAAATGTCACAAAATTATTATAAGACATAACTTAATTCAAAACTATTTTCGTATGTAAAATGTATATGTGAAGAAAAGGTCAAAATTCTATTGACACTTATAGAAATGAAGTAAATGATTAATATGTATTGGAAAAAAGAATTTACAAATTTAAACGAAATGATTTCATTAAATTAAATTAGCTATGAAAAGGTCCATCAATTAGATATGTACTAAAACATTAAAAGTTAAGTGATGTAAATTTCCTTAGTGATAGAAACAGAGGTAACAAATTTTTTGATTACATATCGAAAAAATAGCAAATTGAAATCATAATTGATTTCTTCAAATCAAAGAAAATATAAAATTTTCCAATGGAAAACAAATGTAATAAGATATTAAAATTCAAATGATTTAAATATCATTATTGCCTTTATACGTAAGTAGATATAAAGGCAGAAATATGAAATGATTATGTATCGAAAAGATACAATTTAGTTTTTAATTATTAGAGCTATTAAATTGTACTTTGTTACTATTGAAATAGTCAAGAATAATACTTTTCACGCCAGCCACTGAATGGCATTGTCACAGCTGGGATTTGAATATTTAATATGAATATTACAGTTCCGCCTAGACATTTCATGCCAGGGATGGGAAAACAACGGACCCTTTCAACCTCGAAAATTACCGAACTTTCGTCCCTGACAAGTCACCAGCATATTCTTCTTTAACCTTTATGAAGCCTATTGAACTGAAGTTCAACCTTTTTTTTAATAAAAAACCATGCATCTTGGTAGATTAAAACCACGTGGAAGCTCCAACTATGGTGGCACAAATCGTCCCTGATACGATGGAAATCTTACTAAGCTTATTTCAATTAAGAGACAGAGCGCGACGCAGTATGATTCCGATAAAAAAGTACCTCAACATAAAAAAGCGAGAAGAGGCCTATAATAAACAAAGACCCAAGTTCTATGGTCTCTCATTATGCCTGCGACAAACTAGTGATCAAAGAGAACCAATCGTCCTCAAGGCAATAAGATTTTAATGTACACGAGTTAACCTCGACAAAAATTAATCACAAAGAATGTTCACTTGACTTTGCTCCTTTATAATCAATATCATCGCCATCACAAACAAAACATTGAAATATTTTAAGAGATAAGCAGTAAGATAAAGCTTAGAAAAGGTGAGAATCTACTCCAACTCCGTCTTCATTTCAGCATATTTGAAACAACAAGGATTTTACCAGCGTGCATGCTAGCTATTTCCATTTACCCATTAGTTAACAAAGCAGATCAAAATGTCTTTAGAATCAAGCAAAGGTAAACGCAAAATGGCCGACTGCCCTTAATGACTGGCCCCACACAAAGCCTGCAGTAACACCCGTTTTCGCTCTACCATCAATGTTCGCCCCCCAAAAAATTACCTGGGAAACATTGAGAGTCTAGGGAAAACAAAACACACTGTTCTCTTGGAGCTGATCTAAGACCACATTGTAGTAAGTGGTCCATGCAATTCTTCGTTTTTTAGCCTTTTAAGAAAATATACCTCTGTGCGATGGTGAGAGTGGAGTAGAAACATTGTTGGGAATTATTAGTACATTTTCTCAGTGTTAGTCTCCGTGATTATAACGCGTAACGTTAAGTAGGGTGACTACAGTCTTTGTTGCCGTGGGGTGCATGTTTTGAAATCAAAATTTCACAGGGAAGACATGATTCGATTGCTTTCATGCTTCACCAAGTTTATGAAATGTGATCAAAATTTAATGTTTCACTGGGTGTTTTTGTATTAGCAGAAACCGACAAATAATGGTCCAGTTTTGTGATAATGTACCCTTCTAATGTGCCCAAAACTGTCATCTAATCATAGACAGACTGGGTCAGAATGAATTATAACTTGAAAAGAATTAGCCTAACATTTTTCAAATTCCCCCTTCTTTTCTCTCCAAAATGGGATAGAATAGACTATGATTTGTTCCTTCTCCAAGAATTGGTTGATTTTGAAAATAAGTAAAGGTAAAAATTCCCGAGACACTGCCCCTTTAACATCAGTTTGTTATAACAGTGTTGGCTCAATTTAAAGTATCGCCCAGTAATAGTGGCACACTGCCCCTTTAAGATCAGTTTGTTATAACAGTGTTGGCTCCATTTAAAGTATCGCCCAGCAATAGTGTAACACTGCCCCTTTAACATCAGTTTGTTATAACAGTGGAGGCTCTATTTAAAGTATCGCCCAGCAATAGTGTAACACTGCCCCTTTATCATCAGTTTGTTATAACAGTGGAGGCTCCATTTAAAGTATCGACCAGCAATAGTGTAACACTGCCCCTTTAACATCAGTTTGTTATAACAGTGCAGGCTCCATTTAAAGTATCGCCCAGCAATAGTGTAACACTGCCCCTTTATCATCAGTTTGTTATAACAGTGTAGGCTCCATTTAAAGTATCGCCCAGCAATAGTGTCGTATACATATCTAATGGTTGTGGAAGTAATCGGTAGCATTATTTTAGTATCTTTCTTCATTTCACACAGACAGTTGACACAAAGCTTTACGATGTAGAGGTATCGAAGCAAAACAGGCATTTGACAATGTTTCTCTGGACTTTATTTATCTCTGATACTAAATAAGTTTCAAACCTGTCGGGTATAAACACTAATACTGCAACGTTTTGTATTTGTTTCTAGTTATATTCTACAGGTTTATTCTAAAAGTCTTATTATTAAGTCCAGTTGATCACGTGTGACGTGTTTACTGCTGAGCTTTTGGCACCTCTTCAATGAAGATCCGGGACATTGAATGCCAACCGGTGTACCCGTCAGCAAGCTTCTGGCCAGTACACTTTCCAACCCAGAATCCCACTCGCACCTTTCCCTTGTGAATGTTATTACAGTGACCTTCAATGTGCCGGTGACGGTGAAGATCGTGGTTTCTTCCGGTTCTCATGTAGAATGCACCGTCAATAGACCCAGGAGAGCTGCACTCGGCGCCATTGAAGGTGAAATACCAGCGGCTACAGCAGTGGTCACAGTTTGCAATCCTGAGGTTACCAGCAAAGTAGACATGGAGGGCAGTGTCTGTGTAGTTCTTCGTGAAGTAACAGTTCTGTAAAATAAAGATAATTAAAGTGAATTAACATAAACTAAATCACATCAATGGTTCCATTTGATGCGAGGAAGATATTTTTGTCAATTAAGAATTACAAAATTTGCGATGTCCTTTGTCTTGTAATGTTCTGATTACAATTTTTGTGCTTCATTATCGGGAAACACATTTTGATTAGTGTCAACGCAACAATTATTAAAATGAAACAACAATAACAACAAAGATAATAAATGTAGACTCGGAAAAAAATCCGAGTCCGAGATGGGATTTGAACCCACGACCCTCCGTGATCTAGTCGGATGCTCTAACCACTGAGCTACTGGAGACTCTATGGTGAGCAAGGGTCAATTTGTGGCTCAGAGGTTGGAACATCCGACTAGATCACGGAGGGTCGTGGGTTCAAATCCCATCTGGGACTCGGATTTTTTTCCGAGTCTACATTTATTATCCTTGTTGTTATTGTTGTTTCATCTTTATATACTCACTTTGGAGGTTGGTTGGCTGCATCTTGATATGCTTTAATGTGACAGCGCGATGCTGTTAGTGAGTTTCACATGTGCTAGTCAATACTTGGCTGTGTAGCCGCGCGATGCGGTTCCAGTCAAGACCCACAAATTGACCCTTGCTCACCATAGAGTCTCCAGTAGCTCAGTGGTTAGAGCATCCGACTAGATCACGGAGGGTCGTGGGTTCAAATCCCATCTGGGACTCGGATTTTTTTCCGAATTATTAAAATGAACGAATAATCATTAAATTGCTTTGCGTAGCCTTATTTTAATGTTCAAGTGCGCGAATAAAATTTAAATTAGAAAGAAGGTGTTTTTCTTCAATTTCACATGATTTTTCTACAAGATTTTGTAGTTTTGAAGTTTTGAAGTTGTGCAAAGTGTTCCCACTGAAGTCAAGCAAGCAGTCAGAGCCCATATTCAAACTCGTTCAAAAATGTTCGTCTTAAAGGGAACCTCCATTGTCAGAACAAATTGACGTTAAATTGTTGGAAATAAAGTCGAAATTTAAAATTGTAAAAGAACAGGTGCAAATATAATTTTAGTGTACAAATAAAATGGATATAAATATCGTCTATTTTCGCTTTTAAATTTCCCGCGCGCCGCCATTTTGAATATTTATGACGTTTACGGTTGCTGCTATTGTTAAGAATGGAAGTTCTTTTGTATGCAACAATAAGACAACCGTAACACGTCATAAATTTTCAAAATGGCGGCGCGCGGTAAATTTAAAAGCGAAAATAGGCGATATTCGTATCCATTTTCTTGTGCGCTAAAATTATATTTGTACCTGTTTTTTTTTAAAAAAAAATAATTTAGACTTTATTTCCAACAATTTAACGTCAGTTTGTTATAATAATGGAGGTTCCCTTTAAGGGGGGACAAGTACATAGCTTTCTTAAGGTTACAGTGTACCTTCGGGGGTGTCTCCAGTATAACAGCTCTAGCGTCTTAAGATTCCGCTTCATTTCATTTCATTTCATTTATTTGTTTACTCCAAACCTTTACAGATGTTAATAATTAAATTAAATCACATTATATTTGGAAGGAGAGGAGAGGGGCACGTCTAGATAAACTAATATTGTGCCCCTAAAGTTATATAGGTATAAACAAAAAACTTGTAATTTTTTAGTAAAAGAAGTAAAGGAAAACTTACAAAATAGCTTGGTAAATGCCAAAAGAGATGATGTTTCATTAGTATTGAGCAAGGTACCAGCGTAAAAGTGCTTTTCTAAACATCTTTTTTTAGATGGTTTGTCTCTGATTAATTGCGGAATACTATTCCAAAAAAATCTTCCAATATTGCTCGGGCAGATTACGTTTAATATACCTAAACCCAGATATCAAATTAAAGCTTGTAGAGCTGGCTATCTAAAAATGGAAACCATTTGGTAATAAAAAGAATTGTCGAATTTTTTACGACGTCTAAATTCGAACGTCCGAATCAGCTTTAAAACGCTATAACTCAAAGCGATTATTGTATTTTGCTTATTTGGTTTGTTCTCGGGTTCCGGACACGAAGCGCAACAAAAAAACGTGTCGGCGATTTCCCATATTCAATTGCAGTGAAAAGTTACAGAATATTTCCGAAAAAGGGTGAAAAAAATTGGAGTGATCGCACGGGAATGGCTCTTGACGAAAAAGTTTTCGGAAATAAGAAATTCGCCGGCATTGATTACATGTTAACCTAGCTTCGCTGTCGAAATTTGAGGAAAATCGAACAAATTCCCTTTGAGTTGTAGCTCTTTAAAGTGTCCCCTGCAAGCGAAAAATTAACTTTGAGAAAACAGCGCTCAGAAAAACATATCGCTTCATAAACAAACTCCGCCCACAAACATTATACCGTCATTTCTCAGTCAATTTTCACCATTTTTCGATAATTTTTTTTAATGAAAGTTCATTCTGTAAACTTTATTTTGACGCCCCCAAAAAAATTTCAATAAAATGGTCGATCTGAAGGTAGTCTGTAACCTTAACATTAACATCCAATTTACTGTGCCAGATGTATCCATTTGTTATAGATTCAAGTTAAAACGTGCCTTTTAACATGTTGATATAATAAAAAAAAATAATCAAAACAATAAAATGAGCAAAATGCTCCCCGTCTCTGTTCACTTTCCCCCTTCATTCGGGTAAAGTAACAAGACGCAGAGTCTCTGCAGAGTCCCACCGGCACGAGGAAGCTCTAACAAGCTAATGATGTTGACCTCGGAAAATCAGCTCCATGAGGGACACATTTTATTAGATGTACACGAGGCGTAGCCTCGTTTTGTTGCTGAGCCTGTTTTCGTCCAATAACATCATGAAATCACTATCTTCATTCCCAGCTGTGGCAGAAGTCTTGAACTCGTGGATTTCTTGACATCTTTTAACTTGATGGCACCAACGTCAAGAATTTTCTTGAAAAGTTCGTTTTAAGGCATGGTCCACGTAAATGCAAATTAACATGGGTTTCATGGAAATACGTCGTTCACGTTTCAAGCAATCCAGGAAGCAATCCAAGAAGTCGCTTCGCTCATCTCATGAATTTATATTATGCCGGGTGTTTTGTAAATTTTTGGGTGATTTTTGGTTATATTTGTTTATTAGAATTTGTAGTTTATAATTAATAGATGGACACTAAAATAGTCCATTATTAACCTGGGGTGCTCTTGTGTGGGTATCAACTGTCTGCTGGTGTTCCAAACATCATTTTCCTTTTCCTATCTATTCTTTAACCCTCTTAAAATTTCATTCAAATTCGGGTGTACCCCTGCCTTAATACAAAACTCCTAAATGTTCATGCAAAAAATAACACGATGGTTTATTTTGCTAAAATGATCACACATCTATTTTAATGAGTGAGGTTTTAACGCTCATGATAATTGATTTCCTGGTTATGAACAGCAAATGGAGCAGTGTTTTACTTCAGAAAAGTTATGATGTAAATAAATCACTTACATATATCTCGCCTGAATCTTTGTCGTCCTCTTTTTTCCAGGCGCACTCCTTCCAGTTCATGTGTGAAGACAGTTGAGGAGTTCCAGAGTCGCCTTTGTCCCCTCTGTCTCCTTTTTGGCCGGCGGGACCCTGGATCCCAGGTTCTCCTTTAGATCCTTTCTTTCCTTCAGCACCAGGTGGTCCCTGGGGTCCAGTCTTTCCAGGGCTGCCCAGGTCTCCTTTGGTTCCATCCCGTCCATCGCGGCCAGGTGCCCCAGGAGATCCCGGCATGCCATGTGTACCGGGTAGCCCATTTGTTCCCGGTTGGCCGCCATAACAGAATGGAAAAGTCTGTGTGGGATTTAAGGAATGAAATCATTAGAATTTCGGTGAAATATCGAGCTATTTTTTTTTACTAACTTTTGGCTTTCTTCTAAAAACTGCAAATTACATCTTTAAAAATTAAGGAAAGGTAGCCTATTTTTCATTTTGGCGAGTTTCGATTCCAGCTTTTGTTTGTCGTTATTAATTTTATCAATTTTTCGTAGATTCTCTTATTTTGGCCATGACATAAGAAAATATTGCGATATGTATTTCAAGCCTTTTACCTAAGGAATAAAATAAGAGGTTTTATATGTTCGTAAATAAAACTATGTTTCCAAACGTAGGGTTGAAATTTATTAGTTATTTTTGCAGCTGTATCAACTTTTACCTTGTAAACAGGCATTTGGCTATTTACATTTTCGTTTCCAATTTGTTCTCTAAAAAAGCCGTCAGATTCAAGATTAAGAAACCGTTACAGTGCAGAATTATTTTTTGACTGACTCAGTAGTTAAGTTGCCATTTCCTTTATTTATGCAATCTTCTTTTTTTAATCTTGAAATTTTTTAAGAAGAAAATCTTCTTTTGAAGAAACAAACCTTGAGCATACAGTGATTGCGTTGTCTTCTTTTTCGGTAACTATTGGAGTATCTCCATAATGTTTTCTCTGTGTTTTGTCATTTTGGCTACCAACTATTGGAATAATCATGATCATTTCCCCTTCCCCTTCCTTCTTTTGTGCCTGACACCCACCCCGTTGACTGCATTTTATACTCTCCCCAATTCTCTTCTGATTTCACATTCCAAGATGGCGCCCAGACATGACGCGAAGAAAATACTGAGCACTCGATCGCCACAAAATACGCCTGCACTGCAGGCTATTTTTTCCTCTGCGAGAGGCAGTTATGTATCAGTTGCAAGTGATAGGGACAGCCGATAATTTTGACAATTTACTAGCCTGTGTGGAATCGTTTGGGCTTTATCTGACCTAGCACAGAATTTAAACAATAAACTAACCTTGCTGTCAAGTGATTTGCTGCTACTGTTGTTGTCCGTCGCAAAGCACAAAGTGATGAGTGATAAAATCAGTACACACAACATGGTGTTCAGCGGAAAGTTCATACGAGTTTGCGCCTTTTATACCTTCGAACCTGTAAACATGAACAGTAACCAAGGTTATAAATCATCATACCCAGTGAAGATAATGATAACCTTGTTGATGATTCCTTTGATCGGTTAGTTATTTAAATATTTTTCGGTTTTCAGTGTTTTTCCAAACTTGCTAAATGGTTAATAGAATACTAAAAATAATAAAAAGGAATAATAAACCAACTTTGGTCTCTTGGGAAATACGAAGATGTGACGAAGATTCACCAGTCATTCATCTAGTCATTCACTCGCTCGCTCATTCATTCAGTCATGGCTTCAAGTTTTCACATAAACTCGGGGTAATTTGATACCCTAAATCCGAAATAATTTCAGTTCTAAGAGTTTGACGTAAAAGAGTTTTATAGTATTTTCTATTTTGGTAATAAACCAGTAAAAAAGTTAGAGACAGTTGGTCTGGAATTTGTGACTCTTTCATTTTTTTTGTAAATTGAATGTCGGGAAACGAAATCGGTCGCCAAAGCGTTAATCTCAGATAAAGTTGTCTTACCTTACTCCAGTGACTGTAGAAGCAATATGATAACTTTTGAAGTTTCAGTCGTCTATTTATCTCTTTTCTGACGGAGACTTGTTAATTAACATTCACGTTAAAACAAGTTCCCAACCTCAGTGTAAATAACATGTACAAATAGTTCAACGACATGAAAAAAACTTGCTCTGTGGTGTTTATTTATTTTCATGCTTTAAAAACAGGTTGAGATGTTGATCACGTGTCACGTAGATACGAAAAAAATACGTTTGTTGCATACATGCAGTTGGGTTGGTTAGGCTTTTGGTCAAAATGCGACAAATGTCGCTAAAATCGACTAACATTTTATAAGAGAAACGAGAAATCTAAAATCTAAAAGTTGTTTTAAAAGTTATTTTAAAATTTCAAATCAAAGCATAAATTTGAAAATCAGTATATACCCCTTCAGGTTCTGTGTAAAAGGAGCGACACAAAGTAAAACAATCTCTAGTTATTAACTTGTTAATCAATCTTTTCAAACATTTAATAGGCAGTAGTTGGTGGAACAGAATAAGTAAAAATTTCTCTTTTTGTGGCCGCAATTTTTTTCCCTCAATGGAAAGCCGACGGTAAACGCTAGTTGTTTGTTTGACTCTCAGTTAAAGATGGAAAGATCGACAAACCGCCACTGATAAGTTGCCAATTTTTCTGCTTACATTGCTTGTCTTGGCAATTTGCACAGACTGGGGCGCTTTTTTTACATAAAAACTTAAAGTTGGTTCTGTGCTGTTAATAACTGATGAAAGTAGTATATTTCTCCGTTAGCTCAATGTTTCTTGGCAATGCCATGACTAAATCACACAGAAAGCTTTACATTTAGTATTCCGGCCTAATAAAAGATATATTTCATTTTGCCTGACTGGATTGTTTCATAGTCCACCATAACTTAGGCCAAATAAACGATGAAGCAGAAATTTAAAACTTATTTGTTCTCAGTTGGTTTTGAAGATTTGAAAACGTAGGCTGTTTTAACTACTCTCAGTGTGTCGATGAATGAGAAAAACTAAATTAAATATAAACTTTCTTCGCACTGAACCGGCATTGAAAAGGTGGTTTTTCAATTCGGTAGAAATTCACGGGTAACCTGTAACACCTTCAAGGCCGATAGTAAGCTATGTTGTAATGTTGCAAAACTTTACCTCGCAGACTTCTCTTTGATAGTCCGATATCATGCGTGATAATAAAAGACATTTTGTATTTCTACATGCTTTTACAACAGAATCAATTGGAGAACATGATTTTAGTTCTTGCTCAAGAACATCAAGCTCGTCTTGATGTTGAGATATGCCATTACGCCCGTTTTCGATTATTAACTTGTTGCACAATATACTTTTCTCTGTTTATATATAAGTCGTTATAATGGTCTTTCATTGTAATAATCAAACGTTTCAATTGCATCTACCTTTTATGGCCGATTTAATATCTCCACTGCATAGTCACTTTTTTCAAGTTTGCAAACAACAAACCCGTAGTCAGCCACAGAAATAGCGAGATACACGAAAACCGTCACATTTAAGAGCTCATTTAAGTTGTACATGTAAATAAATTTACCTTTGAAGTAATCCAGCTCCTCGATCGTCCAGCTTAATTTGATACGAAAAGCTAAACGATAAAAGAAAGAAATGTTTGTTGGAAAAAATTTTGTCAAAGAATGAAAAACCAAAAATAACATACTCACATCACAAATAATGCTGCCTCTGTTAAAATTTAAAATATTGACAATTTTCTCTTTTACCATAGTTTTGCTTCCTTAAACAAGATTCTCGTCAGAACAGGTTTGTGAAATCATTATGCACATATTTATTGTTTTTCTTTCAAGTGATACTGTCCGCTAGAAGTCATGGTAAACAAGAGAATAAAAATCAGAAAAAATACGAGTATGTAAAAACTAGAGTTATCTTTATAGTAAAAATGACTTCTCAAATTCTCGCAAAAACGGAAAATTCAGTAACGCCTTTTGTTTTCGGAGGGATAAAAAAATGTCGTTTTGGGTCAAAATAAGGTCGGCTAAGATTTTCGGAAGGTGAAAGCAGCTAAAAAATTCGAGGGGATAATAGATTCCTTCTCTAAAATGTTCTGCCCGCTAAAGTATTCGGCTAAAAGAACCAAAAATATGAAACTGTATTAGTTTTCGCACAGTTTCCTTTAAAGTCATAAAAGTTATGTGGAGAAACAATAGAACGCAATTCCAAGCAAGGAATGACTATTTTCCGGCATAAAAGATTTTTTCAATTTTTATACTCAGGCTACACAGCTCTTGATTGTCCATCCAATTTAAAGTTGTTTTCTATTTTCAACTTGTTCATTTTATGCTGTGCATTGTAAGTATTGGCCCTAAATGCCGGTTCAACTAAAAAATTGATCAAAGAAATGACATAATCTACTGTATCCTAAAGTTTGGATTCTGTGGTGTGTTTTATATTGTTATCGGTAAACAAATCACATTTGTTCACAATTTTGTTGATTCAGGTAAATGATTGAGGATTCATCACTTTCTTCAATATTTTTAATCATCCTTTTAAGATACGATGAGTTTATCACAAGTGAACTCACCACTATTTTACACTTTTTTGTCAAGGGCACCCGGTCATGGGCAACGAGGAATGTTGGATACGAGCAATTTGCTTGAAATAGCGTTCTACTGTTTTTTCATATCATCATGTTTTTAGAGACTATATAAAAGAGGAATTTTATCCTCCGAATTTTCCAGCTGTTTAATTGCTTCCGAAAATCCTAGCTGACCATATTTCGTACCCAAAATGTTATTTTTATTTCTCGGAAAACAAAAGGCGATACTTTGAAAACAATGAAAACTAACAAATTAATAACCTGATATTTCGTTTTCGCTTGTTTGAAAACGGTTAGTAGGACTCGCTCAAAGAAGGAATATTGTACCCTCACAGTTACTCAGCTTCTGGGGATCTTTTATCGCCGAAAACAAGAAAAACAAAGCCGGGAAGCAATGTTTTCAATGTACAAGGAAAGCCACTATTATTCGAACATTCAGGAGTTCCTCCAGTTCGAATTATTGAAAAATGCATCAAAAACTGATTAAAACTTCCTGCTAAACTTTCTGCTAAGGTTCATATAAACATTACATATTCTTTCTTTGTGTCAAATGGTTTTCTACTACATTATTATTGCTGTTTCTATTTTCATTGATTTTGCGCTCTCCTCTGCCATGTTTTACAACAGGATAATTCTTAATAATTTTTCAGACATTATTTTGTGGTCAACTTAGTATGGCTTTGCTAAATTATCAGTTGGTAAGTGATCCAGAATTAGTTCAAGTCATCAAACAATTCGAGTTATTGGTATTCCATATACTGTATTTTGCACTCGCCTCAACTGACCATTGTAACTTTCTACCTGATCTCTGATGCAGCGGGTTTATTTGATTAAAATTTAGTTCTAGTTATCGTAGGTTCCAGTTATTGACATTCTATATACTGTATATTTGCACTCGCCTCAACCGACCACAGTATCTTCCTGTCTGAACACTGATGCCACTGGTTTATTTGATACAGAATTTAGTTCTAGCTATCTTAGGTTGGAGTTATGGGCATTCTATATACTGTATTTGCACTTGCTTCAACTGTCCATTTTCCTGTCTGAACACTGATGCCGCTGGTTTATTTGATATAGAATTTAGTTCTAGTTATCGTAGGTTGGAGTTATTGGCATTTCATTTCATTTTTTTTTTTCGTTTTATTTGTTTTCTCCAAACCTTCTCCAAACCTTTTCAGGTGTTAATAATTAAATTAAATCACATTATATAAGGAAGGAGAGGAGAGAGGCACGTCTAGATAAACAAATATTATACCCCCCTATATACTGTATTTGCACTAATGCTGATCAACTGACCATCTTTCTGTCTGAACACTGATGCAGTTGGTTTATTCGATAAAGAATTTAATTGTAGTTATCGCAGGTTGGAGTTATTGGCCTTTTTATATACTGTATATTAATATTTGCACTTGCCTCAACTGACCATTTTCCTGTCTGAACAAATGGCGCTGATTTTGTTGGTCTGTTGATCGATAATTTAGTTCGAGTTATCGAAGGTTCGAGTTACTGTGTTTGTAATAATTGTAGTTTACTCTTACCTTAACTGACCATTTTCATGTCTGAACTGATGGCGCTGGTTTTGTTGGTCTGTTGATCAATAATTTAGTTCGAGTTATCGAAGGTTCGAGTTACTGTGTTTGTAATAATTGTAGTTTACTCTTGCCTTAACTGACCATTGTATCCTGTCTGAACTGATGGCGCTGGTTTTGTTGGTCTGTTGATCAATAATTTAGTTCGAGTTATCGAAGGTTCGAGTTATTGTGTTTTTAATTATTGTATTTTACTCTTGCCTTTAATAACTGACCATTGTAACTTCCTTCCTGATCTCTGAGGAGCTCTGACGCCAGTTTCTGTTGTTGGTGCATGTTGTTAGTCGGTCGCTGAATCAAACAGTCAGCACAACAACCATGACGATCTCAACTGAAAACTTGATAAATTAAAGTAAAACGAAAGCAATTAATATCATTTACGGAAAAAATGATTTAATATGTTAACTGATCTCGAATTGTCACCATGGGATTTCGTCTGTTTACAGTCCCATTTCTATAAATTACACAGCTTTTTAAAAAAATTAATTGATGAACTAAGGTTTAGAAGATGATTTCATTTTTTGTTCTCTTTTACACCAGAAGAATGAAACGTTCTATTCATCATGCGTATCTATACATGGACCTGCCACGTCAAAGATTTGTAAATATGGCGACTGTAAATAGGCCGGACCAGTGTGAAGTGACTGAATATTCACAGGCAATTTTTACGAGGCGATCAATTCAGAAATAAAAATTAATTCAGGACCTATTTACTTTCTTAACTTCGTTGTTCGCGTTTGGTAAATAAATTAAATTGAAAGTGCATGAAATAAAATTTTTAATAATGATATATTTGCACACTAACAAAACGTTCGTGAATGAAAGCGTTCTTACCTCTAAAGGCCCTCTAAGTCTTCTTACTGATAATTATGCAAAGTACTGTTGGGAATATCTCGCAATAACTTAGACCTGATCAGAAGCGGGACCGCTTAACAGCAAATCCCGATTATTTTTCACTTACGATTCGTGTTTTGTCCAGTTTGATATATAAACTGTCACATTGCATCATAGTCCATTTATTTTGAATTTCTAATGAAGACTGATGTTAATCGAGGTAAACAAACTCTCTTCGCATTTATAAAGGTTTGATAAATTTTAGAAAACAATTCAAAAGTCTTCGTTGTAGAAATGAGTTTCCATAATCAGTGTCGTTAAAAGAATCTGTATAAACACATCAGTGATTAAAAAGATAAATACCATACAGAAATGTCGTTTATAAGCGAGAAGCACGTTTTTTTTATTCATACGCATGAGATTCACTGCTCGACAATCTACAGTCGCATTACGTACGTAATGCGACTGTAGATTCGTAAAAACGAAACGTTCGTAAAAGAAAGCGCTCTTACCTCTAAAGGTCCTCTTGGTCTTCTTACTGATAATAATGCAAAGTACTGTTGAGAATATCTCGCAATAACTTAGACCTGATCAGAAGCGGGACCGCTTAACAGCAAATCCCGATTATTTTTCACTTACGATTCGTGTTTTGTCCAGTTTGGTATATAAACTGTCACATTGTATCATAGTCCATTTATTTTGAATTTCTAATGAAGACTGATGTTAATCGAGGTAAACAAACTCTCTTCGCATTTATAAAGGTTTGATAAATTTTAGAAAACAATTCAAAAGTCTTCGTTGTAGAAATGAGTTTCCATAATCAGTGTCGTTAAAAGAATCTGTATAAACACATCAGTGATTAAAAAGATAAATACTATACAGAAATGTCGTTTATAAGCGAGAAGCACGATTTTTATATTCATACGCATGAGATTCACTGCTCGACAATCTACAGTCACGTTACGTATTTCTAAGCGTTCCTTAAACTGAAATAAATACGATGGGCTTAACATCACAGTTAAAACGCTTACTAAGCCCATTTTTAAAAGAGCTAAAATGATACTTAAAAAGCTGCGAAACAGAAAGTCAGAACGAGATCATAGCTTAGTTGAGATTTAGCTTGGAAACGCTGTTTTCTCAACAAAGAAAATTAAAGAAGCAACCATTATTACCGCTCATGTGCGTAGCGGCATGAGTTATAAAATGGGCTCCGTTTTTCTTATTTTTTACTCAGGTGCAAAGCGCAATGAGGCCTTTTTTCTTTTTTTTTTTTTTGTTTTTCTTTTTACTCATGCGCGTAGCGGCATGAGTTATAAAATGGGCTCTGTTTTTCTTTTTTTTTTATTATTATTATTATTTTTTTTGTGCCACGATTTTGCATGCAAATTTATGCACGCATATTTTAAATTGGCACTTCCGGTTCATAGACTTCCTGTTTAGTGACTTCCTGCTACTCCCACTTCCGGTAAAACAGCGTTACTGAAGTGTCACGACAGCATCTCCTACAACCCTACTTACATTACTAATGTTCACGTTAGGTATATATAAGACGTAGAACAATCAGTGGCTTCATTGTGGTACAGCCTTCATTTACAAAACATTCAATAGTAAAGAACGCAGTTTGCAGGAACGATGACTGAATGAAAGGAGTAACTCTTCTTCATATCGGACATCTTCTTATCATGTTTAAAATATATCATAAAATTTTCGTACGCATGCGCATGAGTGTAGGCTGCTTGCAGCCTCTTGTTCTTATTATTCTTCTTATTATTTTTTGTGTCACCATTTTGCATGCAAATTTATGCCCGCATATTTCAAATTGTACACTTCCGTTCATAGCTTTGCCATTTACACTTCCTGTTTGGTGACTTCTGGCTACTATCACTTCCGGTAAAACAGCGTTACTGAAGTGTCACGACAGCGTCTCCTACAACCCTACTTACATTACTGATGTTCACGTTACGTATACAGTCTTTTGCTTAAACGTTGTCATTGATCGGTCTCATGCCTCCGCGACCATCAATTCACATTCAATAGCTGCATATATATTATCAAACACGTCTTGAGTTCGCCGTGCGGTTTCTATTTTGCCGAGATAAACCGCTTTATAGAGCGAGGAGATATCGAGCATACAGTGAAGACCTACGGTGACTTGTCCTCCTCCTCCTCTATAAAGCGGTTTATCTCGGCAAAATAGAAACCGCACGGCGAACTCAAGACGTGTTTGATAATATATGCAGCTATTGAATGTGAATTGATTTCTCTCCATAATCCTTTTCGGTCTGCTTGCGTAGGGATGAGACCGATCAGTGACAACGTTTAATCAAAGGACTGTATGTAAGACTTAGAAGAATCACTGGCTTCATTGTGGTACAGCCTTCATTTTCGAAACATTCAAAAAACTTTATTACGCATGCGCATGAGTATAGGCTGCTTGAAGCCGCCTGTCTTCTTATTATTTTAATTTTTTTTTTGGTGTCACGATTTTGCATGCAAATTTATGCCCGCATATTTAAATTGGGCACCTCCGGTTCATAGACTTCCTGTTTAGTGACTTCCGGCTACTCCCACTTCCGGTAAAACAGCGTTACTGAAGTGTCACAACAGCATCTCCTACAACCCTACTTACATTATTGATGCTCAAGTTAGGTATATATATGACTTAGAATAATCACTGGCTTCATTGTGGTACAGCCTTCATTTACAAAACATTTAATAACGTGGTTTGCAAGAACGATGACTGAATGAAAGGAGAAACTCTTCTCTATGTCGGACATCTTCTTATCATGTTTAAAATACATCATAAAACTTTCTTACGCATGTGCATAAGTATAGGCTGCTTGCAGCCTCTTGTTCTCGACAAAGGCACCGAATTAAGAAAGCAACCAGTAAGTAGCGAGTTAGTTCTATTATTTTCTTCACTGATTTCGTGGTACTCGGTTGCAAATGAAATGGCCAAAATTGTTGCTATATATAGATATGTTGAGAACAATCAAATGTTGCGATCTTTGTCTTTCAAAACTTAGCCTGCGAATACAGCCGCCTCACATCGCTTCCGGCCGCTGGTGCGTTCTCTCTCCCACGAATGGCCGAGAGCGATGAGAGGCGCTAGCGCGGGCTATCCAAAACTAGTACGCTTGAAAAGGTTCTTGTTTTAATGACTGTTACACTTCAGTGCTACTGACTGAGAGACAAAGCCTTACCTGTGGGAGGGTCCCTTTGGGCTATTTTAAAAACTGAATTGTGTATTTACACCAGAGGCCCATTTTCTTCAAGGGCTCCTGTTATTACTCATTCGTGTCCAGTAACCCTGGCGTCTAACAATGAAACAAAACGAACCCGACATGCAACGACGGTCTAATTACAATAGGGGTATCGAATGGTCCCTTGAATTTTTAAAGTGCTCGCAAAATGTGGCCTTTGCTCGATTTGCTCGCAAAATTTAGACCAGTGCTCGCTTGCTCATACTCGCAAAATTTTCGCAATTGCTCGCATGTTCGGATTCTCGTTAAAATTTGCTGATTGCTCGAAATTTCGTAAATCGTGCTTCATAGGTTTCTTGGTGCTGAAATAAATGTTCTGTCAATTGCCATCAAATATACTATTCAATCGAAAGACTTACAGAGAGCAATAGATCACAGGGCGTCTACGGATTGAAAGGATGGGCATATAAATTCAGATTTGAATAACGTGGGAGAAGTGGCACCCAAAAATGAAATTTGTCATTATAGTGATACAAGCTAATACAGTATTGAAAATTTACGAAGTGCTCGCTGCTCGCCTGTTGGTTTTTCTAAAGTGCTCGCTGCTCGCAAGAAAAAAACACAGTGCTCGCATGCTCGCAAATGCTCGCAAAGACCATTCGATACCTGTTACAATAAAAGACAATTCATGACGTCACTGAATAACTTACACGCAAACCATCCCAGTACCTTGCGTATACTTTCCGCTCGCCCCGAAAGAGGAAGAGAGCGATCTATGGTCTAGGCTGTGAAAGAGAGAATGCAGACCTCTTTGGCTTGTATGTTTTGTTTTCCCAATGTAGATCAGTCATGTGATGTTCTCAAGGGAAATTGTCCTTTGTCTTTTCATAAATTATCCATACATATGCACTGCAGGTGAAGAAAACAAACTTTAAAAGAACAATTCTCTATAGGGTAACATCACATGATCTACAATGGAAAAACAAAACATACAAGCTAAAGAGGGCCGTGTTTTCACGAGCGATTTTTCAAGTCGCTGAGCGAGTGACAGTCGGAAATCTCGTGAAAACAGTTGCTTGTCCAACTCGCTTAAAGTTAAGCGAGTCGGCGAACTACAATAGAATTCTCATTAAATTTAAGCCACCAAACCAGGTCGCTTAAGCTTGTCGGCAATTAAACAACAAAGAAGGGCATTGTATTGTCGTTCTTTTGTGTTCCAATTTTCTATTGTTTTAACAAAAGAAAATATATCGCGCATGGTATAAGAAAAATGAATAAAGTTCTGTCCGTGAAAACGCATAAATTTTTTAAGCTGCTTAACGCGGTCAGTAAACAAATTACCTACAGGAATGTTAAGCGAGAAAAACCGCCTCGTGAAAACACAGCCACCGACGAGTAAAAGTGACTAGCCGTATAACATAACTTTTCACTAAATAAATTGTTTATTGTATGGCAGACATCTTCTCCCAGGCAAGTCTATGTTTTTGCAAGTGTTTTCCCTAGCGCGTACCAAAGGGTGTAATATCGTGTCATATTTGCACTCGTCTTGGTGCGTATTCGCACTGTAAAATGCTATGTCCAATAATAATGATCTGTATTCAATATTCAAATGACGGGAACTTTGTCATTACGCGTTTGTTTTCGACAGCATGGGCGGACAGTGCGACCCTAAAATGTTCTGTTTACGGTTTCAAATTTTTGGAAATTTTTGCACGGGCTAATTTTTGCTTTTGACTGTAGTATGACCAGGCCCTTACTTACACGTCTTGACTCGTCTATTGGCTTGGTGTCGATAGGAGTCAAGCCAAGATGATAAAATAAAACCGTTGTCAGTCAAGCTTTTCTAAGTGCTCTTCCTGGAAATAGAGTTTTTAGTTAGAGTAACTTCTTATCCAACTGTCCTATTTTTCAGTAAAACCATACCGATTTAGGCAACTTTTTCGGACATTACGTTAAGACTGTTTAATTATTTTTGGATCTTGTTCACACTTCACACCAAAAGTGAAACCAACGTTTTAAATTATTAAATATCTATTGTCAACATAAATGCCGCAGTGCAATATGGCTTTACTTGTTGAGAAGTTCAAGCACGTAACCGTGGACGACAATCCTAGTGGTATACGTTGGATCACTGAGTGATCTGATCGGTTTAACAAGTGAAATAAACTATAGAAGCAAGGACCGATACAACGTAGATACAAATTTAAAAGGTGTACTATATTTATGCTGGCCAAACCAGCCTTCTTCAGAAATTTTACCACATTGTACCTGAAGAAAGCTGGTTTGGCCAGCCGAAATATAGTACACCTTTTACTTGTTGGCCCGTACTGTAGGACTTAACTTAGCCAATCAGGTATGATGAAGAAGCTTGTCACCTTTGGTTCTTCTACATAATGGAATGAATTTCAAATAGTATTTTAAGTTCAATCTTCTCTATAAATGCCTCAACTTTACGATGGAACCTTGTAATTTTTGTATCCATGGCCTAAAATCCCGGACATTTGAGCCCGCGCAGCAGTATGCGGCTTCCTCCAAAATAGCAGAAAAACCTGAAAAGCGTGCAGGCACTCGGGTCGACTTTTTACAACCAAATTTTCTTTCGCCTGTCGTTTTGTTTTACAGCGATCAAAACTCTTCAGAAGGTCAGACATTATTTTCTGTATACTTAAATGAAAATCCGTAACTCGATCCTCTAACTAAAATTTCCACCAGCGGCACGAGAGGTTTACAGTCCTGACCAGCCTGACTGTTTAACTACTAGCCCCAGTTCTAAACGGGGATAGAAAGCCTGGTTTCTAAGCTTTATTTTGATACCAAACATGGTGGGTGAATGAAGAAGATGCTGTAAAAGGGCTAGTTTTTTCATTGTGTAAAATCGAGCTTCCACTCACTCACTCGGCAAGTCACGATGGAATGTTTCTCTTCATATATCCGTATTTTCATCGTCAAAGTGGACGCTGTTAATCGTTTTAAATCTCCCTGAAAATCGCTGTGTATGTGGGACACGATGCCAACTTTAAGGAATGAACTTGGAAAAATCGACCACTTGAACTGAAACTTGCCCAGCTGCGGTGGAGGACTGCTGCTTCAAAAATTTCCCTCACAAAATAGAGGGGCAAAAAGAGCGAGAGAACGGCTAAAAATACGTTTTAAATGGACTGTGTTACCGAACTGGCGAAGATATGCATTTTATATAATTCAAATGGACAGACTGCAAATCACAGTAGTTGCTAAATATATATAAATATATCTGTGTCGTAACTGTTCATCAGTAGGATGCCTAAAATGTGTGCAATTCTACAATTGGTTTCGGCTCCATTAAATCCTATACCAATTGCAGAACATTTTAGGAGGAGCCACCCACAATCTGAGCACAGTCACGGACAACACAAATAAGTAATAGTAACAAATAGTGGGATTGAGGATGTTTTCACCTGGTCGATTCAGACTTGGAAAATGATACCTAACAGGTACGCTAGAAGTTATCAAAAGCTTAAATATTAGTTTTTACCTCACACATTTCTTTATAAACATATAATAATCGCCATGTTTGTTTCGGAAATACGAGATAGCCGCTGCCGTTCTGCGGGCGCCATGTCCGGGATTTTAGGCTATGCTCTCTTGTAGTTTTGCTTTGGCTGAGCGTTTTCGAAACGTGAAAATTGAAAGAGAAGTCAGTGTTGACATTGACAGTCATATCGAAGGAATCATGTTAATGAATTGTCTTGGCCAATCATGTTAAAGCTTACGTTAGCCTACATTACACTGAGTTTGATATGATTGTGACATTGATTGATGGCTGTATCTCAGCCCAGATAAAATCATAAAAGCTACGTGAGAAATGTTTTGAGAAGAACACTGTGTAGACACTGAATTGTAAAGAGTTATTGAAACCAACTGAAGAGTATTAAAACGGTAAAGTCAACCACAAAAAGACTGCTTGACCGAGTCCTGATAAATCGAGTGTTGGATAAGTTGCTAGTCCCCCGTCAACGCTTTTCCAACAAGGTGGTGGAGTACGCCGCCGGGCTTGTCACCCGAGCTAGTTTTTAGCGCCCCGCAAAGGCGTCGTCGACACAAATTTACCTTTCGTAAACACTCGCTAACATATTAGCGACACTTTGAACATTTTTCACCAATCATCAATTTTTTTCTCCAGAATCGAAACCCGTACCTCTTGCATGCTAACATCCCTCCTTCACCACTACACCACTGAGTTCATCCGGCAAACTCAAGAAAAATTCAATTATAAAGGGTGCTTTTCTTAATTAATGATACATCTCTAATGGGTGACCCTACCGTAAATCTAACCTAATCGCGAATCTAGCTTAGGAGTTTAATAATCGCTTTACCTAGGTCAAATTTTATCTAATCATGATACCCTACTTTCGTCCTATTAAATCCAGGCATAAACTACAGCAGAAACGTCATCGACCATTACAAAAGGCTTGATTACTAATGAATGTTAATGATGGTATCGGCCGTTATTTTGCAGGTACGTAACTGCAAAGAAATGTACCGAAATGCAAACGCACGTGCAGAGGCGTGGTTGCTAAAAGCTCCATATTATCTAGATAGTGGATGTGGCGACGAGACGAATCCCTGCAGAACCTGGTTTCATTCTATTTACATGAACGGCTAAAAACACCTTCCTGTAGCTTTTGGATGCAAACAGAAGTGCACAGCAAAACTGACAGTCGGTCAAAAATGGAAATTACCATTCTTGCGAATAATTTCACCCGAGCGTTTCAGCTGTTGTTTTATCTCTTTAATCAGTTTATAGAGCAGTTTTTAATTGAGTGTGGTAAAACCAAAACCAAAGTAATTACTTTGACCAATCACAGCAGTCGTAAACAATCCAATGAACCAATCAGAGCTCGAAGCAATTACATGTCAGCGGCGCCAAGCGCGGGAAAACGCGTGCGAGCAAGTCACGATTGGTTTTTGGTTTTACTTCTGATTGGTCGAGAAAGTGGCACGAGATTTTTTAGCCAATCACAAAGCGTAGCAATACAAAACCAAAGCAATTGTGTAATTGCTTTCATCACTTTTGGCGATATTTTCTTCCCATTTTAAGTAATGCTTCACATAAGAACTATAGTAAACTTCACTGTTCTGCGGCAATGGCTCTTTCCCGCATAGAATATCTTTGATTTCAAGAATAGAGGGGCTGATGGTTCATAGTTATATTTCATTATAAAAATACAGAAAACCATTTGCGTCAAATATATTTTTAGGAAATGTTCGTGCTTAACCAATGAGAATAGCAGAAGAGAATAGCTAATAATTTTGCTTCTTTGATGAAGTTCCCCAAATACAATATCTTTTAAAAATTGCATTGTTGTGCGAATGGGCCTCAAAATACTTGAAACCTTAAAAAATTAGGCTTAATGCACCTTGAACCTTAACTTTTTAGCGGTTTTTGAGTCTAGGCCAATGAGATCACTAGTTTTAATAATGAAAATAGTTGACATTCCATCGTGCATTGCCGTTCAGTACTATCCTTCGTATGCGGATCATTACTTAAGGTAATAAAGCATTTTCACCCTGGATGCTTTGCGCGCCTAGACACATTTTTTTTTTTACTCTCTGTAATGGGCTATACGGGTATGCTCCGCCCGAAAGGGGTACCTTTTCGACGCTGGAGGTACATGAAAGGGTACGGATTTCACGAGTTGAAGTATATGAAAGAGTAGGGAATACACGAAGTATAGGAAAGGGAAGGGAAAAAACGAGTTAAGGTATAAAAAAGGTAGGGAAAACTGCCATTTAAAAAGGGCCTTTCAAAATATATCAAACGGACGAACGTAAAGGCTATACGAAAGGAGTACCATTCTAAATGAAAGGTATATGAAAGGGGTACCTTTTCTGTCAAAAACGGTATATGAAAGGGTAAGGGTTTGGACCTCGGGGTGGAGCATCCCCGTACAAAACTTTGTTGAGCACCCTCCCCGGGGAGAAATCGTCCAGTTGAGTAAGAAAGTATTCTCATCGTGTTGGATCGTTAATTAGCATCAAGTGAGAAGAAGGCCGCGAGTCTACTTGATACGGTGAAGCAAAGCGACTGCGCACAACATGATAGTTACATATACTATGCTGGGCACTGTATGTTACATGTAATTACCAAAAAACAGCACCATGATTTCTTTTATTTCCCTTTATTAATGTGTCAGTTACTACAGGTATTTAATATGAATATTATGCCTCGAATAGACGCTACTTCTGACTTCATGTAACCGCGATTACTACTTCGGTCCCTGAATTACAGTCCAAGACGATAATTTATAATTAAAAATTTGTACTTCTTAAGTTAAATACATTGAAACCAAGTTTAATACTATAACCAGTTTTTCCCTGAAATGTATAACAGTTTAATAATAATGATAACAATAACAATGATAACAATACTGCAAATAACAATTATATCCTCGAGAATAACTCCTATTAATTCTAACTAATTAAATAGTGGATTCCAATTATAATATACCAAAAATAGATACCACACATTGACTAGATATGGGATAAATTAAACATTCAAGTTCTGGCTGAGGCAGAAAGACACACTTATTACAGCGGATTTCAAGTGATTATCATAGAGCAGTTTTCAATTGAGTGTCAAAAGTAATTACACAATTGCTTTGGTTTTTCATTGCTACGCTTTGTGATTGGCTAAAAAATCTCGCAACTTTCTCGACCAATCAAAAGTAAAATCAAACCCAATCGTGACTTGCTCGCACGCGTTTTCCCGCGCTTGGCGCCGCCGACATGTAATTGCTTCGAGATCTGATTGATTCATTGGATTGTTTACGACTGCTGTGATTGGTCAGAGTGATTACTTTGGTTTTGGTTTTACGACACTCAATTGAAAACTGCTCTAAAACAAAAAACCAAAGCAATTACTTTTGCCAATCAAAACGGACGCAGAAAATCCAATGAACCCATCAGAGCCCGAAACAAGTACATGTAGCCGGCGCCAAGGGCAGGAAAACACGTGTGAGCAAGTATTACTTCTGATTGGTTGAAAAAGTGGCGCGAGATATTTTAGCCAATTGCAAAGTGGAGCAAAGCAAAACCAATGCAATAGTTAAATAACCTTCGACATTCAATTAAAAAACGCTCTAGAAAAATGTCCCCCCTTAAAATTAAAGGTAGTAAAGGGATATAATTTGAAACCTACTATGATGGAGATATTGTTTTGAAATAGTTACCAGTCACTAATAATAACTGTAAAATACATCCAAAACCCTTAATGAGATTTTTGACACCTTGTTACTATTTCTAATCACATCAATAACAAAATGCTTAACTGTGATTGGTCATCCGCATGCCTATTTCTAATGCAATTGGCACACGGTCACGTGTGTGTCCAATTACAGCTATTCAATGACAACACTGGACAAATGCACCTTAGTTAACTTGATCAGGTGAACTTAAAATGCATGGGTTCTGTTTGCTGTTTTTCTACTGGTTTCAAACTGATAGAAATGATCCCTGACGTTTTTAGTAGAATGAAGTTCACATACATTTTTTCATCTGGAATTTTGTTATTGATGCAACTGATGCGATTAATTAGTGACTGGACTCGCCCAACTACCCCCTGAATTGTACTTCACTAAGCCCAATAACCACTATTATTATTATTTCTATTACTTATCAATTTCCAGAAGCTTGGTAATAGTTGAGCTTCCATGAACATACTTGTGAAATAGGCGCCTTATCCATTCGATAGTAATTCATCAACTCACCAAACTGCTGGACCCCGGTCAACAAACTTTAAACAGTGCAAATACAAAGGCACTGGAATGATTAATTAGTTGTTTTTATAACCTTCACTTTGATACAACCTGAGTTACAAACTGATAACAGTTATGTATAATGTATACAGAATCTACACAAATCCAAAAACATTTTATTTAATAATTTCATTCTGTATTCATTGATTTATACCCACACATGAACAAATAATTATAACAAATATTAAACACCTTGGCTTGAACTTAAAAACTTACACTGTACTAATTAGTGTAATTAGGGCCGAAGAGTAAATTATTAACCCTCCCTTCTACCCCTTAGTAATAACCTACTAACTCAAATGACATACAATTGAATCTCTTGGCCATAAAATGTCCCTACTCCTCCCACAGAGGGTCTAACTTTTGGTTTAAACTCCACACTTCCCTGGAAATTTTAATTTGCCTCATACTTTCCATTAAATACCTTGGCTTCTGAGACCCCCTCCCCCTAGGAATTTCTATTTACCTTCCATGGGGGAGGTATGGATAATCATTTTTTGGATCCCACATTTTATGAAGGTAACACTTTAGGGAGATGACCCCTTACAAGAACAAGAATTTGGTTTTATCGACTGAGTCGAACTCCCCCCGGAATCAATGGACGCTTTTCATTCAACCAATTTACTTTGTTTTTCATGTCACCAAATTTCCACCAATAGCGTAGCTCCACCTACTATATTAAACCACACACTACCCACAATCCCTTGATTCGCTCTGACGAAGGGCTAGTGCTTGAAACGTCAGCTTTCTCAAATCTTTTTACGGTGGCTAATTTACCTTATAGACTCATTCGATAAAACCAAATTCTTGTGCTTCACCCCCACCGATGCAGCACCACAGTTTCTCTAGAAACTATAACCCCTTACAAGAACAGTTTCTCAAAGAGATTCACCTGTGTAAAAAGAGAATACAAACAACTATCACCCAGTACTTAGACAATAAAAATAGTGCCTTGAATAAAGGCCACAGTTGGCTAAATTTTCCCTATAATAGCAGAGACAAGTTTTTGCATGTCACCAGATCTGCTCCTGCCTGTTTCCAGAACCTCTTGGTGATTGGCTGGTGTGATGTCATCTCCATAAGCCAAGACAGCCACATTAGTGATTAGAGAGATTCCTAAAACCTTCACTCCAGAATGCCTAGCCACCACCACCTCGTGAACTGTGCTCATTCCAACAGCATCGGCACCAACCTGAAAAACCAGTTTTGAAATACATTCATTAAGTACACAGGCTGAGTCAGAG
Organism: Cladopsammia gracilis; assembly: GCA_022457155.1. Taxonomy (NCBI): domain Eukaryota; kingdom Metazoa; phylum Cnidaria; class Anthozoa; order Scleractinia; family Dendrophylliidae; genus Cladopsammia; species Cladopsammia gracilis. The sequence continues at coordinate 262,499 of JAJGOT010000070.1, forward strand.
CTGCAATCAACAAGTCTCAGAAACATTCAGATTAAAAAAGTTTAATAAGAGTTTTATTCCCAGGGGGGGAAGGGGGGGGGGGGAGAGTCACATATAAAAATGATGGGGGTGCTCATAAAAAGTACCAGAATCTTGTTTGATGGGCATGAACATATGACATATTCTGTTGTATGACATATTCTGTTGTATTTTTTCAGCTTAACACCCTAAAAGGTACCACAATAGTTCTAATGGTGGTCTCGTAGTTAACCCTAGTACCCTAAGTGGTACCAATCTACAGATTTTGACTCCTAAAAGGTACAATAAGCACCCCCCTCATTTGTATCATGAGTACCCCCCCACCCGGGATTAATTCTTCCGACAAGAATGCCTCAACCTTTGCACTACAAGTGTTTATTATATAATCTGTAGACATGAAGTGTAGTTCTTATGTTTGAGTCTGTAGATGAAATCCTGTGGTGTGACCATTCAAATGAAACCTTGTTGGTAGTCAGGGATGTAGCTAAGAGCCAGCTACCGGCTAATTCCACCAGCTGAAAGAGAACTTATCAACGGCTGAAATTTTACTAGAAAACAGACTTGGGGTGATTTTGAAGGTGCACAAGCCAGAAAAACCAGCTGCGCTTGTTAATGAGCCTGCTCAGTTTTTTCTTAGCTACATGTACACTCTTGGGTAGTACTTTTGCATGGTACCAGCAACCCAAGAGTGCCAAACTCAAAATTCAAGAAAAGTCCGAAATTTTGTTTTAACATAATTATTGGCCAAATTTTTGAGTAATCTTCTCCAGCCGCATATTCCCTCTGATTATGTTGCTTCAGACACGTTCACTTTTGTTCGTGAAATTAACGGTTTGTCCATGGAGGGGAAGTTTATGGTTTCATTTGACGTGGAAAGTTTGTTTACCAACATTCCTTTGAGTGAATGTATAGACCTGGCGGTCGACTACATTATCAAAGGCAACCCTGGCATCAAACTAAACACTTCTGACCTGAAAAGACTTTTCCTTTTTGCCACCGCTGAAACCCATTTCATTTTCAAGGGCACATATTACGATCAGGTTGATGGTGTAGCCATGGGTTCCCCCCTAGCCCCCGTTCTTGCTAATCTTTTCATGGGTCACCACGAGAAGATCTGGTTGGAACAATATATGGAATCACAGGTTTTATTCTACCGTCGTTATGTGGACGACACTTTTTGCCTTTTCAACTCGGAACGGGATGCTGACCTTTTCTTTAATTTCATTAACAATCAACATCTGAATATTCACTTTACTATGGAGAGAGAGAGTAACCACGTTCTTCCTTTTCTTGATGTGCTATTAAACAACAAATCCCCACAATTCTCTGTCACCACCGTATACCATAAAAAGACCTTCACAGGCTTGCTTACCAACTTTTTAAGCTTTACACCCCTTTGCTACAAAATGGGGCTGGTTAAAACACTCATTGACAGGACCTTTAAAATCAATAATACGTGGGTGGGTTTTCACAATGATATTCAGAATTTGTTTACTATTTTGCGTAAGAATCTCTATCCCGAGCATGTATTAGACATGTTACTCCACCGTTATGTCACGAGGGCGGTAGTGGGGAACAACACACGACCTTCAACAGGTGTTGAGCAACAGGATTTGCCCAAACACTACTTTAAGATCCCCTACATCGGGCATTTTTCGGGTGTTGCACAACAAAGGGTGCGCAAACTAATGAATCGATTCTGTAAACCCATTGACATAAAATTTGTTTTTTCTACCTATAAAATTAAGAACTTGTTCAACATGAAAGATCATCTTCCTGACAGGCTCCGTACGTGCATCGTTTACAAATTTTCTTGCGCAAGCTGTAATGCTTGTTACGTTGGCGAAACAAGCCGACATTTCTCCATGCGCGTGCATGAGCACTTGTCATCGGACAGATCTTCTCACGTTTATAAGCATTTGCAGGCTTCAGAGTCGTGCTGTACTTCTTGTTACTTAGACTGTTTCAAGATCTTAGACTCTGCACCGACCAAATACCAAGTTAAGCTTAAGGAGTCTATGTACATCAAGTGGGAAAAGCCCGACCTTAATCAACAGGTCAAACATATCAATTTGACGCTTTCCCTATTTCTGCTGCTGTCTCGACCAATTATTGAAAAAAATTAATAGTATCATGCAAAAGTACCAACCAAGAAGTTTCATTTGAATTTGTCCACAGACGCAAAAGTTAGGGCTACAGTACATCATAGCCCGTTTCGCAGATACGGCAGCCATTAATATTGATTTTGCCCCAGGGCATCCCATAATGAACATTTAAAACAAAGGAATATATTAATTTAAATGCTCATTATGGGATGCCTTGGGGGAAATATCCCGAATCTGCGAAACAGGCTATGGCCGTCCATAATTGACTCTGGGGTTGAAAGGAACGATAACGCAATACATTTGGTGGCTGCTTACCATGCTCAGGAATCGGCATTCAGCGGGAGTCTCAAATGCAGGTCCAACCTGAGCGCAGTACACTCCTTCTCGTAAAAAGCTATCATAACCTAATTCATGGGCTGTTTCCTTGGCAGTTTTGACAAGAGATATGTCATAAGCATCCGACAGGGCTGGAAATCTGGTGCCAAACCTGTTTATGAAAATATCCAATTATTGAATGTTTTCATCCATATCCTAAGCAATTATTTCGTTTTTCTGGCTTTGAGAGCAACATTCTAGAGTGAAAATGTTGTAGTGAAGGCTAAATGAAATGACTTGGTAAAATTTTGAAGCCTGATTGACCTTAAATATTTGAGTTATATATGGGGAAAAGAATATTAAATTATTTTAGAAAATAATTTTATTAAAGAACTTAATACATGTATGCAAATGGTGTAAATAACATTATACAAAAAAAGAAAGCATTTTAGGGAGGGGTGCTTATTTATAACTTACTTTCTACCATTTTAAATATACTAAAATTTGTTTGACTACAAATTATCCCGAGAATTTTTAATTTTGAAAAATAATTTGTTTAAACCTGAGTTAGAGTCCTTTACATCATAGACAAATTAATACATGACTCATGATTGCATAAGAAAATCATATGGAGCCCAGCAGCTTCCAATAATCATGAAACAATTTAAGAGTCGGCTGAGTGAGTATTGCTATATAAATTATAGGTTGTCTGTAGCATAGTTAAGTTTGTGGCAAGCCTGCAATAATTAGGGTCTTGAAGTCCTCATTAATTTACAAGTAGATGAAAACCCATATAGACTTGCCTGTCATCATTAACACCCCTCAGTGGACTCTCTCCAGTGAGTCCAGCCAGGTTGATATGATCCTTAACAATCATAATATCACCAACACTGTACTTCTGATTGAGTCCTCCAGCAGCATTGGTGACGATAAGAGTCTTGACTCCAAGGTGGATCATGACACGAACAGGTAGGGTGATCTGCCATAAAACACAAGACTACAACAGTTAAATTCTCCCTATAGTATCAAAAGTCATTGATTATAAGCAGATAAGGACCAATGGAGGGAAATCACCTTAATAAACTGTGTCAATTAAGATATGTCATCCTACAGTTGTATTTTCCTGAGCTATTTATAGTCAGAATTCTTATAGCCTCCTTGATCCAGACCTCCTCCCTAATGAGCATCTGCTGAAACAAACAGCCAATCACAGTGCCCTTCCAAATCCTAGAAGTGCACTTTGGACCTTGAGTAATTTCATGTGAGTCGCTATACAAACAAAATGGTGGATTTTTAGCTACCATGGCCTTTCAAAGAGTGTGTGAAAAGAAGTTGATATTTTTCATTTTCTATTCAAACTAGCCGAATGCTGAGTAATTTGCTTATTTCAGCATAGAGTTTGTGACTCTCAATTGTTTCACAATCAAAACTGGATATTTAAAACTGTCAAATTTGTCTTAACCACGTCCAATTGTATTTACAACGCTCAGTTAATTATCAAGTGTTTCCCACTAAGCGACTAACATGATATCAGAGATGAAACTTCGGTTGCTTTAATACCTCTGTGACTGTTGCTTATAACTGAAACTTCACAAGCAGCATTATTTCAAATTCTCTTTTCATACCAAAGCACCTTGACCCCTTCTTCTATCTGCAACATTGTCTTAAACATGCCTATGTAATATTTAAATCTCCCCAAGGGAGCCCATTCAAACACAGCTTATGATTAGCTTTTTATTAAACAACGATTCCTGCTAAGTTCTATAATTATAGTAATCTGCGCATGAGCTCCAGGAAATCAAACAAAAGGAAAAGGAATGTGCTGTTTGTTTCAGCAGAAGTTGGTTGGGAAGAAATGCACAACAAGCCAAAAGAAGGTTTGCACTGGAGGCTTAGAATTCATATATTGCAATCTGCCTTTGGCACACTGGTGTATTAAGTTGACTGGGATTATAGGCCACCTGCACTTAGATCACATAAACCAAACTCCTTTGGGAAAACAGTGCCATTCATTATAATTGCACTTTCTTAAAAGGGATATTACTCTGTTCATATGGCCAGCTATGAGAAGTTCCCATTTTTCTAAAACATTCACCTTTTCAGGATAAAAAATATTATATTTGACAGGCTTAAAATGATTGCCCCAAGCATTCTCAGGGCTCAAATTGTCCATTCAACCTCTCTAAGAGGATTTGAGATCATGTGCCCTTTTAGAATTTGCTGCTTTTGATCCCACTTCCTGTAATAATGGTTTTCAATTTACCTTCCCACATCCTGCAAACAAACAAACAGCACACCCCAAAGTTTCTGATCCTCCCATTGTATTTTACTTGGTATAATATTGTGCACTTAAAATTGCACTGATCGCATTACACATCCTGTCTCAATTCTAATCCCATCCCACAAAATGTTAGGTTAATATTAAAGTCAACAAGGAACAAAAATTTCACCTTGGCACGTACATGTAAACTTGGTACAAGGGAGCTGGGGTGGTTGCAACCAGTACCCAACCTCCTCCCCCTTGGCCATGGGTTGTTTTAGTGTTACAATAAGGTAAGGTAAGTATTATGCGTTATGGTGCTGCAACTGCCGCCTAGTAAGCTCAGTTAATAGAGACCACCAACCAGGGTTTTTAAATAACTGGTAAGATCATACTGGCTGTGTTCAACACCTTGTCTCAGTTTAGATGGTCACGTCATTGGACGGTGACGTTAAGCCATTGGCCTTGTCTCCTTCATCCTTCCTTGGCAAGGGACTAAAAGAACCCATGCATTGTTCGATAAGAGTAGGGCACAAAGTTCCCAATGTCATGACCTATACAGTCATGTATCTGACTTTGCCATCATTGGTCTGTATGAAAGGAGTGAGAGTCATACATGGACTGAAGCAGCTGCAAATTGTGCCTTACAGCTGTATATGCTGACGTCCAATCTTACCTCTCTGGTCCTCCATAATTCAACTATGTGCTGCAATGGAGGAAGTGGCACCAGATTTGTTGGTTTGCTGGGGATCTGTGACTCCATCCAAAGTGGGGACCAATGTGTCATCCTATCATCACATCCTATGCTATGCTATTTATTTTCCTATGCTATTTGTTATCACATCATCATATCTTGATCTCGCTACCACAATTATCACATCATATCTAGATCTTGCTACCACAACAACCAATTCACACCAACTTTGGCAAAAAGTTTAGACCTCATTACATAGGAACAGCTACTGAAGACGGCATGTGCTGACAATAAAATATGCCCTTAAAAAAACCTTTAGTTAATGGGGTGACATCCCCCCAAGCATGTATGCCCAAAGGTTACCGGTAATCTCAGTTAATGATAAATATTAAATTTATAGATTAAATAATATGATTTCACTTTTATTTACCTGTCCCACTGTATAGCCCTCGTACAGATGTGTGCGACCTTGCATCATCACCACTGTTTTCCCATTAAGAACACCTAACACAAGCTTGCCAACATGCCCTTGAACTAGTAAACACAAAGATAGCATCTCAGTTACAGTACATGTATAACACCATTCCATCTTTAGGTTGGGTTTCTGTAAAAGCTCTATCATTAAGAAATTATATTGACCTACAACATGTAGCCAGCCATGTCATGAATAACAACTTATCTCAAGTCCATGAAAACTCAGCCAATCAAATTACTTATTTCAGTCAAATGAATATTTATACCATGTTAACAACGTTGAGCTTTCAGTTATCTTCTAGTACGGTAAGTGGTTCTTTATCAGAGTGGTCTGCACCCTGGGTGGTGGGGGGGGGGGGATGTCTCAACAAAGTTTTGTACGGGGATGATGCTCTGCCCCAGGGTCCAAACCCTTACCCTTTCATATAATTACAGTTTTTGACAGAAAAGGGTACCCCTTTCACATACCTTTCATTGAAAATGGTACCCCTTTCATATAGCCTTTACGTGCGTCTGTTTGATTTATTTTGAAAGGCCCTTTTTATAATACTTAAATGGCAGTTTTCCCTACCTTTTTTATGCTTCAACGGCGTGTTTTGTGTTTTCTCTGCCCTTTCCTATTCTTCATGAAATCCCTCCCCTTTCATATACTTCAACTTGTAAAATCCCGACCCTTTCATACACCTCCAACCTCAAAAAGGTACCGTAAGCCCATTATAGGGAGTACCTCGCGGGGGTCTGCAGCACACTAGCTCTAGCTCAGAACAAGACACATAACCAATAAATGTAGTGTGGTGATTTAGTCCTCATGTGTTTAGCGTGGCTTTGGTGGTGGCTCAGGGTTGTGGGGATTTGCCAGCCACAAATGTGGCTAGGGACTGGCTGACCACAGTACAGTGGAAGTCCCAGTGGATGTCCCAGGCACCCTGGTGCCTTCCACATGAGTGAGGCAATTGGTTTATTAAGATTATAAATACTAACAAAAATATGACAGCTTTGTAATTCAAGTAACAAGACAATGTTACATTTTGTACCTGTGCTTCTAGGAAATTGTTTGATCTTTTCATAAGGGACATCATCTTTTTCATCTACAATATCTCCAAGTGATGACAAACCTGAGCCACATATTATACCAATGGTTGGTCTGTGCTTAGTTTGATTCAGAATTGTGTTACAGATTTCTTTAACGTCGCCATAGTCATGACTGAAATCATGTCTGCAAAGAAAGAGAAAAACAGGCTGATGGAAAACCTAAACATTTTTTAAGCAAGCACTGCTAAAGAAAAGTTACTTAATATTAAAATATTTTACTTTATTTTACATAATGGAAGGGCATGTATTGAATGAATTAACAACCTCTTATATAGCACACATGGCGCTTTACATACACTTATGAGAATGAGATCGGACATCAGCTTATGAAGGCGCCTCAGGCAGCTGCTATCAGTCCATTGTTGATCTCATCTCCCACACCCCACCCATGAACAATGTACATTGTATGGTACTGAGGGTGCTCACAGCCAGGGTTTTGTTACATCCTCAGTGGTTCTTCTATGTTCTCCTTGAGACAGAACTGCCATTTCTACGTGGTCATCAGAGCCACGTGAAGGTCTAACCATTTGCAGATAAAAAAGCAAAGGCTGAGAGCACCTTTGTCCTCAGTTATTTTAAGACCCTGAGTGTTGGTCCAGCCGGGATTCAAACCCACGACCTCCCGCTCTGCAGAATGGTACTGCTCTTTCAACTGAGCTAACCAGATGGCATATCACCCATTCATATAATTATATATATGTCCGATTCTCTAAAGAATATAATTAGGGAATTTAATTTAATTAATAGGACTGCAGAGTATGAAACTGGGTACAACTGTTCAAATCTAGTTCACTTACTTTAGATGAACACTTGTAAAACAATAATAATTTAGTATATCCCGCATATTAAGGGTTCTGAAGGGGTAAAATGAGAACTGGGATTGGACTGCCTTGGGTAATGGGATTTAAGTCACTGAGAATGGGATTTGCTCACTGGGAATGGGGAAAAAAAAACGTCAAAATGGGATGGGACAGTTGTCTTTAAGCATGTCCATGCAGTCAATGCTTAACTGGTCTTAACTAGTCTAACTAATTCCCTTAGTTTTGCAAACATCAGAAAACTGTTAAAAGTGACTATTTTACGCCAATTCTAGATCTACGGTAGGAATATCAAAATATTTTATTTTTCCCTTGTCTTGCGGTCATCGATATTTGTGTACAGCGGTGCAATCAAGCCAAAAACACTGAGCATGCGTATTTACATGTTAAAAACAACATGGCGGGATGTCAGACTACCTGCAGGCAACAGGAATGTGAAGTGGCAGGTGGATATCACCTGATATGCGGATGTGGATAGAAAAGAGCTGGTATGAAAAACACTGGGATTTTTCCTGAATTCTGCTTGTGGGAATGGGATTTGGACACTGGGAAATGGGATTTGGAAAGAAATTGGGCTGGGAAATGGGATTGGTACCCCCCCCCCCCCCCCCCTTTTCAGGGCCCTCCATATTGTATCATGCAATCTGATACTAATATGCTCAAATCTAAAGGACCCTATTATGGATGGTTAAATGTTAACTACAACACATTTAAATCTCTTCAAATGTTTGGTGATCAAAGTTTGGAAAAAAAAAATGCAATTTTTGCACAGTTGTCACACATAAGCCAAAAAATGTTTTCTGAATAATTTCTACCAATTTTTATTGTCACAACAAATTTACTGAGTACTGATAAACTGTCTAATTTTAAAAAGCTTGTTACACCTGAGCGGTCATTATTTATCAACAATAATATTTTGCCATTTTTCCTGCTTTTGCATTTTTGCTTTTGGATTTCAATTTATAAGTTGATATAATTATATTTTCTGAGTGATGGGTGTGAGAATTTTTTCGTGGGAGTGCCAGGATTTCCGAAGAGGACCCGACCAAATCCAAAGACAACCTGATCTATTCCGAAGATGTTCGAAGTTCTCGAAGATGTTCCGAAGAATTTGAAAGTTTCCTTGGACCTCAGACCTCCGTTTAATATAATATCCAGCTGTGATCATAATGTTCAGAATGATAAAAACCTAGAAAAAAGTGCCAAATGTTCATGACAGGGGCGGATCCAGGATTTTTCTTAGGAGGGGGTCCACCTCTAAGGAATGACATAACTGAAGGGTGACGTAAACAAATTTTAAAAGCAAACAACGCAGACTTGGTCATCTCAGGGGGTGCACCCCTGCACCCTCCACCTAGATCCGCCCCTGCATGAACATAACTGTATACATGTATATTATTTTTTAATTGGATCATGCGATCAGTTAAGGCTGATAGCTCAAATCTGTAAGTCAGGCATGAGAAATTGCTCCATAGGCGTGAGTTGGCGTGAGATCGGAGTTAAAGATCGGACTTGCAGGCGCGAGATAGGAGTTTTGGATATTACCAGCTTGATTTTTTGCATCACTGGATGCTCTTAAATTTATTAGCCAACCCTGATATAAAACATTGTGTACTGTGAACAGTATCAAGAAGGCAGAGGTCCAAGTTATTCAGGAATGAAGGGTGATGCCATGTTTATAACAAGGAGGCTGACCACATTTGCATTAAAATGTGTTTCGTGTGGCTTACATCGAAACTTCCTCATGAGATAGTTTCAATCATGCTCATGAGGTCCATGAGAGTAAACATGTTTTAATCATGATTTGCACAATGCGCCTCCTGATGTGAATTACACTTTTTATCCTGAAACATGTTCATTCATGATCAGACTAAACATGTGTTGCCTTTGATTTGGTGTGAACACAGCAGTATATACATTGTAGATAACACACTATCCAGTGGATTTAGCAAATTTCCACCAGTTTTCTGTGGTGTGGACTCTTACATGTATTTACCACGATTTACGTCATCACATGGTCAAAATATTGTGGACTCAAGAGACGCAGCCAAGTGAGTCAGCAACAAATTTTGACCATGTGATGACGCAAATCTTGGTAAATAAGAGTCCACACCACGGAAAACCGGTGGAAATCTGTATTTTACCACAATAATTATTTAGAAATTGCGTGATGTTAGCATCAGCACTGTTGTTTGCACTCTCATTTACCACCCACATTGACCAATCAGATTGCGAGATTACCGGCAATTGTGGTAAAAAGCACAATTAGTTTTGTTAAAGGGGCACTGTCACATATTCGCATGCATGGACCAGGCTCACCTCCGGTCTACTTGAAAACATTTGGATGCCATTATGATCTTGGAATTGGTATTACGGTGAAAGGAAAACAGTTCTTTAACTGTGGCTGAAAAAATTGCCGATCGGATGGATTTTTGGGATGCAAATTGCCTCCGACTGAAAGCCAGTCTCAAACTGAGTGTTTTGCCTTGACTCTGTCTTATGAAGAAAAAAAGTGGCGAAATGGCTAGTAATAAAGGTCAAAATAATATGCCAGAGATAAGTTTAATAGTGTCGATTTATTGAATTAATGTCTAAATTTCGCTTTATTTAGCAATCGAAATCTACATTATGTTTTTTCCCCATACAAAGCGCTCAAATTTTCAACGGCTGCCATGTAATACCGCTTTCATTAAAGGGTGTCGTCCCGGCTCACACACCGCTAATAATTTAAAATCCTGCGATGAATTTTGCTTCATGCCATGACTTAGAAATTGTATCTTCGAAAAAAACACATTTTTGGGATTTCAACCACTCTTTCATCGCTCGTTTCGGCATACTAAATATCCTTTTCTGTCCCAAGTTTCTTAGTTTTCCACCATGACTGCCACCACTTGCTGACGCTATTTTGAAATTGACAGTTCAACTTGAAAAATTTAGGCTAAACTTTTCAAGTTTTGAATTGAGAAACTGGCGCATGATGTGCCCTTGTGACAGTGTCACTTTAAGTAGGAAATGCTTATCCAAGCTCGATGGCGATTCATCTGGCCCTGGTTGTTCAAAAGGTGGATAAATCACTGTCCGGTGGATAAGTATTATCAAAATCCATTGTGTTATCCACTGGATACTGATTCATCTGGCCCTGGTTGTTCAATAGGTGGATAGCGCTATCCACCGGATAAATCACTATCCAGCGGATAACACAAAGGATTTTGTTAATACTTATCCACTGAAGAGTGATTTATCCGGTGGATAGTGCTATCCACCTTTTGAACAACTGGGGCCTGGTGGATACAGGGGGGGGGGGGGGTACTCCCTATAATGGGCTATACGCGGATGCTTCGCCCGAAAGGGGTACCTTTTTTAGGCTGGAGGTATATGAAAGGGTTGTGATTTCACGAGTTGAAGTATATAAAAGGGTAGGGATTTCATGAAGAATAGGAAAGGGTACCGAAAACATGCCGTGGAGGCGTAAAAAAGGTAGGGAAAACTGCCATTTAAGTCTTATAAAAAGGGCCTTTCAAAATATATCAAACAGACGCCTGTAAAGGCAATATGAAAGGGGTACCATTTTCATTGAAAGGTAAGTGAAAGGGATACCATTTTCAATGAAAGGTATATGAAAGGGGTACCTTTTCTGTCAAAAACGGTATATGAAAGGGTAAGGGTTTGAACCTCGGGGCGGAGCATCCCCGTACAAAACTTTGTTGAGTACCCCACCCCCCGGGGGTGGATATCGCTATTCACCTTTTGAACAACTGGATTCTGGTGAATAGCATTATACATCTTTTAAACAACTGGGTTCAAGGTTACATAAGCTCATCCCTGGAAATGAAATGAAGGATTAGAACTTTGAGGTTGAAACGCAAATACAATCCGACACACTGGGGTAAGCCTAATGCCGAACACAAGTAAATGCCCTGAACTAATATTAAGGAGGGGGAATCTGATAATTTACATTTATTAATAACTAATGGTTTCGAACACCAAGAATGTAAATATTCAGAAACAAACATTTTTCAGATTTTAATTAAACCCTGTTCTACTAATTACTATGGCTTTGAATTGTTTTCAATAACAAAACGAAAGGTTAACTATAAACAGGAAACGTGTAAGCTTGTTGTCATCAAGACCGTAAAGGTTAAGTTTAAGTTATATTTTGAAATGTAAGCTCCTGTAGGTCATATCAAATTTTCAAAAATTACCCAATACTGTTAGACCTTAAAAGTCGGTGAATTTTTAATAAAGGCATGACATTAGTGAGTCTTTTATAATCCCGTATTATTCGAGCCACGGTAAGCTACAGTAAGCTCATTGTAATCCTAGAGTTTTATGCTAAAATTATGCCAATTTTTAATTAAGCGTCCCGCTTGTTTTCTCTCGGCAAATGATCAACAAAACAAAAATGTAATTGCATTTTCACGTTCAATTCAGCCGGATGTGGATCATTTCTAATGTTACGTACTTTATCACAATAACAAGGAGCAAATCAAAACATGATAAAGCTACAATTCTGCTGGGAAGCAAAGGAAAGATCGAAGGAAAGTTCCACGTGCAATATTCGTCGAGCTAACTTTTTATTTATTTATTACCAGTGATTACAATATTCTGCATCGCTTACCTTCGTTCTGAGTTGTCAGACATTTCGTTTCTTCACCTTACGAGCAATATTTTTCAACGATTTATCCACAACCTTCGTATGCTGAACTCGACCGGTTTACTTCGCTTTGTGTCGTCTCGCTCCCGTATCGAGAGTGACTGACTGTTGTACACATCCCATATAAGGTAGTCTTGGGGGTGTGTTTAACAAAAGAAATAGGTACACAATGCGTACATTTGTGGATTATAAATCTCCACGGTGGATTAAACTGCGAGCAATTACTTTTTCTCGTTAATTTCAATAATTAAGAATCATATTGCGAGCGCTCCGATCTGAGAAAAAAAGGGCGACTATATATTTTCAATGGCAGGGGTAATTACGATTTTTTTTTTCCACAGGACACCCAAACGTTAATAAGAAATAGCACACAAACTGCAGTGACAAACATGACAATAAAACGCATGTTGGAAAACAAAATATTAACTTGACGTTTCGTATGTTACAACATACATCCTCAGAAGTGACCTTTTAGAATACAAGTAACAACTAAATTTAAATGAATAATAAGTAACTAATTAACAACAACAATAACATAAGATGAGAAAAATTTGCATATAAAACTGAGATGCAAACTAATAAAGAGTTAGCTTTTCGCTGCTGACATTATCGTTAAGGGTAGGTCTGAGTTCCTGAATAAGTAGTCTCCTTAATGTTACAGTGAGTATCAGACCGACCTTTAACCAATATCTCAAAGTGGTCCCATTTGAAGTTGTGACCAGTTGATGTGACGTGGTCTGCGATAGCAGATACATGACAAGTACTTGTGATCCCTTTAAAATGTTCAGTTTTTCTGTCATGCAATCTTCGTTTTGTTTTTCCAATGTAGAAATCCTGACAATCCCAACAACTAGCCTTATACACAACTTTTGACATTTGGGAAGAAGAAGACCTTTACCGGCCTGTACACTAAATGGGATTCCTTCACACCTAGGAAATACAAAGTAAACCTCATCCGCACACTCACTTTTCGTTGTTTCCGCATCTGTTCGTCACCTTCTCTTTTGCGATCTTGTCTGAATGATCTGAGGAAGTTGTTGTTACAAAATGGTTATCCTGCTGGTGTTGTCAATTACAACATTAATGATGTTTTGAACAAACAGCAGAACAGACTGAGGAATCCGATCATCACAGTTCCCAAAAAAGAAACAATCTTAGTTTTACCTTATTTAGGGGTACAAAGTAAAATTGTTACCAAACAGCTTAAGACCTGCATTAATAAATTTTATGGCTGCATTGGGTGATTTTCCAAAACGCTCATCGCATTAAGTCCTTTTTTCCCTACAAAGATAGGTTCAACCGTTCCCAAATGTCAAAAGTTGTGTATAAGGCTAGTTGTTGGGATTGTCAGGATTTCTACATTGGAAAAACAAAACGAAGATTGCATGACAGAAAAACTGAACATTTTAAAGGGATCACAAGTACTTGTCATGCATCTGCTATCGAAGACCAAGTCACATCAACTGGTCACAACTTCAAATGGGACCACTTTGAGATATTGGCTAAAGGTCGGTCTGATACTCACTGTAAGATTAAGGAGACTCTACTTATTCAGGAACTCAGACCTACCCTTAACGATAATGTCAGCAGCGAAAAGCTAATTCTTTATTAGTTTGCATCTTTTATATGCAAATTTTTCTCATCTTATGTTATTGTTGTTGTTAATTAGTTACTTATTATTCATTTAAATTTAGTTGTTACTTGTATTCTAAACGGTCACTTCTGAGGATGTATGTTGTAACATACGAAACGTCAAGTTAATATTTTTGTTTTCCAACATGCGTTTTATTGCCATGTTTGTCACTGCAGTTTGTGTGCTATTTCTTATTAAGCTACGATGGCCAAGGAGAATTAATTTTTACCCAAACGTTACGTTTTCCATATTTTGAAACGATACAAGAAAATGTAAGACATTCATGGAATTTCGAACTGAAGTTTTTTTAAAAGCCAATATATAAAATAAAAATCGCTTAATGAAGTCGATGAAACGCTTATTGGTGCTTTTTGCTATATTTATACTCCGTTTCTATCCTTTTTGAGCGATTTTTAGTCCATCTATCTTACCATGTACTATAACTGTAAGAAATGAAAGTTCAGCAGTATTCGGCGTTCGGCACGTTTCGCAAAAACCAACCTTAAAGGGATGATTTCACGGTTCGGCGCATTTGCACAGATTAAAATGCTTTATTCCCTTTCTTAATTTATAGACAAATAAAATGAAAGGCTGATCGTACAGTATTAAGGAATATATTTTTAACCGATTAATTTTGAACGGCACGGCCGTTCTTCTTCAGGGTATAACCGTACTATGAAAAAAACGTTACATATTTGAATATATAACAAGCGAAAGATATGAAAATACATACTTTGTTAATGGTATAAGCTTAATGGATAAAAATAGGACGCTGAAATTTACATAAGTATATATCAAGTTTAATCGCGTCTGTTTAACCCTTTGGGTTCGAGCGTTTGGCCTTTATCAATAAGATGAGCCTCTCGAGCCTTACGCACGTCGTCACGGTTAGATTTTATAAGCTCAAGCGGGATTAGTTGCATGTCAGAGGCAGAATGATTAGGTGAAAGAAAATGTTCTGATACTGCCGTAAGTTTAGAGTTGTCGCTTTCAGTTGTCGTTTAGTCTCTCCAATGTACTGTTTGTTGCATCGTCTGCATTCTACCGTATATACAACGTTTCTAGAATTGCAGTCAATGCGGTGGTTAATGGTCCTAGTGTTTCCTGTAGAGTGAAATGTGTAATCTGTTTTTCGTCACTGATGTATTTGCATGTATGGCAACGGTTGTTGCCACAACGAAAGGAGCCAGGATGTGGGTTAGAGGGCGCAGTGGTGCGTATTTAGATCTGACTAGTAAGTCGTTAAGATTTTTAGTACGTCGGAATGCAACAAGAGGTGTGGCCTTGAATACATTGGCGCAACGGTTAGAGGAGGACAGGATATGAAAGTGTTTGTGTATGATGGATGACAGAGAGCGTAATGCGGGGTTGTAAGTGATTACAAGGGGAACACGGCTAGGTTGGTTAGCAGAAATGTCTTTGGATGTGAATGCTTCTTCTTCTTTATAGGTTAAAAACCACTCACATTTACTTCAATAATCACATCCGATATTTAGTTCAAACAAAGCGAAGGATGACCAAAATTCACAGAAAATCTCTACGGATTACACCGACAAAGTCAACACTGAATAAAACCTTCGGCCCGAAGGATTTATTCTACGCCCTGGTGGCTTTCATTGCGCACATCAGGGGCGGATCTAGGGCGGGTGCAGGAGGTGCGCAACCTCCCCCCCCCCCCCCCCCCCCCTGAGATGACCTGCATCTTTCTAATGTAACTGGTATTCTGCAAAGAAAAGAAAAAAAAGCGTGGTTACGTCATTCCTTAGAGGTGCACCCCCTCCTAAGAAAAATCCTGGATCCGCCCCTGCACATGGGTATGCATACAGGGGCACCCAACGAACAATCTTTGGTAAAATGTATTATTTTACTCAAATAAATTAAAATAAATGATATAAAAGCATTTCAAGGTGTTCTTCTACGTTGCTGGGAAAAATATATCTGTTCCTTTTTCCCAGCATAACACATAGGGAAATTCCCAGCCAGCTGGATAAACAAATGTCTGTTTCCCAGCAAGCAATTTAAAAAAATGTTTAATAATAATAATAAGTTACCAAAAGGAGCTTGGGAACTAAGGAAACATTAATGGAAAACCATTTGAAGCTTTTTCTTTATTGTTTTCGGTACATTTACTGCCGTCTCGAACTTAACCTGTTCGGGTATCTCCAAGAACTGCTTAAATTTGTTACTACGAAGCTGAACCCTTTTAAGCCCCAAAGTGTCCTCCGATTTTCTTCGATGAGGATCCAGTCTCTTTTCTATCTGCTCAAGTTAGCCAGCACAGTTTGTTCTTGCGATTCCTTTCTCAAGTCAACCAGAGCAAAAATGGTAATTAAAAAAATATGTACAGAATATTTTGCCAGCCAGCAAGAATTCCGCTGGGGAACAGATAAAGTGAGGAACAGATTCTCTGGATGCCCCTGTGCATAATCATCCATTCAATCAGCTGACTGACCGCGACATTTTCACGGGCAAATTTCCCGCCAGAGTTATAGTTACGTCTCAGCTTGCACATGCGCCGAACCGTGAAGCCCTCCCTTTAAGCTTTTAGCAATCATAAAAGAGGTTGTCATCGTGGTTGTACGGCCAACCAATGAAAAGCAACTAGAGATAGAACACACTGAAGAATATCGTGACAATGGCAGTTTATGTGAAATTTGGACCGGTGGAGTTATTCACAGCGTAAAAATCATGGGGAAAACGGCGATGTTTCTTGCAACTGCAAACCCAAATGAGCGAGAGTAGCCCAGTACTTCGTGTGCATCTCTTATTTCATTCGTTCCCTTTAACAATAGACTTTATTGTTATCAGGGCTAGGGACATCGTTGAGCTCTTATCTGTTGTTTTCTCAACCAATAGTTTGCCGTTTCAGTGAGGTACGGTTGCACCAAATGAGAGGAAAGCGGAAAGAACAAAAACGGCGCGAAATTTTCGGGGAAGCAAACAAGCGAAAAAGGCCAGTGATAATTTTCAGAGAAATGAAAACACAACAGAAGTAAACGCAGAAAGTGACCTAAAATACACGCTGTTGTCAGCAAGAAATGTTCGCGAGTAAGCTATTCTTTCATAAATATTTGGGTTTTTTATTTTTCTCTTCGCCGAGGTTCTTTTCACTCGTCATTATTGTAATATGAGATCACGACAGGCTTGGTTAAATTTCGAGCATAATTTACTACCTGTGACAGTGAGCATTCTGCTTGCAGAATACCGCATTTTCGAGCAGAATACGGATAAAATAGCAACATAAAATATAAAACATGCCTCCGCCAGGTTATGGAACTCGCTTCCTTTACACCTTCTACCTTCGCAACTGTAAGGCACGTTTCAAACGTCGAACTTCACATGTGCCGAATCTAATGCAAATGAGCAAGAACAATAGATTTTGCTCATTTGCATTAGATTCGGCACATGTGAAGTTCGACGTTTGAACTGGGCCTAAATCTACTAACATTTTAAGAAACACTGTAAGAAACTGTATTGTAATTACTGTATTGTAATTGTAAGTATTGTAAGTAGTGTATTTGTGTGGCAATAAAATAAATATTTCGGTTAAAAAAAAAAACATTTTAAGTCACAACTTAACTTATCTTTTCAATTTGTGATTTTTAATTTTATTGTTGTATTCATAGCAGTATTTTGCAGTATTATAGTAGCGTTGCAGTTTTTAGGTTATAGTTTTCTTGTAGGATTTTTAGGTTTTATGTTAGTTTACTGTTAGAGCATTGAGACTTTGTAAAATGCTCCAAATTTATATTATTATTAATTCAAAACAGATCCAAAATCCCTAGCATATCAACTATCTCCTTGAAACTCTTTTTAAAGAATACCCCGCTTTCTTTTGATGATTTTGTAAAATTTCTTTCAATATTTTCTAGATTTATGCTATATCGTCAGAAAGTTGAAAAACTAAAATGATTCAAAATTCAACCAAAAAAGTTCGCAGTACCCTTACTCTTACCTGTTGAATAGCGTCTTACAGAACTAATCTTGAGTCTTTGTATAAAGAATAGAGGTGTTAGTCTCTTTAAACACTGTGGGGCTTCGGTTTTATTTGGCCACCGTAAAAAGATTAAATCAAAGTCGCCCCTGCGAGTCAACTCGTGAATGCTGTACACCTTACGACCCTCCCCCTCCCCTAGGGGTTTTGTTCCACTAACTCCCACTCATGCGTCCAATCCCCTGTATTGCATATCGCGGGCTCAATCGAGTGAGATTTTTTTACCCAAATGCTGCGACTCGTTGAACGCTTCGGGTATTTACGAGATAAAAAGCTACAACTGCCCTTCGTCAGATCGAATCGATTCACTTTGACGAAGGTCAGAGCTCTTGAAGTGTTTTTCCCGCTTCTCACAACGTAGCCTGCTCCGGGCGTTCAGATGGCGAGTGCTGACTGCCACTGAGGAGTCTATAAACATGAACATAAACATAAACACCTGGTACCTGCGAAAGACGAGGTACATACCTGATCATAAAAGCACAACTACCATTTCTTTATTAACATTTATTCGACAATGCCAAGTTTGAGGGAGATTGAATTGTATGAATACAAAAATATCTAGGTCTCAAAATAGACTAAGCAGATTTCTGCTCACTTGACCTTAATTTACAAAACTGTGAGGTCACCACCACATTGATAAGTATTTTTTAAATAAATAATTTTGTTCAAACTGTGTAACATGTCTGTAGTCAGTGCCAATCAAGCATTTCATAGTTCTGCAAATTGAAAATGAAGGGGGGCGGGGGGTTACCTGACCAAAAAAGCCAGCATTGGGCGCATTGATGTAGTGATTTCACAAAAGTCATAGAAACAAAATGTTAGTATCTAGCAATACCAAGGGCTAACACGTTTTAATTGTAACCATCTCAGGCGTTTGTGAAAGCACGTTCTGCAGGCGATTTCGCCAAACTCAGTTACTAATGACTGACTAACAGAGAATCCACTTGATTTGCAATTGAATTACCATTCATACATTAAATAAGTAGCTACGATATTAATTAACTTAAATAACAAGTGGTTTCTAAATCTAAAACCACATTGAAATAACACAACATTGACTGACAGTCGCATGCTCTGTCAGCTAGGGAGATAGCACCTTAGAATATCTTGTAATCATCACCAACTACAGTACGAGAAACCATTTAACAGTAAACTGTTATGTGAAAAACTTAAGATAAATGCAAGGTAGAAATAAGAATAGCCTTTGCGTAGACGTCCTTTCAACAACGTCTGCGCGTAGGTACATTAAAACATCAATGCAGTCTGTTCTCAGCTGCCCACTTATGTCCAGGATTGCAGATAATTAGATGCATGACAAATTTTTATATCCAAAACGAAGTGTCCCATTAAGTCTAATTATTATACATTGGTGTCACTAGCTCGATTTTGATTGGCTATAAGCACGCAGCTAATTATTGCTTGCTGTTTCTGTTACGTCATACCTACAGACAATGAATTTTATATATGTAGAAGTGACGTCATACCTACAGACAATAGTTTTATGCATGCAGAAGTGCGCGCTCTTGTCTTTACAAGTGCAGCTCAGGAATATGCATAATAAAACAATTATTGGATTCGGTTTTCGCATGATAGCGATAATTATCAAGGCCTCAGTTTGTGTTATCCGCCTCAGCCCTCGGCTTCAGCAGATAGCACAAACTTTGGCCTTGATAATTATCGCTATCATGCTCAACCTCATCCAATAATTGTTAAGTGTTAACTATCTTTTTTGCAATGTAAGGTAAGCATTAGTGTTAGTGTTGTTTTTAGGTTAGGGTAAACGCACCTGTTTATCTTTACTTAAAGAACAGAATTTAGGGGACACTTCGTGACGTTTATTGACTGAATTTTTGAAAACAAGTGATGCTGAAGTTGAGTAGAAGAGCAAGAGGACACTTTGTGACGCTTATTAAATTTGTCATGCATATAATTATCTGCAATCCTGGACATAAGATTGCGTTTACTAATAAAATCTGTCCAACTTACTCTTATCAATAGGATCAAAACTAAAACAAGTCGTGATCTGGCATACAAGAGTTTTCCCGCGCTTGGCATCCGCTAAATTTTTCCCGCGTTTGGCGCTGGTTTCACGTTTCCCGCGCATCACACGGGCTCTAAATGGTTGATTACTCTTATATTTATATTTTGTACTTTTCTAGGTTATAGAAAACAAATTTATTACACTATAGTAATTTCTACACCTTTTTTTACAAAAGACCTGGCAAGCTATTGATATAACAGCCCATAGGACCAACGATGGAAGCATGGAGGTATGTGGCAGCGAAGAAAAGCCGCCTTGAATGAGACCACACAGTAAAGGGGAATTTCAGCAAAAACATTCTTCAATACAGATTTATAAAATACTATAAACAACAGTTATAACTTATTAAAAATATTTACAACGCGGTCATTTTACGAAAGCTCAAATATCCCCGAGATTCTTGGAATTGATAGATCAAAATATCAGGACATGACTCCTAACACTAATTTACACACTGAACTTTGTCTCAGTAAAATTTTATCTCACAGAAACTTCCATTGTCATTAACATATATAAGGCCGAATGACGTATAACTGACGTGTTATGACGTCAACACGTTGAATCTGGGCCAGTATCAGCTTCTAAAGTAGTCGAGCTCCTGGAGAGACTCATACACCGTTTTCCCGCCATTCGTCCGACCGTGCTCGACTTAAACTGGGGGACTGCACGCGATGAAAACGACTTTTCGGTCTCGGAGTGTCGCCGCGGGAGGCCTGGCTCGAATTGGCATGAGATATCATACAGCTCTTTCTCCGTGTGGATCTTCTCGTTCGCCAGATAGTCACGAACCTCAGAAACCTGAAAACACATGGGCAAAACAAACATGAAATTATTTCATATCTGGGTTTTTACGTTTGGTTAGCTTCATATTTTCTTTAAAATAGTTAATGCAATTAATGCGATAGTAAGTTTACGGTTACTATGGTTTTGCATTACTACGCTTTGTGATTGGCTAAAAAATCTCGCGCCACTTTCTCGACCAATCAGGAGCAATACCAAGACCAATTTTGACTGCTCGCACGAAGCTCGCACGAAGCTCGCACACGTTTGCCCGCGCTTGGCTCGCACATGTTTTCCCGCGCTTGGCTCGCACATGTTTTCCCGCGCTTGGCTCGCACATGTTTTCCCGCACTTGGCTTGGATTGTCTGCTGCTGTGGTAATTGGCCAGAGTAATAGACAATATTCATATTCTCGATATTGAACTAGAGCTAGTTTACAGTCGAGGCTAATGCGGGGGAATATCATTAAAAATATTTGCATGTGAAAAGATTCCCCCGCATGAGCCTCGACTGCACGCTAGTTCCAGTTCAATAACGTGAATACGAATATTGTCTATTGCCTTCAAGGTTTTTTCTTTTTACAACACGCCATTGAAAACCACTCTAGGAGAAAACATGGTCAATTGGCTACTACAGCAAAACCAAACATGACTTTCCCCGGTGGCAGGGTTCACTATGAATTCTGATTCGTTAACTGTGCTCATTCGAGCGCTCGATTGGCCAGAAGTGATTACCTACAAACGTGACAAACTCACCTCTTGGAAATTATAAACGTCCTTTTGAAAACGTCGTATTTCGTCAATCACAAGGTAGATCTAAAAAAAAAGCAAAAATAAACAAATTAAAAACAACCATTTTTATGATGGTATCACTTACTACAACTACCAGAATCCTTCAGTTTTTTGCTTTCTCGTGATAATAGTCCAGTTTCGAATTCGCTATGACCGCTGAATTCAAACACCAATGACACATTGATACAGGGTTAGACTCGACCTGATGTAAAATATTCACAAATACCGGCAGAAGGTGCGTGAAATTTGAAAATTAAACAATAGACAGAGCTCTGAACAGGTCATCTTCTCGCCTGAATTTGTGAATATTTTACATCAGGTCGAGTCTAACCCTGTATCAATGTGTCATTGGTGTTTGAATTCAGCGGTCATAGCGAATTCGAAACTGGCGGTCATAGCGAATTCGAAACTGGACTATTAGGGCTATTGTTACTCCAGAAACTATGAAAAATACCATAATACTCTTTAAAGTGAAGGTTTGGGTGGTGCTTGATGTAAGACTGATTTTTCCAATTTCTTTTGTTTTCAGCCAAACTGCACGTGCTATGCTTCAACTTCTTGGCAATTTGCATACGGTGCACATTTGTATACGAACACACAATGCTACGTCTTAACGTTCCTACATGTACTCTGAATTCCATTGTGCCATTCTAACAAAGGAGACTTGAATAATTACACCCCGGTGAGGCTGAGCCTGCGCATAAAAAATTATTATGGTATTTTTCGGAGTGGCCTATACGAAACAACGTAAGGTTAAGTCCACACAACAAATAGGTTTTAAGTTTCCATACTGAGTTTGAAGTCAAAGAATTGAAGAGTAAAACATTTAAAACGACCAAACATCTTAGCGTGACATAAATATGCATTGTGTGAAACGAGACTGTCTGGACAAGTGGATGACGTAATTACACTGGGGAATTAAAAAAGGTTTACTACAGCAATCATCTTTTAACATGTAATACATTGGGGAATTAAAAAAAGTTTACAGATGATGGAACGAGTGAAAATTTCCATATGTGTCCCAGTATACCATAGCTCGTTTAACGCTTCGGGCATTCACGAGATAAAAAAGAAGTGTTTAACATTGAAAACATAACTCGCCTGTCTCCGTTTGGTCAAATTGATAAGTCCTCCTTTAAAAAAGTCTGCGTTTCCTTCGGCAATAAAGGTGAGATCTTTCATGTAAATACCTTGAAATGAAACAATAACAAAAATAGTTTAGGCTAAGCCTTCATGCTACAGACACAAGCCAGTAGACGGAAAACAAACGTTCGTGCTGGGGAATTCAACTCACCAAAGTTTTACACGCAAGTATTTGACAGTATTTGTATTTGACAGTTATTTGCAAGAACTCTGCGTGTATGTTTGGGATACGTTTGTTTGGGATGAGTTGGGATAAAGGGTCACTAAAAACCAATTCAACTTCTAGACTGTGAACGTAAACCGATCTGGTCACGTCTGCAACAATACACTGCACTAAGTCATGCTATGAGAATGTAAACATAATCCTCATCCGGCGTGAAGATCTATCGCGGCCTGAAAGACGGATTTTCAGTCAATGGAAAGCTAACAAGTCAAACAACACCAGATACAAAAAAATGGACATTGAATTGTTAAAGCGATCTTGACAAATATCGACCGTGGTTCATTGTTATATGGACGCAAAATGGACATCATATTGATAAATCGACATTGAAAAATATCGACTGTGGTTCATTATTATTTGAACGAATTGACTATTTGTCTTTAAAACTCTCTCTCAGATCAGAAGAACAAGCATCAGGGAATGAATGCTGTATAATCCGTGACGTTGTAACGCTAACGATATTTTTTATCCTTGTGTTACTGTACGTTTGTAATACCGGTATTTCCTCTATGTGCGGAATGCATATTAAGTTTCCCCTAATTACATTTCAAAATCTCAATTATCTCACCACATCAGGCTTGGCTTACAGCCAAGCAGCCCGACTAATTACTTCATATATATATAACAAAATTATGTGTGTTATGGTGGAACTTTTATAGCTGAGGACACTTCTTGATGCCTATCATGGATTATCCTGGACATTACTCACCAAAGTAGGGAACTGACGGAGTCGGAGAGGAACCGAGGGCCTGTCGATATCTTTTATAGTTATCCTATAAAAAGAGAGAATGAAGAACAAGTCAGTCACCGGCTTTTACAAAACAACTTTCCGTTTCATTCACGAAAAACAACGTTAGACCAGGAAATGTGGTTTGGTTTGTTCCCGGAGAGAAAATCGTGTGGGGAAGATGCTCTAACACTCGTCATCCGATTCTGTGTGTTATCCAATGAGACAACGAGGATAATAATCGTTGGCTTATAATTTACCATATAAAAACACTTGAAAGCGACCTACCTTAGTATCCATAAGAATTTCCATTTTGGCATATTGTTCAAGATATTCCTTGGGAACAAGCTGAAGGTGAACGATAACCAAAACATTAAAACCATCGAAAAACAGCAAGCTGCTGTAATGCAGATGAAGCACAGACAAGTTACTTTAACGACCTTTACAGTGATAACGTAATATAGCAAACACGAGCAAGAGTGTTCCATCAGGACTTTCAAACACCGAGAAGTGGGTTGAATCAAAGGGCGCTAAGAGTCATCTCGTGAATACGTCACAACGAAAAGTTAATTCCACAGATCGGTTTTAATGTTCCATACTGAGTTTGAAGTCAAACAATTAAAGAGTAAAGCAAATTTAAAACTACCAAAACATCTTAGCGTGACATAAATATGCATTGTGTGAAACGAGACTGTCTAGATAACTGAATGACGTTATAGTCGTTATACACTGGGGAATTGTGTGGAGACACGGTGGTCTAGTGGTTAGCGCGTCGGACTTTCAACCTGAAGGTCGGTGGTTCGAAGCCTGGTCTCTGTCGTCGTGTTGTTTCCTTAGACAAGAAACTTTACTCCACACTGTCTCTCTCCACCCAGGTGTATAAATGGGTACCGGCGACAAAATGCTGGGGGTAACCCTGCGATGGACTAGCATCCCATCCAGGGGGGAGTAGCAATATTCCTAGTCGCTTCATGCTACAGAAACCGGGTTAAGCTCCGGCCGTTTGGGCCATCTGGCTCGTGTGCGACTTTACTTTACACATAAGAACTACCGTAAACTTCATTGTTCTGCGGCATTGGCTCTTTCCCACGGAGAATATTTTTGGTTTCGAGAATAGAGGAGGGGCTGATGGTTCATAATTATATTTCAGTATAAAAATAAAAATCCATTTGCGTCATATAAATTTTAGGAAATGTTCGTGCTTAACCAATCAGAATAGCAGAAGACAATTGCTAATAATTTTGCTTCTTTGATGAAGTTCCCCAAATACAATAACTTTTAAAAATTGCATGTTGCGCGATTGGGTCTCAAATAACTTGAAACCTTATAAAAATTTGACAAAATGCATCTTGAACCTTAACTTTTTAGCGATTTTTGAGTCTATGGCAATGAGATCACTAATTGAAACAATCAAAAAAGTTGGCATTCCATCGTGCATTGCCGTTCAGCACTTTCCTTCTTATGCGGATCATTACTTTATCGAGATATTGTATACGGGGACAATGATGCAAATTTCCATTCGATTAATCACTCAGATGTAAACCTTTTTTAATTCCTCAGTGTAATTACCTCATCCAGTTGTCTAGACAGTCTCGCTTCACACAATGCATATTTATGTCACGTTAAGTTGTTTCGGTTGTTTTAAATTTGTTTCTCTTTAATTCTTTCGCTTCAAACTCGTTATTGCTTAACCAATCAGAATAGCAGAAGACAACCTAATAATATTGCTTCTTTGATAAAGTTCCCAAAATACAATATCTTTTAAAAATTGCATGTTGTGCGATTGGGCCTCAAATTACTTGAAACCTAAAAAATTTAGACGAAATGCACCTTGAACCTTAACTTTTTAGCAGTTTTTGAGTCAAGGCCAATGAGATCACTAATTGTAACAATGAAAAAAGTTGACATTCCACCGTGCATTGCCGTTCAGCACTATCCTTTTTATGCGGATCATTACTTAAATGGTGAAATATTTCTTGTCTTGAACGTCGCGTTATTGAGTTATAGAGATTTGAATTTACAAAATGCTAAATGCTGAATAAGTTGAAAATTGACATATCGACAGTTTATGTCCAAAAGAGGTAAAAAAATATCAAAACTTTATCAATTCCTCTAAGCCTGAAATTTGTTAAACATTCTCTCACTTGTCATTGGATAAATTGGCTACACGAACACAAATATTAACCAACAGTTTGTTTGACGAATGTTTGAATAACCTTTGAGCCGGATATCCACACTGTGTATGATAAGATTTTCTTTCCTCACCTCTTTTGTTTTATGCAGTCGTCTGACAGGTGCACTGCCCAGAGCCGCCACAACAATGGCCATAACAGCATTGAAGTTTCTCAGCTCTAAACACAACTGAAAAGAAAAAAACAAGCAACATGCTCTAAACGTCCTATTTTGGCCTTGTGTCCTCTAAAAAGAGTAGCAGGGTTCCCACATCGCTGCTCATAAATGTAGGGGAGGTGGTCTCTCCGAGTTGTTTCCTGGTCTGTTCACATTACTTCATAGACAAGTTGGGTGGGGTGGACTGATACCACGCGTAGGATAAAACGACACCAAAAATGTTTTAGGGTAAAACAAGAGAAGAGGATGCGACTATAGGCATGAATTGGGATTGTGCTGTGCAACTTTAAATTATACCTGCTGTGGTTTCCACAGTGGGTTGTCTCGCCTTGTGCCTTCTGAGAAACTGTATGACGCATTGCAGGAAGGATGCTTAGGAGGGAAGAGGGGAGACTGGGTACGAGTGTTTGTAACTCCACTTATTACTACTACAGTGTTGTTTATTACCTTGGCAGTTTCGATAAAGTTGATGAACATGTTTGCTCTTTTCTCCATTGACTTCTCTGTTACAATAGTGGCCGCTACCCACGTACTAAGCTAAAAATAGTGAGTAAACAAACAGTCTAAACGAAAGTAACAAAGGACAATGTAAACGCCTCAGTGAATAAATTGCACTACAACTGATACATTTTATCTGTTGGCAAGAGATTTCTTTACAGAGTAAAGGGATCTTTTTCTCTGGCAGCCATGCTTTTATGTTCAGATCACAATCTCTTCACTTCACTTCTTTAGCTGACTGCCTCCCCTGCCCCAACCTACTATCTATAATAGCCACCCAGTGAATTCCGTGCCCACCGGGGGTGGCCCTAATGTAGAGAGTTCAAAGTTCATACATCGCAGTGATAAAGAAAACAAAGTACAGGTGCAAGGGAAAGCGGTATAGAGTTCACAGCTACTGGATTAAACTTGTTCATAAATACCTGATTAAACCTGTCAGCTACTTTCTCCACGGACAGCCTCTCCTCAGGAGGTACCTTTCTCTTCTTACCCGTTCCCATGGCAACTTTCTTCTGGATATCAGTTGCTGTTACTGCACAAAAGCACTCTGGAAAAAGAACAACCGACAACAAAACATCACAAAACTGTCCGTCAGAGAACAACGAAGTCTCCGTTTTTTAGCAGACACGAGATTAAATTGCAATGGAAGATTGAAACTAAAAGGGAACTGTCTGATGTAAACGATAATTCGCCTGAGCCAAATTCAATTACTTAAACGATTGGGATTTTTTTTTTCAATCTTCACATGACAGCCAACTACCTCTTGCCAAGACCCGCTATTATGGACGGCAAATGAAGTAGTGGAGATATATTAGGGACTCTTGGTATTAGTAAATTACATATGGTATGTTGATACTTACCATGGTCAATAAGAGTTATCTGTCTTGCTAGTTCTTTGGGATGCTGCAGCAAGTCAAAGGGCCTGGTGGAAATGAAATGCCACAATAAAGTATGTACGACAAACAAAATTTCGATTTTCAATAGCCGTTTTTAAGCACTCAGGCACCTGCCATGGACAAGTCCGTCATACTCGGCTGTGACCTTGTACACAAAAAAGTCTTTTCAAGAAGATATCACCAAGCCAACATGTATGTGTGCAGTGGTTGTTTTATGTTGGAAACACGAGCGATGGTCTGCATACTTGCAAATGTCACAGCAAATTATCCCTCAGTTATAGAAACCTTCACTTTCACTTTAATACCGGCCAAAACCAAAATGTTAAAAAAAAACCATGCTGCTGTAATAACTTACGAGAAATCTCGGCGATCAAATCCAGGAAGTTCTGCGTCTGGGGGACACTGACAGATTAGTAGCTGCCCGTTAGTGCTTTGGCCAAACGAGCGGTTCACACCCTCAAAATTATCATCATCACGAAGCGTGGAGCTAAACGGACCTCTCTGGGGAGGGGTGGGGGTAAGTTGTCCCGAACTACTGTGTGAATCGCTACCCACGGAGGAGGTGTTACTCTCAGTTGTGTACTTGCGGCGGCGACTGGAAGACACGGTATGCTTGTGATCTTGTCCCCCGGTGAAGGAGCCGGAGTTATCAAGAAGATGCCGCTCGGTTGGTGAGCCTGATTCGTCCACACTTGTCTCACTCCCTCCTTAATTAATAATGAAAAAATACGGGTACTTAAATATAGTATTTGTAAATCGGATTTTTCACAAGCGGAATTTATTTTGACCAAAGTATTTTATGATAATCGGCAAGGAGAGATAAGGGATTAACAAGGACAGGCAGTTCACGCTTTGATCAAAAGTTATGGGAGTGCGGCGCTTCATCTTCTCTTTGGTTAATGGTTGCAATAGGCCATTTGCACGATGACGTCATATGACTACAAATACCAGAATCCTTCAGTTTTTTCTTTTGTAGTGCAAATTTGGGCTATTGTTAGTTAAACCGCACTGGGATTACAAAATTTAAATAAGAAAGAAAAAACGAAATGAATTCTGGTAGTTGTAGCTAAATGACGCCATCGTGCAAATGGCCTAGTCATTTCTCAACTCTCTCCTTAGTTAATAAAGTTTAAAATATATAAAAACAAATATCATGATAATTTAAAGAACCTCTGTTCTCGGTGTCAAACACCCAAAAATTTGTGAACGAATTAAGTCCTCCTATCAAAAAGCCTATATTTGTGCTTCTCTTTCCAATGGTGCTATGGCTTAATCCAACAGAATAGCGTTAGAACAAAGCTTTTACTGATGCAAGTGTATCTTACTTGATGTTCTTCTTTCTTCAGCAGTTCCGAGTGAGCGTGGCTCCCAAGAGCTCTTGGATGGTAAGGTGCTCTGTAAGGAACCCAAAAGAAGGTCCGCTGAAGTGTGGGACCCTACGGATAAGTTCCCTGGCCCAGGACTGCCAGAGGGTAGTGCTGATGCTGCTAATCCTGAAAAGCGAAAAGAATGAAAAGACAAATAAAAGTCAACCTGAGAAGGGTACAGAAAGGACTAACGAATCATCGTAGATGAAATTGATGCAAAAAAGCGGAGTATTAAAGGGCCACTGCCAAAATATCAAATTTTTCGCTTGTGTTATTTCCCTACTATATCGCCAAATGCTAACAAATATACAACTTAATTGATTAAAAAGATGTTATAGAGCAAAACCGAAGCAGTAATTTGGAGATAAAGTGGTGGATTGCAAGGATGAAAGTGGATTACAGTTCATCAAATGTAATTTCGTGACAGGTAAAGGTACAGCAGCACACGAGCCACAGGGTACCCACTCGGCCGGAGCTAAACCTGGTTTCTGTAGCATGAAGCAACTAGGAGTATTACTACTCCCCCATCGATGGGATGCTTGTCCATCACAGGGTTACCACCAGCATTTTGTCTCCGGTGTCTCTTTAGTTAATAATTCTTTGCTTTCATCATTTTTGGCGAATGTTACCTCCTATTTCAAGATAATAAAGCAAGCTTAATATAAGCTCCTGGACATAATCATGAAAACGCGATATATCAGCTGGGACAATGTCCCTTAAACAAGGATTTTGGTGGCTTTTTTGATTGATTATTAAACATCTGTTGTGTACTTCACCATAAAATTGGATTTCAACTACCAAATCTTAACACAAATGTGGCTTTATGGCCTGAATCCTAGAGCAGTAGAAAGTCCTTTATTTTCAAACAAACCTGCAGTTTGAGCCTCCGCTCCAGTTCGCAGAGCCAAGACATTGCTTCGCTCACCCTTCTGCTGTAGAGCGCCCTGCTGGTAAGGGGCTGATGAAGACAGCTTAGATGTCATGGACAGCTGCCTTCTGACCTTTCCTGGGTGCTGATCAGGCATGGAGGAAGCTAAAGAGATGGCTCTTAGTCTGGATACCACACCAGAGTCACTGTCGCACTTGTCAGAGTACAGTGCAGGTTTGTGTACAGCTGCAAGGGCCTGCTCTCCCCAAGTTTCCGTTTCTTCAGCGTATTTGCTCCACGGGGAGAAA
Source organism: Cladopsammia gracilis (assembly GCA_022457155.1). NCBI lineage: Eukaryota > Metazoa > Cnidaria > Anthozoa > Scleractinia > Dendrophylliidae > Cladopsammia > Cladopsammia gracilis. The sequence goes on from JAJGOT010000070.1 coordinate 292,547, forward strand.
TCTTGTCCTGCCAAAATCTGAAAATGGGACCATTGGTTAATTAATGTTATTCTAATTGCCACGAATTACCACCTCATTACCCACTATCTGCTCCCGTACGGCCTCGTGGCTCAAGCGGTAGAGCGACGGAAGATCTAATCCGGAAGTAGTGGGTTCGAATCCCACCGAGGTCAAAGATTTTTTCTTTCCCTCGTGTGGTCCCTCATTTCCTTACTAGGGCTAACTGAACGCTCAGTACAGGGAAATTTATGGGTTGTCCTTAGCACTATAATTTAAACACAGAGTTAATTATCTGATTCCCTATTGGTTAAGAGATGAGAATAATCAAAGGCTCCTACAAGCCAACTCGTGAATATGAAACAACCTTCACACCCTCCCCTCCCCTCCCCTCTCATACGCGTTTTGCTCCACCGATTTCTTCGAGCCGCCATTTTGAACGGGGAGAAGGTACTGGTAAAGAGGTTGACTGTGGTTTTACACTACTGGTGTCTTGTAGAAATTCAAGGTACAAAATTTTAATAAACCGCAGTTATTCTTAACTTTCCAAAATAGCTACGCCAAGTTAATCATTTCAGCACTGAAATATTAGTAGTGATAAAGTTTTTTAAACAATTACTTCTACATACAGTTGAATCCCATAACCAACTTACAATAACTGGTCTGCAGGTGTCAGTGGAGCAAAAAACTGTTCGAGTTATGAGAGGTAAAGTGCAAGAGGAACTCACCTGCCAATCAATTTTAGTACACAGCAGAAGGACGTCATTGATCTCCTTGAAAACACTGCAACAAATTGGGACCCAGTCAGTCAATGTTCAAAATTCGTACGACTCGCAAAAACCAATAGGGGGTGTTTCTTGGTGTTGCGGAAGCCATTGTTCGTTAGCTTTTGTGTTGTGGTGTGGGTATTGTTCAGTGTCTTTTGAATCTTTTGTTTTACGTCATTTGGCGATCACACCATCCGCAACACCAAGAAACTACCCCAATAAGCCTTATGCATAATGACGTCATCAGCTCAAACTTCAACACCAAGCCTCGTTTGTACGAAATTCCTTGCAAACCTTTGACAGGTTCACGTTGTTTTTGAGTGGGTATTCTTTTCAACTTTGCTCATTTGCGAAAACATTGATGAGATTGTCACAGATTTACACTTCGAAAGCGAGGCTTGGGGGTGAAGTTAGTTAGTCTGACGTAAACAAGTTCACTTTTTAAAAGTAGTCAAAATCTATTGGATACACTAATGACTTAAAAACTCAAATCATATTAAACGCTTTAGAAATAACAATATTTTTACAAATAGGGAACTAAAGCACAGACGTTTTTGAGTCGTGAACGTCAACTGGAAGTTGAACGTTCTAGTCCAGCTGCTAACGACCAAAAAATGGTCGAATTGTTCACTTTTTGATAAAAGCATGAAACTTTGCCAGATTACTAACAACCCTATGGTGAACATTTTCAGATATGGAGCCAGCGCAAATTAATTACCAGAGCTTGGTACTGCGCATGTCCCAAATCACAACTGTATGAAAACGAGGCTCAGACAAACAGTCCGATATTTTGCAGTATTCTTTTGTTCTAAGTGAGCACTTTGTATTGGTTGAGAGACTAGCTGGCTCTTTGTCTCTCAGGAAGTTATTTTTGGTCACGTGACATGTCACGTGACCAGTCACATAACTAGTTATGGATATTTTGAGGAGCAAAAAGTGACTATAAACACTTCAAATTCTCAGAACTTTAATAATATCGAAGAAAAACCTTAAAAAATATATTTTGTAACTTTTCTCAAAATTTACTTGGCAACAATTCATTCCCGTTTGTCTAAGGAATTCAATGGCCAAACGGACATTGGACCAAGATGTCAAGATGTCATTTAAAAGTATATGTAATCCCCATACAACTTATAACATCACGAAACCTATTCGCGAAGAAGGCAGGTTTGGAAAAACAATTTATTCTCCAAGTTCCAATCTTGTAGTTTTACAGTTGTTGATATTGTGAAGATGGAGTTAGGACCTCCCGGCCTAAAGACTAAGAAAAACTCAGAAAAAATAGGCTTCAAGATTCGGAATTATCACTGTTTTAATTGTCAATATTTAATTGATCGTGTTTAAATATTTTTCTAATTTTGAAATACAGTATATATCACCAGTAAAAATCTTTTGATTCTACGGATTCGGCTAAGAAAGAGAGGCGGCCCTGGGGATGAAAATGATATTTAATTGAGTAGAAACTGGGAACTAGCATCTAGGCCACGCGCGGTTTTAAATATGGCCGCCTCCATGCGAACTTGCAGTCATTCTAGGTAAGTAACTTTTTTACATGAACCTTTTAGTTTCTTCTTTGAATACATATAATTTAGAAAGTAAATAGTTTTAGAGTAATAAGAAATATAAGAAAACGAGCAAAACAAAAGGCCAACAGAAATTTCAAGCAGTAAATTATATAAAACGTAATCGATCGATAATAAAGCTGTAATTAATCATTGTTGTAATCTCGTAAAATTTCAGTTGATAATGGGCTCCTGTTGGAACTAAATAACTGTATATCATGGACTGGAGGTATTGCATCATCTGTCAAAAGCCGGCAATAGAACATGTACAGTGTCCTGCGAGTTCAAAAAGAAAAGACAGTGGTGTCGGTTACAAGTCCTTTGCAAATAATATTAAGGAATTTAACAGTCTTGGCATGTTGCCATTAGAAATAAACATTGATTTGTTCGATGAAGGTAGAGGCATTGAGCAAACACTAGTTGATCATAAGGCAGTGTGGCATAAATACTGCAGAGATCGTTTCAGCAATACAAAGTTAAACCGTGCAAAAAAGAGAAAGGTAGCCGAAGCGTCGGTAGATGAAACTGGTAACCCTATTAAGGCAAGGCGATCAAGTATAAAGGCAGCTAGTATTAAAGATCACTGCTTTTTCTGTGAGCAATCTGACAACCAATCAGATCTTCATCAAGCTGAAACCCTGAAGGTGGACAAAAAGGTTAGAGATTGTGCTGTTCTCTTAAATGATGGCAAGCTGATAGCTAAGTTGTCCGTTGGCGATATGGTGGCACTGGAAGCAAAATACCACGCAGCGTGTCTTGTTTCTTTGTACAATCGGGCAAGAAACCAAAGGTCAGTCACTTTTAAGGAGTTGAACACCACAATTTCGGATTTAGATGAGCTTGCTTTTGCCCAAGTGGTAGCTCATATCGATGAGAATCTAGAAGGAGGTGAAGACGTTCCTGTGTTTAAGATGAACGAACTGGCACAATTGTTTTCCTCAAAGCTGGAGGAACTAGAGGTCGAGCATGGAAGGGTCAATACTTCCAGATTAAGGGAGAGAATCTTAACTGCTTTCCCAGATCTCACAGCCGTAAGCCAAGGGAGAGATGTCGTTCTGGTTCTAAAGGAAGATATCGGAGAGATGATAAAGCGGGCAAAAGAAAAAGATTCTGAGGCATGCAACCTGGCCAAGGCTGCAAATATTGTCAGAAGAGATATGTTAAGGGTAAAGAACACATTCAATGGAACATTCCAACATAGCTGCCAGAAGGATGCAATTCCTATGTCTCTCAAGATTCTGATTGACATGATTCTTAAAGGCTCTTCAGTCAACAAGAAAACAGCTACCGACACCACAGACATAGTGCCCAATCAGGCATCCCTTACAATCGCACAGCTGCTCATTTTCAACAGCATCTCACGCGTTCGTGACCGAAAAGACCCATCTACCACCCATCACACAAGAGAAAAGGAATGCCCCCTTCCCATCTATGCAGCTCTGAAAATCCATGGAGCAACAAGGGACAGATCTCTCGTAGATGCCTTCTTTAAACTGGGGATATGCATCTCTTACGACCGTGTACTATCTATTTCTACAGACATAGCGAACAGTGTGATAGCTCGCTATGAGAGGGAAGGAGTCGTGTGTCCATCCAAGCTGTGTAAAGGATTGTTTACTACAGCTGCGGTGGATAATATTGACCACAACCCAAGTTCGACCACATCCAAAGACTCTTTCCACGGCACTGCTATTTCCCTTGTTCAACATCCAACTACCGACGACAAAGGAGAGGAAAGGAGCATTGATACATTTGATCCCTCCCAGTCCAGAAATTCTAAGAAAGTGGATCAACTTCCATCCTATTACCGTGACGTACCTCCTGTAACAGTGCCTTCAGGTGACCTTTGTGCTCCAAAGATATCGGGAAGAATTAAATGTCATCCAGTCGTGTCAGATCGTGGAAAGGAAGAGGAGAAAGACTGGTTGGATAGCTTAAATGAACTGCTTTCAAGGGAAGAGCACAACGAACATGGAACTGTGTCTTGGGCAGCATACCGTGCCTTGCAAGCTACTCCGACTCACCATCTGCCTGCGATCATCACACTTCTTCCCATGTTTGTAGAGAATGCTCATACACTGGCAATGGTCAAGCATTCTATGGATGTCGTCAGGAATGCAGTGCACCATGTGAATCCATCTCAGATTCCGGTAATTGCCTTCGACCAACCATTGTTTGCGCTGGCCAAGCAGATCCAGTGGAGTTTTCCTGCTACCCATGGAGAAGATCATTTTGTCGTGATGCTCGGTGGCCTTCACATTGAAATGATAGCCTACAAAGCGCTTGGAAAATGGATGAATGGTAGCGGATGGACGGAAGTTGTTTCTACAGCAGGCGTAGCAACTCAAGGCGTGACCGATTCGTTTATCAGTGCAAGCCACCTCACCCGGACAAGACGTGGGCATCAAGTAACAGCTGCCAGTCTTCACCTTCTGCAGCAGAAAGCCTACCAGGAATACGCCTCAACAGCTACTGCAACTGACGGCCAAGACGTGAAATCGTTTGATGAGTGGAAAGAAGAGATGTCAAACACTTTTCCACTGTTTCTTTACTGGGATCGCGTTCTCTATTTTGAGGTTTGCTGTTTGCAACTGGTCCGGGCTTTCAGGGAAGCTGACTTTGCTCTCTACATTCATGCCCTGACCAAGATCATCCCCTGGATGTTTGCCCTGGACCAGACCCACTATGCAAGGTGGCTTTCTGTTCACATCCGGGACATGTGTGAACTTCCTGTCCAACACAGAGATGTTTTCCAAACGTTTTGCGATGGCTCGTTCGTGGTACAAAAGACAGAGAGGCTTTTCTCATCCATCGCTCAAGATCAAGCCCATGAGCAGCTGAATTCCGAAGTAAAAGGAGAAGGAGGAGCAGTTGGGTTGACCGAGAACCCTGCAGCACTTGCAAGATGGATGGTAGGTGGTCCAGAAGTTGCACGAATGACCAAAGAATTTGAAGAGTCGACGCCAGCACCAAAGTATCAGCATCATGAACAAACGCCAGCCACACAAGCCGCATTTGCGAAAGACGTCTTGAACCTTGTTTTATCATTTGAAGACCTGGGAAATCCTTTCAGTGAAAAGAGTAAAGACCTCATTGCAGTCCATACGAGGGATGTAGCAGACGAAAGCGTCGTTAGCACCGTGCAGAATATTGTATCAATCGGTGAGACCCAATTTAACACCTTTGTTCAGGAACGGTTCATCGACAGGAGCAAACCGATAACGGACCCCATCAAAAAGAACCAGTTGCCTACATTCAACACTTCAAGCAAGAAAGTAACGTCGAAGGACAAAGAAAAGATTGGAGCTCTCAAAGACGACTGTGCCCTTTTCTCTAGGCTTTATATTGCATGCCAGAGCCGCGATGGAAATTTGGAAGAATTTTTCAAGTATGAAAACCAGCCATGGCCACCCTCTCTTTCACACATGGGTCAGCTAAGAGAAGGACAAAAGGCAGATCTTGTCAAGTGTCTCAAGGCCGTCGCTACCCCAGTAACAGAGCAGCCAACTCCAGATGCAATGATACTGGATGGAGCAGTCATCGTTCAGATGTTGCCCCCGGGAACTGCGCGGACTTTTGAAGGGTACTGCCAAACAGTGTTTGGTCCCTACATTGCAAGACAGCTCCAGTGTGTGAAACGAGTAGATGTGGTGTGGGACGTGTATCGAGCGGGCTCGCTAAAGAAAGCCACACGTGAAAGAAGAGGCACGGGTCAACGTCGTCAAGTCACAATGTCAACTCGAATCCCCACAGACTGGAAAGGCTTCCTTCGAAATGACGAGAATAAGAATGAACTGTTTCTTCTTTTAGCAAGCTTCATTGTAACGATGACGATACCTGGTAACAAGGAGCTTTACGCCACTTCTGGAGAGAGTGTCTTGTCATCCACCAACAGAGGGGACCTGGCAAATCTAGCACCATGCAGTCATGAAGAGGCAGACACGCGACTGATGGTACATGCCTTGGATGCCAGTCTCTGTGGACATCGTAGAATAATGATTAGAACCAACGACACAGACGTGGTCGTTTTAGCTGTATCCATTGCAAGCACTATCCCAGCAGAGGAACTCTGGGTTGCGTATGGTACAGGAAAGCACTTGCAGAACATTGCGGTCCATACCATTGCTTCAGCGTTAGGACGCGAGAGAGCTGCAGTTTTGCCAATGTTTCACGCTCTTACTGGGTGCGATACAGTTTCCTTCTTCGCAGGCAGAGGCAAGAAGACAGCGTGGGACATCTGGGGTGTATTCCCTGAGCTTACAGCTACACTACTAACCCTATCCTCGTTACCTGAAGCGGTCGACGATGCTTGCTTGACTGTGATTGAACGATATGTCGTTCTCTTATACGATCGCACAAGTCATCTTACAAAGGTTAATGAGGCGAGACAAGAACTTTTCTCTAAGAAGTCCAGGACCCTGAAAAAAATTCCTCCAACCCAAGAGGCACTCCTACAGCACACCAAGCGTTCAGTGTATCAAGGTGGGTACGTTTGGGCCCAAACACTTCTAACGCAGCCAGCTCTTCCAAGTCCTTCTGAATGGGGATGGCAACATGATGCTAAGTCTTGGACTCCAGTGTGGACGACACTGCCACAAATGAAGGACACTTGCTATGAACTCATCCGCTGCAGCTGCAAGACTGCATGCACAGGTCGCTGTAAGTGTGTGAAGGCAAACTTGGCTTGCACGGGTTTGTGTAACTGTGGTGGTAATTGTGACTAAACACGTTTATTACGTGTATGTGTCATTCTTGAAAAACACTTGCCAGTAATTAACTACTAATGAGTGGATTAGGAAAATATCAGACACGAGTAACTAGCAGTAACTAGCAGAATCTCAGCAGCTTAGATATGACTGATGTAAAAATGAACTCGAGGAACTGATTCAGTCAGTAGTGGCATGTAGCCAATTAATGTCCAAAGAAGTTTGATTAAACTGCATGAAAAAGTTGAGTTTTTGTCTTTATTCACGAACCAGTATTAACCATTAAATGTTCACCAAACAGTATAGTCCCACACATTTATTACGGTTTTGGTCTGTATTTAGTCACTCTTTATTAGAGTAGTCCAAAGACAACCTGATAAAATTACCATATTAAAATATCGATTTTGAAGACAAATATGTACCGAAAATGCAATACGAATTTGAGCCTCGTTTTCATGCAGTCGTGCTTTGGGCAATGCACGGCACGTAAGTCGAGCAGTTAAAAGGCTGGCCCCGTACCCGTTGAAATGTTTCTTTTGGAGGCTCGGATGAAATGCCAGTGCCATACCCCCTACTCCCAACCCCTAAACACACAAAATATTTCATTTATTAACAAGTGGACCTTTCGTGACGTGTCACGTGACAGACATGTGATTGACAGGTCACATGACTGAAACAAAATATTAAGCATGCCAACACAACTATGATTCAACGTCAAAGGGGTACTTATATAACGAAACTACATTACAAAGTACTGTTATTTGTCTGGGCCTCGTTTTCATGCAGTTGTGATTTGGGACATGCGCAGTACCAAGCTCTGGTAATTAATTTGCGCTGGCTCCATATCTGAAAATGTTCACCATAGGGTTGTTAGTAATCTGGCAAAGTTTCATGCTTTTATCAAAAAGTGAACAATTTTGGTCGTTAACAGCTTGACTATTCTCATTGTTGGCACTTTGTTGGTGCCCATCACTGATGTGAAAAAGCTCTTTATTTTCGTTCCTGTGACCAGCCATTATGGACGCGATGGCACGAAAATATACCTAAAGGACAACATTCGACTTATGGTTGCTCAAACAAAGCTCCTTTAAGTTCAATTCAATTCCGTATTAAATGTGCGAAATAAACCTCTCATAAAAATTTAATGTGATGATGTTGTAAGTGATTAAACTCATCACCCATAGATGAGCATGGGGGATAGGTGCCGCATGGTGGGGGCATGCTGCTGCTAGCAAAATGAGAGCAGATTTGCAATGCAAATGCTAGCAAACACAAGTGCAATAGCAAGCAAGCAATAGCAATAGCAAGCAAGCAAGCTGAACAAAGCAAAGGCGGGTGAAATTCACTCCTGCAAAGGCACCTGGACCGCCCCACGTGACTTGATTGCAGACATCCGCTGGCCAGCTAAAGATTCTAGATGCACCCCGGCAATGGTTTGGAGTTTAACTTTGCCTAAAATACTTTTAGCCACAACTCACCCCTTATTTTCAAGCATGAATTCAAATGTCTTATTGACAAATTCCACGCGAAGTCTGGTGTCATCTGCAAACAACCTCCATCTTTTTAACTCCTTCAACTGCCATGTACCAATAACAGCCTAAAAAACAGAATCAACAGTGTCATAAACACTGACTCAAAAGTGTCCTCTCTCTTAAGCTACGTCATCATTGAGAGAGACCCTGGTTGCGACTGGTCACGTGCCAACCTGTGATAAAACTTCTCCATCGGGGTAGGGTCAACTGACTATTTTTGTTGATCAACCAAGGAGGCGGCGAAAGCAGGTTCGCTTAAACACATGAGCAATAGTGTACACAGTCACCTAAGCCCGTTCTCCGGGTCCTTGTTCTTCAGTTACGCCACGATGATAACGTAGCTAAAGAGAGGAGGCTGGAAACGAGGTTGACTCAATTCTCTATTTTCGAACTGCCCATAACACACTTTGTTTGCCCCCCAAATTTTGCATAAACTATTGTTTTGAAATGCTCTTGGGAATATGCAGTCCTCTCAAGAGCATTCAAAAACAATAGTTTATGCAAAATTTGGGGGGCAAACAAAGTGTATTATGGGCAATTCGAAAATAGAGAATGGTTGTAACTTAAATGGATACTCCAAAATCAGGTTTCTGAGCCCGCGAGTATGAGAACCCCACCAAACCAATGTTTTCACTGAATCCGCTGGTCCAAACCTGATTTTGGAGTATCCATTCTCGTCACAACCAATAGGGTTGCTGACGTCACTGTTTACATTTTGCTTCATTAACATGCGAGGGACCATGCTAAATACGAATTGACTTCAAACGTTAAAAGAGCTTGTTGAACTTAGTAATCTACGCATTTTTTAATCTCTTTTCATGTAATGTTTAAGGAAATATTACCAATAATAAACTGCAAAATCGTTGGGTGGCAAAAGCGCTAATGAGCCATACATTCTTTGTTAATTTGTAAGTTTTTAAAACAGCATTGCACGAAGAGTATCTAGTGTATCGGGCTTAAATTTCTAGAGAAAGTTAATTGTGCCATGCCTTTATGATTTTTTTTGTAGCTCGATTAGAGAGTCAGGCGCATATGCTAATGAGGCAATACTTGTAAACAAAGGGCACTTAGCATTTGTCAGAACTGCCGGCCAGACCGCTCAGTTAGTAAACAGAATGCGACTTTTTGAAGACCTGTTCCTACATGTCCGTCAAAATGATGCATGCTATCTCCAAATTGACCAGTCTGGACGGACAGTTCAAAAAAAATAATGGCATATTAGTTACGAATTGACCGGCCCGGCCGGCCTGTTCTGACAAATGGTGCGCGCCCAAAGAATTCACCTATACTGTGCTAACAAGTGTGTTAATAAGCTTCCTTTACAAGTAAGGTATTTGCACTTGAGCTGTAAACTCTAACCTTTGTTTTCTCATCCATGATTGTGATCTTTTTGGGACTGACGCCAAAATAACACCTCACCAAACCCCCCTTGGGGTTGATTGTACCTAAGCATTCCTGGGATACAAGCAATCAAAAAGAAAAATCAGAAAACGTTTTTGCCACTTTGATAATACACGAACCTCGCTGCCTTGTCCACGTTTGTTTTTATGGAGACGTTTTTTTTTTTTACCTTAACAAACTGATGCCAGCACATGTCTTCTTCTTGTCAAAGTTGCTCTGGATGCACAAACATCAACAAACATGTATCTTCATCCTTGCACTCCAAAGTTGCATGTTAGCTTCTTTGGTTGATTTAGTTAGACTGCTAGCTGTCCCTTTTCAGTCAATCGAGCGGGCGAGGTAATCACGAAACTGAACAAGCTCGGCGAGACTGGAGCGAGCGAATGAGCCGAGGGGAAACTGGGGGAGAGGCGGTAGGAAAAGAACCCCCTCGGTTCGCACTTCTTTTGCTCGCTCGCTGCTCGGATCGCCGGTCGCGTATTTGCTCTCCCGCTCGACTATCCAGAATGCGACTGCTAGCAGTCTACGATTTAGTTTTATTCCTAGTTATGTTACACGACTTTCTCACTGAAAAAATTCTAGTTTGAAGTAGAAATCAAATTCAAGTTTTAACAACGAAATCATAAGCGTGACGGCGGTTTGGACGCCCAATTTTAATTAACAGAGATGTTCACGATTTTATTCCCTTGTTTTCTCTGTAATCAGTTTAACACGTTTTATCAAACACTCGAAAGAGTGTTTCAACAGGTATCCAAACACCTCAAAGTCGGTTAAAAACACTCGGCTGCGCCTCGTTTTTTCAACCTATTTCTCGGTGCTTGGAAATCCTGATGAAGCACTCTTCCTCGTGTTTGATAGATTACTTCTCAACAAAGGTTTAAAGCACCGTTTAGTACCTTGAGCTTGTAAAACTGACATCCATAACCTGTCATGGCCTGACAGTAATCAATAAAGTTGTGCTTGGCATTCCGTTCTGTCATACCACTGGTGACAAACTGTTCATACTGAACTTTGATCCTGTGCAACACAAATAAATAACAGGTTAAGCTAATGCGCCTGAAGGGGCAATTCCTGACGATTTTGCTGTTTTCCTTTTGCCGAAACGGTGCAAAAATTATGGCTTATAAGTTTGTATCTTCATTCATAAACAAAATCTTGCAATAACACTAACAGGTTAACGACTAACCATGGTTAGTGTTAATAAAGCTTTTACTGAGCAGTAAAATGCAGTTAATGGAACGTGACGCCCTAGGGGTAACTGGTCACGCAAACATTGCCCAGTGAGTAAACAATAAGCAAAGCTTCCATTCATTATGAATGTGTTCTATTCATAAGCTTGGATAAATGGTATTCATGTCTAGAAGTCGATCAGATATGTGGAGATACAGACTAGAAATATTATCTAATCTTTACCTCGATTGGTTGTCGTTTTCTAAAGCTCTATTCATGGCTCGTAGTTAGCCACGTTATGTATTTTTACTTTGTAGTACAAATGTAGTCATTGGTCGCATTCAAAGGCACTGTCTTGTTATAAAAGCAGTAGGACACAATCCCAGGTCATTATCCTGGCAGCATTGCACGATGTAGTTACAGCTTATAAATTGTTTCCCACCCTCCCTCCCTTTGGAGATGGGTTGTTTTGTTTACTTTATTAAACTGGGGGTCACTCCTTGTGGTTTGGCTAAGTCTGCGTAGCGACTTCCCCCAAGCTCTTGGCATTCCTTGTGTGTTGCCATGGTTTTACCTTTGCCTTCATCTTGTTCGTGATCCAGCCCGGGCGGTGCTGGGGAGATAAGGAAGGCTCTGCCAATACTCTTGTCCTATCCCCAAGTTGCGGGGAGATAAGTGAGGCTTACGTTGTGCGCATAACCCGAAGTCGCGAATTACCTGCCACAGGGCTGTGTCCCCCCTATTACGCCACATTGTTGTTGTTTTATTGCGTATCAACATGTTCGTTTTGGGTTTGGTTACGTCTAAATAAGTCCAAATAGCAACATAGGAACAGTGACATTAACCGATTTTTCCTAGACACTTGGAAATGTTGGGAAAACTTTTACATGTTTCAACCATTTCAATCCTGGCTTTTCACATGCAGGTAAACGCAGTCATTTACCGTTTCAGTTCAAATTACCAAAAGGACCCCGTTGACTGAATTTGATTTCATAAATCTGACCAAATCAATCGACTTTGTTTGTACAGGAGGACATGGAGCAAAAATAAATAGTTGAAAGACTCACCTCTTTGCAATGTTCTTCACTTTGTACATGGATGAATGCAAGCTGTTCTTGATACGAGATACAGACAATCTAATAATGAAAAGTAACTTTGTTTAAAAATAGACTATACGAAAAAACATGTACAACAACTAAACTAAACTTAATTTAAACTAAACAGTCAAAGAGATTTCCTTATGACAGAAAACCCGATTGTTTTCGTACAATGATGTACCTCAACGTTGTCATCGTCGTCGTCAACAACAATATAAACAGTAGTTAAATGTTTCTTTTGGCAGAAAACCACATTATTTTCGTAGTAAGAATCCAATACAGAAGATAGAGAAATGACATTGAAGTGAAATGCAATTTTTGATTTCTTTTTTCTCGTTGTGTAATACACAAGACAAATCTTACTTCTCTCTACTGGATGATGAAAAGAAACGTGGCTTTTCTCGCACTTCTGCAGGTGACAGATCCTAAAAGGTTCCAAATACAATAACAAGATTACTGGTACTGGCCATTGCGAGTCACACTGCGTGAACCACTGCAGCGTGTAACACCCCCTGCAATGGTCAAAATCACTGCGAGACAAGCTGCTGCAATCGTCGCAGAAAATAGAATTGGGTTCTATCAGAAACCCATAAGTGGGTTGAAACGTGCAACTGTATCTTGTACGCGTCAAAACAAGCTTCCGATTATTCAATTTGCTAAGAAGTTGTTACAGCCATATTTGGAAAATCAAGATAAAAATATTAACCAATCAATTCGCTGGAACAACTTGCTTACAATCTCGAGGGACCGAGGGGTTTCCAAATATGGTACTAAGCAAAAAATGAATATTCGGAAGCTGTGAATGCGCGTTACACGTTTCAACTCGCTTATGGGTTTCTGGTTCTACTTTTCACAACGATTGCAGCAACGTTTTGAGCATTGCAGCGCGTAGCACCCCCTTTGCAGCAAGTTTTAAAACCCCTGTGCGAATGCGTGACAACCAAACCGTTGCAAGCTGCACCAAGAACGTTGCACCCTGTCAACGCCCCGGTTCGTGCAGCAGCAACGATCTTGCATCAGGTCTCGCAACACTGTTGCGATACTTGCTGCAAAAATAATTGCAGCGTGTAGCGCTGCCTTAAACTCAACAGCAGCTTTAACCGATAACGTTTGTTATCGGTTTGTTACTTGAAGGAGCTATGCCATGGTGATTTGACGTTTTCGTGTCAACTACTCCGAATTAAAACTAAGCACCTTTGCCGAACATGAAATCAGTTCTTATAGAACACCAGATATGAAATGAATTCTTGGACGGAGAACAACCATAATCAGCTTTTTAGCTAGGTTTTCAAGACACAAGCCAAAGAACTAGAAATATGGCCCAGTTTTATCAAGTTGCGATTCATTCGCAGCAAAAAGGCCTTATTTATAATTTCAGTGCACTAGTAGTTTTAAACAAGATTTTCGGGTTTGCACCAATGCAAACTGGTCTTTGAGGTTTTAAAAGTGATACTTTTAAAAACAAGAAATAAATTACAAATAACGTGCACACCTCGATCGATTCATTTGAAATGCATTTTACTGTAAGTGCTAATTAGCCTGGATACTAACTTCTATGTAGAGTTGTAGAGCACTGAGGTAAATGGCATCCTCAACAGAACAAGGAAGGCTTGGTAGACCACTGACAATTGCTTTCTGGCACTAGAAACACGAAAGGAATACTGGTGATAAGATAAAAGTAATGATCAAGTGATTAATGAAGCCTCCCTGCTGCCCGCTGCCCCCCCCCCCCCCCCCCCCAATCAATACGTCTGCAAGCCAAACAGCGTAAAATTTCTGGTCAGCAGATAAGGGGTTTGAACCGAACGGCCTAGCTGCTAAGCCAACCCAATGGCCGCCCGTAGTCACTTCTAACAAAAACGCATCCAAGGAAGCGAGAAGATTGAATTTCCTGGTTTATTTATCGTCTTTATGAGGTGATGACTGCGGTTTTGGAGCTAAATGTGAGATGCATAGAAAAGAACGGCCTCGCTCTTCATTCGAGTTAAGTTTTGGAGCGATTGGGATCGATTGAAGGTAATTTGTGTCGCTTTTCTTTGGAGTGACTTCGAAATCAGAGTTCTAGCTTTAAATCATTTAGGTAAAGTCAGACCCCCCCCCCCCCCCCAAAAAAAAAAAAAAAAAAAAAAAAAACTCGCCAAAATGCCGTTTAGAAGCCACACAGCCACCAAGAAACATCAGATTGAAGTTACTTAATAAGTAACGTCTATCTGTTGTTTCTTGGTGGCTGAGGAATCCTGTTGTGAGCCTGGGCTCCCTGTGTATCCTGGTATTCAAATCCTACACCAAGTTATGTAACTAGTCATCGGGTCAGCCTCCCACAAGTTGAGATTTTTAAAATGTTAATTTTCAATCCATAATGTTATCATTTCCTCTATATACAGTTTCTCCAATTAGCACTTTCATGCTAAATATATTGACACCAAAATAAAGAGATATATTTATTGTTTTACTTATTTACTTATTTATTTGTTTGTTTATTTACTCGTTCTCAAATCTAAAGGCCCTTAAATATAACCCTTTCACTCCCAGAGTCAGTTATGGAGACATGTAGTGTAGTACTAACTTTTGAGTCTGTTAACCCTTTCACTCCCAGAGTCAGTTATGGAGAAATGTAGTGTAGTTCTAACTTTTGAGTCTGTAGATGAAATCCTATGGTGTGACCATTCAAATGAAACCTCTTTTGCAGTACTTTTGCATGGTACCATTTGTCTTTCAATATTTCACAAAACGAAATTTGGGAATTTTCTTGAATTTTGATGTTTGGCACTCTTGGGAGTTAAAGGGTTAATAACTTTATGTCTGCATAACACAGTGACTCACTTGTTCATAAAGAATAGCATGATGACAGTGATTTGCCTGGAATCTATCTAAGTGGCCTTTCTTTGATGCTCGTTCCTACAAAAAAAGAAAGCTGATTCAGTGAAGGAGATTATGTTTTTCTTAGCTACTTTAGTCTTGTTAAACACAAAGTTCCAATATAAAAGGGATAGCTAGCACATACATGTACGTCATGTCACACCTTTTTGGACATGAAATGCAAAATTAATTTAGGCATTTTTCACTCATGAAACATGCTTGACTAGAAACCCAGATATTAACAAAGCAAAATACAAAATCAAAGTCTCCTGCGAGCCAACTCGTGAAAACGAAACAGCCTTCGCCCCCCCCCCCCCCCCCCAATCGTATACAATTGGCTTCACCCTCCCCTCCCCTCCAATGTGTAAGGCAGGCGACTATTAGCTACCGCATTTTGAACAGGCAAAATATACGCACAAGCCTCAGTGGAATTATCAAAAGTTTACAGCCCATGGCTAGAAGGAAGAAAGGGGTGAAAATTTGCATATTTGCCGATGTCTGCTATAACTTGTTCAACACTTGTTCACGAGTTAAATCAAAGGCTCTTATGAGCTAAGTTGTGAATACGAAATGCTATAAATAGAACACTGTATGATCCATTTGACAAACTGTATCTGTCCGTGTTTTTTGCTTGTTCTTGTTTTAATGAGAAGCAATTTACGGACTGTCAACGGACCGACTGGTCACTATTACAGTTTGTCAGACCGTACAGATCGTAACGTGGGTTTGACAGACTGTATCCGTGCGTCTATATTGGACATGAGTGTTCTTAACCCAAACATTCTTAGTGGCAGGACGTTTTGCACAAAGCTTATGTTATTTATGCAAATATATAACACACAAAAATAAATGTACGGGAATTTCCCCTCAATCAAAGGTTGGTATATTTGACTGCTGTCATAGCTTTGTTATTTGTGGTTAAGCTTCTCACTGCATGTAGATGGACAAGCCTTTTGTTGCTTCTCTGAGGAGTTTCCTGATACACGTCACACAACAGCTATCGCAAAACAAATTATTGCTAATATAGAATCCCCGCACATTACGTCGCCATCCACCGACCACTCTTATTACAAACGGCGGGTATCCTGTCACGCTATGACGTGTGTTTTATAGTCATCGCTTCAAAATTGGTTTATTTTATAATCTGAGAAAAAAATTAAACGCCTCAAATGTGTCATGTGAGAGAAACCTTAAAAGCCTGAAGTTAAAGTGCCTATCACCCCTAGAAAGTTATTTTCAGAATCGACTATTTGTACATTGAATGGTTGAATGGTAAAATATTTCTTCTTTTGAACGTTGCATTTGTGAGTTACAGAGATTTGAATTTACAAAATGCTAATTAGATGTTGCAACCCGGGACTTTGCCGTTATTTCTACGCCAATTTACAATGCGCAGTTTACAGCTTGAGGATAATTTATTTGATAAATACTAAAAATAAACTGTGGATAGTCAGTTGATTCGTAAAAAAATATTACTTGGAGGTGAAAACAAGTAGTTGTATAATAAATTATTCCCTGGTTGACGTCATCTAATTAGCATTTTGTAAAGTCAAATCTCTATAACTCACTAACACGACTAACACGAGTAAGCGATTAAGATTTTAGAATTTATCTGCCACTACGAATTATTTCAGCAGTCTAAAGCGAAGCAAAATCGCACAATGACTCATATCATACCAGTTTTTTTTTTTTTGGAATTTGTACATTTTATTGAACAAAAGAACCAAGTTACAAAAATATATATACCAGTTTGTTTACTTGTGACTGAGAGAAATTATAATTCTCCATGGGAATTTGTAACTTGAATAATATTCCATCGATTCACTTGAATTAAAAATTGAATTACAGCTTAAGAGTAACCGATCATTATTTCAGAATATATCTGCCACTACTGACTAGAATTTAATTTTAGCCTGTCGAGCCTATCAAGAAAGCGTTGAAGCTAGCCGAGACGCCAGCTGACGAGTTGACGGTATTTTCCCTATCGTAACGCTCGACTGAAGTTTGATGGATGGTTTAAACCCAGCGTTCCTGCCAGTACATCTTCTCACCAGCAAATACACTTAAATCGTTTGTCACATAGCATTTGCTCATGTGTTGCACAATGCATGCAATATCAGCAGAACACAGCCCCAGTGGGGCCCTGTTTTTTATGTGGACCTTTACACATGGCAGCGAAACTTCACACATTTAAAACCAACATTTACAGCCTTGAAAAATTCCTGAAGTCTGCAGATCGATTTTAATTTTCCAGGGCTTGAAGCCGTAGGCACTGGTCAGTGGAATTACAAAGAAAAGTTTACACCCGAGTGATGAATGAAAATTTGCATATTTGCCACTGTCTGCGATAACCCGTTCAATACACTTCGCATATTCACAAGTTAAAAAACATAAAGACATCTCATATAACTTGGTCATGTTTTTGCAAATTTTGTCATTAATGGTCTTTATTTAGTCATGACACATGTTGGTCAGTTGTCAATGTTCTTGTGGTTGATTGATGAGAAAGAGGCCAAGGCCCCTTAAACTTCCAGTTTAAGAAGAGTTCGTAGGAGTCCGCAGAGGTTCATAGAGTGACATTAAAGTGTTTACTAAGACTTACCACCAAACTTTGAATAAGATCCTCCAAGATTTCGGCACAGGGAAGGTATGGTCCACCAGCTTGCCTCAAAGGAAGAATTACCTCACTCAACTCAGACTAAAGAAAGGTAAAAGATGTTCTGAAGATGAGTGCAAACATCACAAAGAATATGTACTTATTGACTAAGTTAGGTCGGGCCGGATGGGAAAATATTTGGCTGGAGGTCATGGCGTACAGACCTCGCTGCGCTCGGTCTGTACGCCATGACCGACAGCCAAATATTTTCCCATCCGGCCCGACCTAACTTAGTCAATAAGCAGTTTGTCATTTGACCAATTTGGAGACAAAATTACTTGAAATTTGAACGCGCGAGGCCGTCCGCTTTTGTAGTAGGGCCGTACGCCTTTTTCCAGCCCCGCTCGTACAAAATGCACATGGCCCTCATACGGGACTTTCATCAATGGTTTTGCAAAGAAAAGGTTCGCAGGGCCGTACCGGTCAAATGATGATAAGCAATTATGTCGTCTGTGATCTATTTCTAAACAGATGCATGGCAAAATGGAACATATTTGTTAAGCAGACACATACTGCAATAACAGGATTATCCACAAAGTCCTCAGGGTAGTTATCAAGCCACGCTGTCCACAGCCGCATCAGGTGAATGTGAAGGACAGGTAATGGACTGTACTCTTGCATCTGACCCGTAGATGGATCACCATCAAAGTACTTTCCAAACCACGGATCATGAAATCTACAAGTCAAGTGGAATGTGAGTGGAGGCATAAGGAAACTGGCAGTAAACTAAAGCATTTGGGATGTTAGCATTATTTTTTACAGCTATTTCAATTAATGTTGTCGGATCCTAAAGCTCAAAGCCAAGACCACAAGGTAGTATGGGTATTTGTGAATAGTTATACTGCCTTACTACCAGTGTTCTCCTTAAATTTTAGCTCAGCAGGTAAGGGAGCATTCCTAACCGGTAAAACTAAAAGTGTGTGCCTGAGGCCCACTTTCCTAGGGGGTAGTGCTCTGAAACAACTTACAAGAATTTTATAATTCATTCCTTACACAACACTTTGTTGAATTTCAAAAACCTCCAAGTGATTGCAGGCGGTAAAAAATTTTGCTTCAAGCGGTAAATTTTACCTGTTACCGCCTGATAAGGAGAACACTGCTTACTACCATACTGCCTTGCGGTCTTGGCTTTAAGCTTTCATCGAAATAGCTGTATATGATATTGTGAAAGAGTTGGTTATTGTTCATCATGGTAAGGCAAAGTGTACTATCATTTGTCTCACGATGTAGTCACTTTGGATGTAGATCGCGACATTTCGACTGCTTACTGCTTGAGTCTTCATCAGGCGATGAGGTTGACTGATTAAGCATCGCCATCAGTTGATGAAAACAACAATGGTGTGTCACCATTCTAGTGAAGCTTGTCAGCAGTGTTCTTTAAAAATAGTGTTATTTATTATGCTACTCTATAACTATGTTAGTGGCTGTATGATTGACCAGGTACATTACTGTAATGTTGTTTGTTATGCTTAGCTGTATAAGGTGGTTCTGAAGTTTAATGTTGTGCATGACAGTAAACTTTCTGAAGACGGACACCCCTGTAGGGCGGACACCTCTCTAAGACAGACACCAATTATTGGCTGTTTCTGGCTGAATTTCACTTGATCGTCTTTAACTACACTCTCTATAAGGCAGATACCTCTCTAAGGTGGTTAGCCAGAGAGCTCTGGTCCTGAAGGTGTCCAGCTTAGGTAGAGTTTACTGTAAACCTACATTTTGATGATTTAACTGAAAGCTCTTGAGAAGATTTGGAATACTTTCCTACCTGTGCAGCAGCAATCTCATCAAAATGGTTGAATTCACAAAACTCTTGTAAGTTGTCAACAGAAAGTCCACTATCTGATTTTCAGTGGCCATGCGTTTGTGATTGGGGCTGGTGGTCTTGTACCAGGAATGTTTCTTGCTGCGTCCTGACCAGGGTGGCAGGCTCAATCCTCCCCATAGCAGTGAAGGATTGTTTGTGATGATCTCAACTATTTTCTCAATCATTGCACCCCTGTAAAACAAACAAATGAAAAGCTGAGCTACAGTAACACAGCTCTTTATTACCATGAGTGTTACAGGTTATGCTTATTTGAAGATTTCTATTAATTGTTTTTCAAAATTCTCAGGGTTATAAGCCAAGCTGCATGTACCTTTTTTCAGTAAAATAGTGTAAGAACAAACGTACTTACGGAGGACTGTCATGTGTGGAAAGTCCGCCACAGAGCCTGGATGCATCTGACTTAGTAATTTGTAGTAGTGTGTAAAAACTCAATTAAACTATTGACCTTTACTTTCATGTTGTGCTGTTTGTATGTCAATATTTTTTATTTCAAATTGTATTTGGAGAAACATTTTCTACAACTTCAATTATGCCTTAAACAGTACATGTACTTGATATTTCTCTTCTGCTAAATCAGTACATTGTCAGTTATATTTTATTACAATTCAATGAATTAATATTCCATCAAGTCCATCATTCCCCATACTTACTTCACAAATAGATGTTCCTCGACTGTTGAATCAGCAAATAACACATCGAGCTTTTCATCTCCTACAACAGAACAATTAAAAATAATATTACTTAAACTTCAGTAAATTGCAAGGATTTCTCAACTGACAAAATTATATCTAAACTTCCAGAAAACATCACAAGTGAAAATTTCTACTTTATCTTCACTGCAAAGAATGACAATATTTAACAGTTATAGTGCAAAAGTGAGCGCAATATCGCCAGATACTTGATGATATCGTGTAAGCTTGAGCACTATAATTGTTTTATAATTCAACACATTGACAACAAATCACAGTTTCGAGAAAAATTCATTGACATATACAACCTTTTATTTAGTAAAAAGGCTTACTACAATATTTCTCCTTGCACCATTTCTTACTTTACAGGCAGCCAATGAAAATTTTGCCAAGCTAAAATTTATTTAGCGTACACAAATTGAGAGTTTTATACAAAGAACTTTCCTCTGCGTAAAGAATGGGACAGTAGTGACTACACGAATTAAAACACAGTAAAATGGTGTTTCATGTCTTAGAAAGTTCAATTCAGAATCAAAACAAATTGGACAAACACATGGCTACCCAAACAAAGCAACGAAAAGTCTGAAAGAACTGCAGTGGGAGACAGTAGCTCACAGCTAAAGGACACAATGTTGACGCCTGTTGTTGATGTGGCTTTTTAGTCCTTTCCATCAGCATCAAACTTTCAAAAATCAAAGTAAGAGCTGAATCGATCACTGTTGTTTACAAACTTGCTCGGTTTAGTTCCTACAGCAGTTAAATGACGAGATTGTTTAACTTCAATCCGCTTAAAACAATCGGTCGGATCGGAAACTTTTCTGAAACTTTTCTTTTGCTGACCTTGTTATGGTTATTTATATATACGTGTATCTAAGTTAGTTAGTTTTTGGAGATATTAGCATATCTATGCTACTCTGTAAATCCGAATTTAAATAAAGTTTATGTAATGTATGTATGTGAATATTTTGTAGGTATATATGTATGTATAGTATCAAGTTTCGGTCTGGTCATATTCGAGAGGTGATCGCTATAATGCCTTTTTGAAAATTGTTCTCCTTCATTCACTCTGTATCGAGAGCTTGAAACTTTGAACCAGTGATGTCAGCTGTCACAACATAAAAAAATGGGCGCCTTTTTTGTCCAATCATGTGATCAATAATTTTGCTATTTTCTTTTCTTCCCTTTTTTCTTTCAAAGATACCAAATTGTAGGCAGTGGTCATTTTCACTTTCTTTCAGAATGCGAAATAATATTTACCATCATTGCTGAATATAGACCCAAGGATATCAAGAGCTTTACGACCATATTTGCGCAGTGTATTAATGTGTTGAATTAAAACAATTGATATCTTCATGTTTGCTCCCATTTTTGTCCCTATTAAAATATCAAATGACCTTAAAGGTGTTATTCTAATCATCTTAATTCTGATATTTATCATTGATCAAAAAATATTTGAAATCTTCAAAACGTCTCCAAAAATTATCGATTGTTTTCATGATCTTTGGGCAACACCAGAGACAGATAACTTTTTAAAATCCTCAGTGATCTTTGAAAAATGGCAATAATATAACTCTTAAATTCAACATTCTGCTGCCTTACCTGGGACACGTTTAAAAAGATAAACACCACCAACATTCATAAAACCCAGATAAATCAGGCCACGGGCTGCATGATAACGCACTCTACAAATCAATTCAACAAAGTTAGTTAACTTACAGAACAGCGAATCTGTGACACTTCTAGGAATAAAAGGGACTTTACCTTGCATCTCCATAGTTAAGCATCTGTTTGAGACCATCCACACCCCCAGCTAATTCAATCTACAGAGGAAATGGAGTCAGCACATCGTCAGGGGCTGTTCATTTTTTGAGGGATGGATTGGGGGGGGGGGGGGGGGGGGCATTTAGAAATTGTATGATCTCCAAATTTGACATTAACACTGTTACTGACACATTCTCCTGTCACAAGATATCAGGACATTCCTACTATAAGTGAAGAGACTCAAACTTCTTCAGGAAACACCCATGTTCATTCATACTAAGTGTGATGGATTTGTGACAAAATTACATTAAAAAACTATTTTTTTTTTTGATTAAACAAAATTAGTTGCATTTTTATGACTGCTAAGGTGAAAGCTTTTAAATAACAACATTATGAGAGAATTTGTTTCATTTAGTAAAATGTCAATTTAACAAATGCTTCCAGTCGGCGGTCAAACTTTCTAGTGCAGGCTCACTTGGAACGTTGCAGCTTCGTTTTCAGCTAGGATCTTCCATATTTTTGGAGCAGTTTTGTAGCGGTTTTT
This sequence comes from Cladopsammia gracilis, assembly GCA_022457155.1. NCBI lineage: Eukaryota > Metazoa > Cnidaria > Anthozoa > Scleractinia > Dendrophylliidae > Cladopsammia > Cladopsammia gracilis. The sequence continues at coordinate 315,113 of JAJGOT010000070.1, forward strand.
GTAGCGGTTTTTGTTAGCGGTTTTATAGCGGTTGTCTTCAGCATTCCCCCACCCTACCCCACCCTCTATTTTTTCCTTCCACTGATTCAATCAGTGTGACGGGTGCCTGGAATGGGGGCTCATGGCTGGGTTGCGAGGATTTGCCAGCCATGGGAGCAGTATTTTATCTAGGGGCTGGCTGTCCACAGTGGAAGCCCCTGGATACCCCAGGCACCCACCTTCCATGTAAGCGAGGCAGTTGGTTAATTGCAAACCAAACTCACTTGTTGTTCCTTAGGAAGACAGCCTCTTTAGCCTAACACAAAGCCTAACCTGCATGTGGTTGTCCACAGCCATGGCAATATTTGCCAGGGTAGCAACACAGTAAATCACAATTTCTGGGTTTGCATCAGTCAGTGTCTCCAGCAGTAATGACAAGGGCCTAAAGAGTATTCAATAAATCATAATTTTAGCATAACATACTGTTTTACTTAAGGACTCGACCCTGTGCATTCACTGTATGTACATGTAGTATAGTTCTAATATTACATTCTGACTCTGTGGATTCAATATCGCCTATTTTCTCTTTTAAATATCCCACATGCTGACATTTTGAATGTTTTTGACATTATATGGATGCTGAAATTGTTAAGAATCGACAATCTTTTGTATGAAACAATTGGGTAACCGTAATTATAACATCCTAAAACTTCAAAATGGTGGTGCATGGGAAATTTAAAAGCAAAAATAGGCGATAATTTTATCATGTTTCATCTGAAACATTGTTTGCATATTTTTTCGAGAAATTTGAAATGAGACCAAAATGAACTTTTTTTCATGTTTAGCTACAGTTTGGAATGTGTTTACAAGTGAGAGGGTTCAGACTTGAAGGGGCAGTATCACGAGGTTCCACGCGCGGCACTGAGCATTGTTCTTGCACCAGAATTTTGGACATATCACCGTGCACTGTTAAAAGTGATTTTTTTTGTTCCGGTTATCAAAACAATTTTTGGATTCAACAAATAACTCCACTTCTCGACGGCCTTTTTTAATTTGCCGAATCAAACTTGAAAACATGGGCCGACGTTTTAAGTGTCGACCTCATGATACTGCCCCTTTGAGGCTCGCACGTACAAAAAGTGCTTTACAATGTGCTTTATGACCATCAAAGGTACAATGAAAATTGTTCATTACATGAATGAGCTGGCTCTAAGAGCCCTTTGATTGTAACTAAGAACATCTGTTTTAGAAAGAGCTGTTGTCATTACCTTGTCTTTCCCAGTTCCAGCTGCATTTTTGGATGAATGCTGCTTGCTGACAGCATTTTAGTGGCCACTAGTTTGGGCATTGTTTTGGAATGTAGGTCCATTAATGGAAGGTGGTTATGACCAAATCCAGGGCTGTAGACATACAAAAAACTCAGTCTCATTAAACAAACATTCTTATCATGGCTGCATGTTTGTGTGAGTCCATTGTAATTGTGTTGTTGTATGTAATAATAAATACTTGGAACAGGTATGTATCTAACTAGTCACTAACCTATGGCATTACCAAATTAGTTAATACTAGGGGGTAAATATCACAACTAAAGATTAAAGAACACTCAGTGCACAGAAACACAACGCAACAATGTGCACATCATCATGCGCAACAAAATTGAAGGATATGTCCACCTTTAAATAATTGTAAACACTACAAGTCCAAGCGTCTACGATCTCGGCGTCATACCAACGCGAACCGAACTTGATCTTTACCAATTCACCTTGATTCAGCGGGAGTAACAAGCCTTCCGTTTCGCCTTTGCGAAGTTTAATCTCTCTGCGTTTTGGCCAGTGAGGTTTGTCCCTCCACTCGCAATTTGTTTTCCAAAGCACTTGGACTTTATCGTTGAGTGACATTTTATGAAATACGGTTTTAAACAGCAATAGATCTGATTCAGCACGCATGTTGCTTAGGAATGAAAAGAAATCCCGTCCTTCCTAATTTATATGCACAAAGGACGAATAGCCATTGGGTAATAACAGGAAGTTGCGAAAACAGTTAATACAAAACGTCATGGCAACGTATTGTTCTTTTATCCACAACGCCTAAGGTAAGACAACGGAACAATAATTTAACAGAAACAGCGCGAAACTAAAAATTAATATCTTTACAAACACTACAGCGTAAACTAATAGAAACTAAAAATTATCTCGGACGCGCGCGACCTCCGTGTCACGTTTGCGGTCGCATTTGTTTACGTAATAACTCTGTGACGTGCTCTAAACAAAGATGGCGGCTTTAGAGGTTCCAAACGCGAATTCGTTCATAGCTGATCATGAAGCATTTCAATTTGAAAGGAATCTTTTGCCGAGATGTATGTCCACCTAGAAGTTCGCGCAGAAAGTATAAAAAGTTTGCAAAATACCGCGTAGGGTTTCGATCCGGATTGTAACTCGATCGTATCTTTGTGCGATTATAGTTCTACGGCATGAGTTGGTTCGATTAAATGTCAAAGCAAAAGAAGGAAAGAAAGGTAAAGAATTAAGAGGATAAAAAACATTTTTTTTACCGTTTTAGCGGCATGACAACTAAACGAAACTTTAGGATAATACCTGATGACATTTTGTTGTTCGATTGCCGTTATAACGGCAGTTATGATATAAAACTTAACGCTATGGCGTTAAAACGGTTTATGACGGAAAACGTAACGGATAATGCAAGCCGTTAAAACGCTTTGTGGCTAAAAACTAACGGATTAGGCTTACCATTAAAACGCCTTATGGTATGAGATTAACGGATGGCATTTGCCGTTAAAACGGTATGCGTTAAAAAGTGAACGGATTATTCAACGGGTTGAACGAATGTTTAAAGCGTTAAAACGGATTATAACGGATACCAAACGCTTTGAGCCGTTGTAACGGATAGCCGTTAGTGTACGTTTTCGCGTGAGAGGTCACACATCATTTTACTTTGCATTTGTTGCAAGCATGCACCAATGCCTGGGGTGGACACATGAGGTTGCATCCAACATCACATGCAATCTTGTGTGGGATGTTGAACCAAGTGTCCTGGACCGTACTTACAGTGATTATAGTTATGATTCTATAAAATAAAATATATGTCGAATATTAAATATTAAAAGAACTACATACAGCTCAAGGTGTAAATTGAATGTATATAGTTTTACATGTAACAGAAAAGTTTCTCCCTTTTCTCAAAATAGTAATTACTAAGGTCTGTATGTTTAAACTCTCATAGTAAATGATTTGCATGCACAGTGTAAATGTAATATTTTGCACATAAAAAGTTATTTAACGGACATGTATTAAAACAGTGCTCAGTACTATCCTCCGCCCCAGAAGCCACACAGCTCTTTAGAACCTCTAATTTGATTGGACCTGGGTATCACACAGCTCTATCATTTTCAGGGCTAGGGTCCATTGTTGTTTTGTTTGTTCTATTGTTTTATCAGCCATTTAGAGTAGACCTTGTAAGAGCTGCGTACCACCTGATCCTCTGGCCAGTTGAACATTTATTCTGATACTTCAGTTGCCGTTCAGGGCTCGAAATTAAAAAAAATTCTCAATCGCAATTTGCGAGTAATTCCTTAAATTTAGTCACAAGTTCGAATATTTTAGTCGCAAAAAATATAATAATAACTACTACTACTGGAACTGGAAATGAGAAACGAGAAATTTCTGAGAAAGTCTGAAAAAAAGCGCCTGCGATACACTTCTTGGAAACTGCGTTAATGGACCATGAAATCGACGATTAAGTCACGCAATATTCAATGTGAATTTCGCAGGATTTCTCAGATAAAATTACAACTACCAGTTACAAGACACAAGACTGTTGAATATAATTCCTTTATTAGCTAGGCCAACTAATAGACAAATTTGAGTTGCCCGATACAGGCACAATTTCAAGCCCTGCTGTTGTACTGTGTAAAAAGTGCTTGTAAATTTATATAATTATTTATCTTCAAATTTATACCTTATCAAATTATAATACAATTTAAAATTAACACATCTGAAACTTTGTTGATGACACCATAATTAATTTATCTAACACAAAACTTGGCTGTGATGCACAGGAATTTGTTTCAGGAATTTATTTCCCAAGATGATCAGGTCATGTACACTGTACAGGTATTCTCTTTACCTGTCCATTTGATTTTGTTATTAAATGGTAGGGAGAAATTAGAAATTAATCACTGACCTATAAAGAGGAAATGAATGCTCCCCATCAGCTGAACTTCCCATGCTACAAATGCTGTTCTTTTTCTGCATTGTATACCCTCCATACGCATGCGGCTGCCAAACATCCGACCGTACGTCTGATGCACCAGAATTGTTTCTTTGTACAGAACCTTTATTAGCAACTATAGGAGACAACTCTCTGGGACGCTCATCATATGAACTTTGACTACATGTGCTTCTCTTGCGATGTCTTGGTTTGTCATGACTGCTTGGCGGGTATGGCGGTGGAGACTCGGTCTGACGCAGATCAAATGCGCCACTGTCCACGTCACTAATCTGCAGCAAGTTTAAGAGGGGTTCAAGTGGAATAGTCTTCAGCGCTGTGGAGAATTCTTGTTTATTGTTGAAGTCCAGAATACTTTGTAAGATTGATAAGCAGGTGCTCTAGTAAGAAAACCATAAAAATCAACATAAATTTATTTTAAATTACCAAATTGTAAAAAACACAACATAAATTACACCGTGCTTAGAGTAAAGTCGTTTAACATAACTTTATGATATTTCTTATACAGCCCCACAAAGTCATTTGTAAATTCCCCAACAAAGAAAACAAGCCTTTTATATAGTTCTTAATTAAGTTTGCACTGTAAGATCTTCTAACACTTGCTGACATGTGACATTAAATAAATTAATATATAATTAATATTCCAACGACTCCAAAAACTTCATTAAAGGGTTTCCTTGTGATAATTTTATGTATTTTAATCACGTTCAAAGAACACAATCCTAATTTCGTGTTGGTTATCCTGTGTCTTGCATGCAGAAAAATTTGAAAATTTTTCAGTGTCTGGACTGCCAAATAGCCACCCCTGTTGCTTTTTTCAGGTGCTCACTTCTGCTGGAAACCTTCGAACGCATCTCCATAATCTTTGATTACTGCTAGTTTACTGCGCCTTTCAATAACAAGTGGAATTTGAAATTCCACTTGTTGCTGGAAACCTTCGAACGCATCTCCATAATCTTTGATTACTGCTAGTTTACTGCGCCTTTCAATAACAAGTGGAATTTGAAATTCAAATTTCTGCCAACAGTTGCATTTTACACTGCCGTCAATCATCTTAGCTTACCTCTCAAGAAACAGATCTTCACTTCAATGAGGTCAAAAGGTCACGTCTGTGCATTATGATAGGTAGATTTCGATCCATTTTGTTTGTCTTTTTTACATGGTCCGTTCGCTTTCGTATTAATTTTGATTGACACGAGGAATAATGCAACTGTTGGTGGAGATTTGAATTTCAAATTCTGCATGTTATTGAAAGGCACAGTAAGACAATGAGGCACACACAAATGATAACATAAAACAAAGTAAAGTCAAACACGAATCAACAGTTCTATATACCTGGATGGGTTCTGGTCCGTCTACCAGTTTTAAAACTGTCTCAATAAGCCCAGCTTCTACTGACCTCTTACGACTGTCTGCTCCCTCAAGCTGGTAACAAAGAATTATGTTGATGAGATCACTGTCTTCTGTAATATATTTTTTTAAACTATTTTTTAATATGACTTTTTAGATAATTGCATTACCTAATTAATTCTTAGATAATATGTAATAATAGGTGGCTTATTTTTAAGGAGTCTTGTACTCTGTTTTTAAGCCTACCTCATATTTTTTTGGTAATTTTAAATCTGTAACTTGATTAAATAAATAAATAAATATGTTGCAGTTTAGTCTGGTTGTAATTAGACAAAAAACTCCAATGGTGAACTCAGGATTAAATTGTTTTGGATTCTCAGTATTGTCACAGAATACAGACACTATTGAGATCAGAACCAGCTGTCTGTTCGATAAAGGAGATGTTCATCTTGTAAAGAGTTCAGTTACATTAAAATGAAAGGCTGTTGGTGTTAAAGGGGTATCTGCTTAGAGAGAACTAACCATATATCTGTAGTTATACCAACCCGCCTCAACTAGTTTTTAAACTATTTGTGGGTAGGTACTATTTAAATCAACAATATTTGTTTAATAAAGTGTGTTGTTGTTGTTGTTTGTTGTTTGTTGTTAGTTCACTTGCAAAGGTCTCCACCACCTAAGGGCTTACATGTGTATACTATTTTATTTTTTAAACAATATAAAATCAATGAATAACTCAATAGGCATGTAGATAGATTTCTAACTGGTGAGTTTATTCCACCTTTGGCTTTTCTGTATTTAATGATCAGTTTCAGAAGTAATATATCAAACACGAGAAAGAGTTTTTCATCAGGGTATCCAAATACTGAAAAGTGGGTTGAAAAAACAAGGTGCAGGTGAGTTTTTTTTAACCCATTTTGGGGTTTGTTTTTGTCTTTTGTCCTCTGTGGTGTCAGTGGTGTAAATTAAAGAGAGTGGACTTATATTGTAAGATCTGAAGGTTGAGTGTTCGGCTCCAGGCAAGTGCAGTAAAAAATTTGGGACGAGGTTAAGTTTATTGACCGTGACCCACACTGGTACACCCGTAGAGTTAAAGAGGCCATCCACATAAGACTTCATCCTAATAACATCAACAGAGATAGTGGAATTGAAATTCCCGAAGCGTGGATGCCTACAATCAAGAAGCATAACAGCCGACCGATATCGAATCGGACCGGAGAGGGAACAACATCTTTTCGGAATAATAATGAGGATCAGAATGCACCAATAGCAACAAGCCAACGTGCTACATAAGCGACACGTAACCAATCGACCTCATCGCCTGATGAAGACTAGCAGTAATAGCAGTCGAAACGTCGCGATCAACATCTTAAAGTGACTCCATCGTGAGACAAACGAAAAATCGTTTACCTATCTTTATTTTATAATGTCATTGTGATATTGGTGAGGGGGTTACATTGTACATGTCAATAAGGGGTAGTACACTAAGTATGGCATCACAGGGGGGGGGGGGTTGGGGGTAAGATGGGACTTAGGAAGACGAGGGTGGTTGGTAGAAAGAGGAGAGAAATTGAGAGCAGAAGAAAAAACCCTTCCCCCCCCCAAAAAAAAAAATTTTAACCACAACCCATAACAAAAATCCCTTTTCAGACAGTTGATAGATCTTTAGAATATTTGAAGATATAGCTTCTCAAACCAATAATTAAATGCAGAGAAAACGAAGGAATAAAATTGCCAAACTCTATGCTATTTATTTAACTCTATTTATTTAACTCTATTTATTTAACTCTCTATTTAATTTATTTAACTCTATGCTAATTAAGACCGGATATCCAAACCTCTTTCACGGTAGTGATTTCCTTCGTGTTCTCGTCACAAATTATTAGTAAGTTTTAGAAGCCACATTGAAAACTTAAAAGGGTGTTTCTTCAGGTATTCAAACACATCAAAGTCTGTTACAGCCATGCTCCATCACGCATGACCAGAAATCCCCAAGAATGAAATTCGTGAACATGTGAATATTTCTTTTTAACGTCCGAGATTTGAATGAAACCTTGAAGACCTCTCCGGAAAACACTTTAAAAGTCACAAGTTAACGGAAAAATAACTTCGCTACACACATAAAAACCTAGTAATATTATTGTTCAGATATGTAACATTTCAAATAAAATGATATTTTGTTGCTCTTTGTTTCCGAAAATGCGGTAAAATAAAATTCTCATTGGAATTCTGAATTTCGGAATGAATTTACAAAACCAATGCGTAAACATGAGAACTCCATTCAAATTTTCGAAAATACTGGTCACGCGAGATGGAGCATGGTTGTAAAAAAAAAAACTTGGCTGCACATAGTTTTTTTTAACCAACTTCTTGGTGTTTGGATATCCTGATAAACCACTCTTCCAAGTGTTTGATATAATAATTACTACAATGTAGTACTTCAATAACCAACAAACATGTGAAAAAAAAGAGTTGTTATTACTCACATTGAACAGATTGCCAATTAGCACTGCAATGTGGTTGTTGATCACAGTTGACACGGAATCCATGTGAGCCAAACTGATGAGCTGCCCTGATGCTCTTGGAAGACACAGATAAGCCAGTAGGCTGGAGTGACATTCGGGATTTCCAGAGAGAAGGACCACTGGCTCAAGGGTGTCAATGACGGCGTCCTCACCTCTCATGTAGTGGGAGCCTGTGCTAAGTAATGAGCTTTCTTCACATTCTGAAGTGCTTCTTTGACAACTCTATAATTAAAAATTGATGGTATGAAAGAAAAGGCATTATAGTAATATTTTCATAAAGCTGCAGTTACAGTAGCAATTATTTGCTTGCATACATGTAGGTGACCCATCAACAATGCACAAAAAATTGCACATGTACGTGTAGCTGTTTGTAAAGTGTAGGTCAACCTAAGTACCAAGTTGATCTTGTTATCCCATACTATCAATTTGCATCCATTCTTGACTCTTACGGCGTTTTCTGTTATGCTGACTAAAGTTCACACAAAATCAAATAAATTACATGTTTAAGTGTTGCTAGTTAACACCTGGGCACCACACTGTTGTGGTTTAGTTTTTTTTTTTTCTATTTCAAAATTCAAACCAGCTTAATTTTAATTTCCTTTGGTCTAAGATTCATTATCAAAATCAGAGACCAAAAAAAAAACAAAGAAAATGAAACTGCTTTGAAATTTTTAAACCAAAAAATTATATCACAATAATAAGCCACTCTTGCACAGAGCTGATCATGAGGTAACATGACAAGACTGTGTGGGCAGTGGTGAAAAGTCGACTTGTTGAATGTATGAATGTTATAATGTTATAAAATTTTTTCACTATCATTTATTGCTTTGTAGCTGGAGTTTTCCTCAATACAATGCACATGTTCATTTGTTGATTCATGGTCACGTGACATCTAACAAACTGTTTCCCGCCAAACGTCCATGAGCGGGCAACATTTTTGGAAGTGGGCAACATTTTTGGAAGTGGGCAACATTTTTGACGCCAGAAGGTAACAGTGCACTGTTGCCGCTAGAGCTCATAATCAGACCGAAACAAAAAAAAATAAAAAAATCTCCAGCTAAAAAACAAATCACTTAATGACTGATCCCTCAGGAAACGGTGAATTTTGTTTCGGGAAATATCAAGATAATTCACTGTTTCCCTTAAGACCAGTAATTAAGTGTTTATTACTTCCTGGAACAACAGGGATCAGTGAACTCTCTCTTAAGCCAAACATCTTCAGGACCAGCTTGAGCTGTCTGCCTTAGAAACATGTCCGCCTTACAGAGATTTTAGTTACAGACAAACAAGTGATTATTTATAAATAAATTGAACTAGCTACCCATTATATGCAAGGTAAAAATCAAGAATAAATACCATTGCGGATTGATCTGACTCCAAACTTGGCTGTCTTGCACTGGAAAGCTTCATTTCCCTTTGCAATGCTTGCCTAGCATCCTCTGTAAGTTGTACCTCTTCTGAGGGTGTGGCATTACCCCCTCCCTCTGTTGGCAGAACATTCGTATCTACCTCTTTATTATCAGAATCTTGCATGTCACCAAACTGAATCAGATCAGATACTACTTTTTCCTCTTCCAGTGAAGCCTTCTTTGGGATGAATGGAGATAGTAGATTGGATTCTACTAAAGGAACTGACTGGACACTGGACAATGGTACAAAGAAATTTCCTTGAGCATCTGGTGAAAACTGGCTGGAAGTTGCTGCTGATTGTATCAGAGATGGTTCTTGATTAGTCAGGTTTGAGACAGGCCCTGTGATTTGATCTTGCACTTCTGTCTTCATACAAGGTGAAAGTTGCGCATCTTTTTGTTCTTCAGCATCTTCATCCTTAGGCAGGCAAGATAAATCGCCAGTCACTTTGCTATCCACCGAGTTATTCACATCAGCTCCTTCTAACAAAGAGTCAGTTGGGTTGAGGGGTGATTGGGTTTTTTCTTCTGGGTTCCTTTGTTCATTCTGATCCAAGTCAGAACCTCGCACTTGATTTGTTTTGTGAAAAATGTGCATATGAAGGAGGGCTCCTCGTTTAGAATTGGCTGTGAAAAAGGAACAAAATCAAGATTTAACTTAAAAATAAATCCCTTCATTTACATGTAAGTGTCAAATGTATTAAGCACAAAAGTGCTAATTGGGAAAACTGTAAATTAATAAAACAAAGTAACATTGCAAACTAAACATAAATATTTGAAAATCCCAATTGGTGGGAGGGTCACCAGTTGGCTGTTTACATGGGGGGACTCTAACACAATAAATTCTAACACTAATTACTTAGCTGAAAACAGTTTCCCTTTGATTATTCTCTTACGTAGTTATTTTTACGTAGCTCTCAGACAGTTTTGGGTAATCCAAGACAGATCGGAGCCAGAATTAACTACAGTGCAAGCTTTTCTAGGCAGATGCCATCAAAGGCAATACATTTCAGTTAGGTTAGGGCTTTAATGGAAAAACGAGATCGGATAGTTCTTAAAAAAATTTCTCAACTTAGTACCCACCTTCTATGTGAGCAGGTTCCTAAAATTAAGGTCATCAACTACAACTTACACAACAATAGTGCTTGCACACTTATTAATACAGAACATTTTAAGAATACTTTTATCAATAGAATTATCTATAAACTTAATATGTAAAGAGATAGGATTTTATTATAATATGATTTTATTATTTAATTTCTCTTCCTGGTGTAATAATATGTAACATAGGATATGTAGTTTTTATCGTATGAGAAATAAAGACATTTATTATTATTATTAAATTATAATTATTACATTATTATTATTATTATTATTATTATTATTATTATTATTGAACGTTAATTTTCAAAGCCCTCAGACCTCATACACAAAGACTTTCCAAGACATGTTGAAATTCAAGAGCTTTTCAAGACTGTACAAACCATGACTAAAAGCTAAAGAATTATAAATAAGCAATCTTACCAAGCAATGGGCTTTGTGTTCTTGAAAGGTGAATACTTTCTGATCTCTTCATGGGGTGCTTCCCTCTTACTGTCTCTGGACTGCCACGCCCCCCTGATATGGAACACAAACTTGAAGACCTTCTGTGCTGGACTAACCCACGTCTCAGAGTAGATACTCTCTCTACCTTTGGAGAATGGACCCCTGATTTGGATCTTACACTATTGGCACCTGTTGAGCTCTGGTTAATTGACGAGGCTCCTGAATTTGAACGTGACTTGGTAATGTCTGTAGCAGCAAAAGCCTCACAAGCTGACTGTACAAGAAGTCTTTGCATCTCTTTTAGTTCCTGTTATGATTAGAAAACTACTGTTTGAAAGATCTTCCATAATATTGAGGTATACTGAAAAATGTCATGATGAGCTACTTGTATGTAAGTTTTAAAATATAACCATTATGTGATTGACACATCACATACAAAATAATCATTTTTATTTAAGTGTCGATACATAAGGCACTGCAATTTTAAACCTTTCAATCCCAGAGTCAATTAAGGAGACATGTAATGTAGTTCTACAGTGTAACTTTTTTAGTCTGTTGACGAAATCCTATGATGTGACCATTCAAATTAAACTTCTTCAGCGGTACTTTTGCATGGTACCATTTGTTTTTCAATGTTTTAGAAAAAGAAATTTGGGATATTAATTGAATTTTGATTTTTAGCACTCTTGGGAGTTAAATTAGTTGAAGGAACCTGCACTGAGAATTGTTACAAAGTGTACATAAACTTTGTTAAGGAAACCAACTGGTAAGAGGGTGGCCAGTTGGCTGTTATATGAAGACATTTGGGGCCTCCAGATTGCAAGTGAAAGCATCTCTTTTCTTGCTCATGCCACCTCAATTAAGCAACAGAGATCTGAGTTCATCAGTAGATGGTTGTGCCTTTCATTAGAAGTGTTAAAAATGCTATGTATATTTAATTTATTTTAGTACGAAAAGGAAAAATATTAATAAATTATTATTACAGTGTAAATGCATGATCACATTTTAACAAAAACACTTCAAATTGATGAGTAAAAGCAAATGAAAAAACTCACTGGTTCTAAGTCAACTGGTCGTATTCCATGAATGTTGTTGTCGTATATCCTTGCACCATGTTCTACCAAAAGAAACGAAACTTCCAGCTTGCTCCTATGACCAGCCGACATGTGGAGTGGTGTACAACTACGAATTGAAATGGTAGGAAAAAAGAGTAACACAAACAGATGTGCCAATTGTGCAAAACTGCATCATTGCATAATATCAGAAGCCCTAATTGTTAAAATTGACTTAAAATGCATATGACAGATAATTTTTTATTTGCTTGATCAAATCCACAAGGTGTGAACTCCGATATTTGTTTTACAGCAGATGCATCTAAAAATTTGAAATTTCACATCTGGTGGGGTACAATACCGCACAGGAAGAAAGACAAGGGATAGTCGGCTGTAACGAGGTGGCATGTACGTCTCGGAATGTCTCAGGATTGGCTGAGAAAACAATGGAACAAACAACAGAACAATGGACCCAAGCCCTGAAAACAATACATCTGCATTATACCTACAATCAAGGACAAAAGTCCTTGCTCCTGTCAATTACTAATTAAGTATGACGGACCAATACAGCCATGTTTTTCGTTTCAAGTCCATCTCAGCAACCCCACCCCTCCCCCCGAGACAATGTTGAAATCCACAAGTCATTTTTATTACACGGGCTCAACATTGTAAGGGGGTAGGGGTGGGGAAATGGACACCTATCGTTTGCACGTACCATGTTTCTATCGCGCGCATTGGAAAACATCGTAAATGCAATTTTGTCCCAACACTATTGTCCTTGATTGTAGGTGCAATGAAATTAGAGGTTATGAAAAGGTGCATGGTATCTGGCTGTGATAGTTCCATCTTTACTCGGTTCCTCCATTTTTTGGTGCGTGTTGCTACAACTATAGACAATACACCTTAATAGAACCATGGGAGGAACTGAGAAACTGTGAAACTGGCATTCTTGTATCAACGTTGCAACTGACTATCCACAGTCTTTCTTCTTGCACGGTATTGTACCCCACAGGAAGTGAAAATGCACCTTTTTAGACAGCAAAAACATGAAAAAGAAAAATAGATATTGAAAATCATTTTTCGATTTTTTTATCAAAACACCATGAAGATTCCATCAAGCAAATAAAAAAAATCTGTCATATACACTAACTTTAACATTGATGGCACACATAGCACCTTAGTTACCAAATTAATAATGATGGCTAAATAATTTTTTTCTGAGTTGAAATGAATCATGACTAAAAATCTTTGGACTTACAAGTTGTTGTCTTTAGCCCTAACATTAGCACCATAGCCAAGAAGAAGCTGAGTGACGGCCCTGTTCCCAGCAGATGCTGCAACATGCAGTGGCGACTTGTCGTCAGGTCCTTCCCAGTTAATATCTGCACCTCTGAACAAGAATTTAAAATTATGGCAACAGTTTTCTTAAAGTAGACTGAAATATCATAATTCATTCCATAATTCTTTATTGCATGTAGGAGAAGAAGGTTGCAGCACTGACACATACAGTCAAATCTTCTGTAAGCAGGCAAACTCGAGATGCAGAAAACGTGTCCGTAACTGGAAATGGCCAATTATGGGAATGACTCTCATAGGAGATTCAAACAAACTTTTGTCAAGGTAGACAACAATCAGGGCTGTCATTAATTTTGTAAGTAGCAGGCTGAAAATGGAAAGTAGGCAGCTTGGCACTCGAGCACTGAAGGCTTCTTCGGCACGGACGCCATGTTTTTTTCCCCGAGATTACACGCAAACCTGGGAACCACCTGTGAAAATGTTCCAGGCACTACCCACAGACCCTCGATAGCTTGGAAAGAGGTTGATGGCTGCCGACGTTTAAAACTGTTGTAATACAGATTAATACATCTCTACTTTGACTGAAAAATTAGAAAAGAATGTCTTACAAGTTATATCAAAGGACTTTTTTATTACTGTAAGCTTTCTCTTCAACAGTAACAGTGAAATGAAACAAAAGTAGATAGCCGAGGATGGGCAAGTACACTGTAGCCAGCTGTTTTGGCCAGCTACCAGCCCTTAATGACAGCACTGACAATCCATAGTTGAAAAGTAAAAGAAACCAATAATCTCTCCTACTAAAGAGGTTTTGATTATAAATATCAATAATGCATAACAATTATTATTGTTCTAATAAATTTATGTAATTTTTGAAGAACTATGTGATTGGATGCGATTTGAGACCAACTTTCCAAAATCACACTATTACATAACATTAACTCAAACCTCACCTCTTCAATAGAAGTTGAGTCATTTCTACATCACCCAGTGAAACAGCATAATACAACAAACTTCTCCTCACAGCATCATGCAAATTCACTGACAATCCATCATCTAGATACTTTTCAACAAGTCCTGTGTTCCCTCTTTCCACAGCTGTTATTGCACCATGAAGTGTTTCTGGATCTTCCTGTTCTTCCCCATCAGATGAGGGCAAAGCCATGTCTTGGGGCTGAAGCCCTTTGTATTTCCCAAAACTCAATGAAACACGATCAGGGGAAACAATGGTTTCTTTATGAAAGCGCTCAATAGGAAGAAGAGAAGTTGTTATCAAAAGGTTATCTGTGATGTCTCCGTTTTCAGCCCTTCTGAAATCAAGTTCTTTTGGAACTTTCCCCTTTTCTAGGATTCCACGTGATTCTTTTTTCCGGACATTCTCTTCTGTTTCTTGTGAGGTTTCTCTATGATCCTCTAAAGGAGAAATCATGAGGCAAGAAGAGTCTGTTGTAACTGGTACCACAGACGATTGGGAGTGTATCTCTTCCATAGAATGACATTTCTTAGCTGGTTCTGTTCTTGAGGCACAAGGAAGTGCAGCTGGTTCTCTGTGTTCCACAGTAGGAAGACTAGACTTTCTAATTGGTTCCTCTTGTCTTTTTACCCAGATCGGAATTTCTGGTTGCATGGATGAAGGAAATTCATGTACATCTGCTTTAACTGAAATCTGCCCATCAACCACAGCTTGTTTGACTTGGTTTACTGCCGGTTCTTTCCCATCACTATCACTGCCATCTGAAGGTACTGGCGATAAAGCCGAGAACTCCACATGTCGTCCAGAAGAGTATGAGCTTGTTGGGTGCCGGAGAATTGAAGGACTTGTGGTACTTTTGTTAAATTTCTTTCCATGCGGAGATCTCCGTCCAGAAGACCCTTCAATTCCATGTTTCCACTGCACATGAGCTTGACGTCTTTCCACAGATGAACTACCAATGGTTGAAGTTGTTGACACTTCAGAGTTTGTACGTGTTCGCTCTGAACTACTAATTGAGTGCGTCCTCCTTGCTCGGCGAGATTCTCTTTCAACTTTCTCTCTTGTTAACTTACCAATAGCTTTGAATGCTAATGCCACTGTTCGCACAATACTAGCAGCCTGAAAATATGAAACAAAAGGGAAGCATTAATACATGTACAAAACCATGACATTTAAAATATCATAAAATTCTGAACATGATAAAAATCAAAGGATCCTACGAACCAACTGATGAATACGAAAAAAGTTTTGAACCCACCCCTCTCTGGCACATTTTGCTCCAATACCCCCCCCCCCCCCCATCCTCTGCGTCCAATTCCCCAACCTCCCATTACACCTCTCCCTCCAAGGCCGTCCCAATGGGTAAGGTAGGTGACCATTACCTATCGCATTAGCTATGGGCAAAATATATGTGCCCAAGCCTTATGTACTGGTCAGCGGAATTACCAAGGAAAAGTTTACAGCTGATGGAAGGGGTGATAATTTGCATATCTGTCGCCGTCTACTATACCTCATCCAACACTTCACTTCATGAGTTAAATAGACTGATGCAGCTTTTACAGATATTTGAATAGGTAATGTTACATGTATATGCTACAAGTACTCTACAATCTAAAAACTTATAGAGTTAAGCAGAGGTGCACTGTAGGTATGCAACAGGTTTCAAGTATCATTGTACAGGAGAGGCTTACATGTAAACCCATACATACATGTACATACATAAACATTACATTTCAACTTGAATTTACAGTGCAGCTTAATGGATAACAATACAATGGGGAAAAGCCTCTGTTGTCACTGATTATAGCAATGACTTGAGAAGCTTACTCTACTAGGCCCGCCGTTAAACTTAGCTGAGGATTTAATTTTTTTTGTAAGAAGTGTTTTCAAAAGCTAATTATAGTTACATGCGAAGACAAGTCAGAAATGAAACTAAAGGGCAAAAACATTTTCGAAAAATCTCCATTGATTTATTATTAAACAGGAATAAAAATTGATGCTAACCGGTAATGGCGCTTTGAACAACCCGGCCCTGGAGATCGGTAGTTACCAGGCCCGAAAAGCTGTTTTATTTTCATTGAAGATCGAGGTTTCAAAGGCTTTGCAGTAATACGACAAAACTATCAGTTAGCAAAACAAAATGGACTGGTTTGTTTGCTAGGGCCCGCGCTTTTATTCTTCAGATTTTGATTTCAATATTTGGCTTCGGGCCTGAAAAGTTATCGTGACTTTCGAGAAACGGGCCCCTGGCCTTTAGGGGATAAATAGTGACCTTGTGACATCTACAGGCTTAGGATTTAATTTCTCTTGTTAAAAGTGTTTTCAAAAGCTAATTATAAGTTACAGGCGAAGACAAGTCAGAATTGAAACTTAAGGGTAAAAACACTTTGGAAAAATCTCCATTGATTTATTATTAAACTGGAATCAAAATTGATGCTAACCCTGGGTTAGCTTACCAGTAATGGTGCTTTGAACAACCCGGCCCTGCTCTTTAAGGGGATAAAATAATAGTGACCTTGTGACATCTACAGGCTTATAACCTTACTAAACTAGGAAACATTGTTGTTGAAACATTTCTTTTAATGTGGCTAAACTGGGAAACATTAATTTTTGTTTCAGAAGCAAACTTTGCGACTGGAAGCAAGAAAGTTTTTGACTAGATTCAATAACATTTCCTTGCATCCAGGAAGCAATATTTCCATCCGCAACAAATGTTTCTTGCGTGGCAAAACTGGGAAGCATTTGTATCTGCAACAGTGTTTCCTAATAAGTTTACTGTAACCCTGAATTTTACCAAAGTAACAAAACTTGGATATTTTTTTTTTGCAAATGTCAAGGTCATCAGTTGAAGATTTTGCTTGAAATTGGCATAAAAGTTAATTAATATAGGGCTGTGCTTTAGCAGTGCCTGGGGGTCTCAGCCTACTAACTCTTGTCTTCGGCCAACTAGAAAAAGCTACTTTTACACAGATCTGTAGTGCCAGGCACCTCAGATCTCATAGGGGTAGCCTTTGGGATCTTATTATTAGTATCCAGACAATCTTTAATTGCACCCAAGGAAAGCTGCAGTCATGATGACCACTCTGTTTTAGATTATATTTCTTGACAGGGCAATGATTAATAATCAAAAGAAAGCCACATGAAGGCAGGTGTAAGCCTGAGTCATGTTCTTGGGCACTACCCAACAGACATCTTTTGTGTTATGATTCTTCTGGATGTTTTTGTTTTTCTGGCTCACTTACATTTAATAACCATCATGATTATTTGAGATCACATAAAAAAAATATAATTTTCATTTCAAAACTTAAATCGTTTTATGACATGGAAAATTTTGGCAAGCACATGTGTTTGTATAAGAGTCATGTACAAAATAATGTTGCAATTTGACATCCAGTGATGTATTCAATACCCAAATTTGGTAGATCACAAATTTTGATTACAGAAAATTGTTTTCTTAATTCCGAGCTCAACGACGTGATTGGTAAATATTTCTCGTGTTTTCGTGCGGAAAATGCATATTTAGCCAAGTACAATATTAACATAAACAGCCCGACAGCAAAAACATAGGTCCGTAAACAAGTTTAAAATACACCATGTACTGGCTAAATTTAGGTAAATGTAATAAACACACGTCGTCTCATAGAATGTACGTAAAATTAAAAGGAAATTCTGACAGAGACCTAAGGACGATAAACTTCGGAAACACAACTGTCCGATAAAAGAACGTCGTTACGAGCTACGGGAACCCAAAGGCAATGGATTTTTTAATAAAAGATAATTACCATTCAAAAACTATCAAAAGCTGTCCAAGTTTAATTAACGTTTCATTCGTCTTTTGGGGAACAGAAGACATTTAGTGGCTTTATAAATATAAAAACCACCTCGCGGGCCCTTTGCATTGTCGTTAGATTGTTTATGAGAAAGGAAATTGAGAAAAACAACGTGAAAGTTGGTGGCGTGACAAAGGTAGCTAAAGGTCGCTCGATGACAAAACGCCGCTTGTTTTCGTCCCGCTCAATTCACTCCGACCGAACGTACGTAAATAAACCTGGCACCTTCATTCTGTTAAAATTACACCAAAACCGAAACACTGGGGTTGCGGCAGTTCCATTCTAGAGCAGAAATTCCTTTGGTTCGCGGCCAGCGAACGCACACCGTATAATTTTCCACGCTGCTAGAAACAAACGAACATGTTTTGAGAATCCAAAAGTTATCACTTGGAAGGACTAGCGACACAGCTGTTTTCGCCTTGTCATAAAGGCTTGAAAACTTATCAAAATATCGAAATAGCGCAACTGAATACCTGCCCCGGAGAGAAATCAAAACACAGCACTTTTACTCGTTCATGTAAACAACTTGAATATTGACGGAGTTTAAGTTATATTCTTACCTCGAGTTGAGAGCCAGCTTGAAATACATGGCACATGTGAGTCTTCTTTCGAGTTATATTTAACCCAAAAGTGCTGTCAAAACCTCGAAGTTGCTCTTGAGCACACAAGGCAATAGCATAAAGCGGCGCTGTAAGGATTAACGAGTTAGACTCGAAGCTAGAAACTAGAAGAATGCCATCGCGAATGGTAAAATTGACTCGTATACTCCGTACTTGCTGCTTTTTAATCCGCTTTAAAGTCTCCATCATTCGCGTTGTCGACTTTGCTTCTGATATTTGTGCCGAGCCAACATAATCTACAATAAAATGTAGTTCTCCCGAGCTATAATCTTCCACTGTTCGACTTTCTGTCTGTGATAAAAGTGCAGTTGCTTGAGTAGCAAGCGAACCTTCTTCAACATGACCTGATTGAGCGGATACGGCGACGCCGGCATCGTTGTCCGTTCTTTGCCATCTCTGGCTTAAGCGTCGCCTCAGAGAATGCATTGTCCCCTTAATTCTTCACCACAGTATACTCCATAGTGGGAGCCAACGTTACAAAAGTATCGTTTCATCATATTTAGCCAAATTAGCCGAGAAAAACAACAGCCCTTCCACGTAACATTTTCCAACCAAATCTTCGCGGTGTCAAAAACCAGTCGGGACGTAACTTCGTAATTACATCCTCGCAAATCTTGGATTAGCTGCATACAGTAACCCTTCACATGCTTCGCAATTTTTTTGGCATTCTAAAAAGTAAAGCGAGTTGCGGAAAGGTTTCAAGGGCAAAGAACTTCAAAAGCGACTATTCCCCATTCACAACCATGCTGTTTGTAGGCGAGTTGTTTGTTAACAGGCCGGAAGTCCGCAATTGGTTGATTTCTGATCACATGGCAGTTACGGCTGCGTTCGAAAATAAAATGCGCGAAATTGTTGACGATTTCGTGTGTTTCAAAAAAACTCAATCAACATCAAAATAAGAAATTCAGAAGCAATAACGGAAAGTTATCTTCTTGTCTAATGGCCCGTCTAAATTATAGATTATTATTTATATCCACTTAGACATTTGTCCCTCGCCCAGCTTGACATCGCTGGCTGTACCAACAAAATGCAAACAAGTCAAACACGGACTGTAATAAAAAAATAACCTATTACATGTGATTCCACGTTGTTTTATTTTCTATTATTTTTATCAATGCTCCAAGAATTTACCCTTTTTTTGTAATACTTTCCATGGCGAAAAAAGGGTTTAAATTATTCCAAATTTTACCTGAAAGAGAACGGTTGAACTTGAGGGCTAAAAGCGCAGCCTTCTTTATTGTTTAATAAACGTAATACGTAGTTTTTAAAACCTCAAAAGCTCCTGTGATGAGCTATAGATTATCGACTGGTCATTAAGATACAATATTGGAAGTTCAATGTTGTGGCTAAGGATTGTTTAAGTTTGGCTATAAAATTCCTGACAGTATATTGTCTCATATTCACGTCCGATAAGCTTTTCATTTTGCAAACAATACACGCATCACACGTCACAAGCGCTGTGTGAAGATTTTATCTTACATATTTTGACAATATGCATGTTTTGGTAAATGTGGTTTGATGCCTCATTGGCAAAAAGATTGACTTTCAAAATATTTTCCCTTCCGTTTTTACTCATGTAATATGCGTCAATGGCGTTCGGCTTTGCAACCCACAATACGGAATTCTTTTTGCGGTGGCAAAGTGCTGCCATTTTGACGTTGCAGTGAAAGACAAACAGGAAAAACTATTTTAATTTCTGTTATGCCTCGTTTATTTTACAGAAGTGAACTTTTAAAACTGACCACAAAAACATGTCACATCTAAGAATTTCCTTATAAGTTCAAGGTCATTAGATAAGTTTAGAGTGTTTAGCTGTAGGCTGAAACCTAGATGCCACTGAATACACTGCGAATCTAAAACTGGAAACTGCCGCTTTTCACCTACTTTTAAAGTTTATTTTATTGTTACAATAGTACAGCAGCTGAGTATAAAAATATTAAAAAGCACACCACTCACTCCTAACTCAGTTGAAGGGCATGTTTATATTTTTAAGAAACAAGCGGACTTTTGCCTCGAGGCAAGGCAGCGGGAAGCGAAGGAAGGTTTTTAAAATCAGTGATGAGCTTGTCTATCGCAGTTCCAGATGTTCAGCCGGGATGACATGGCGCCTTGAGCTCTTTATTTCCAGCTACAAAACAAAGCAAATTGACAAAGCGCAACTGAATTAAGCGAAGAAGGCTGTGTCATTTATAACAAACATGGTTTTGTAGGTTATTATTAGTTCGAATAAGTGCTGTATCATCTGGGAGTTTGAGAGTTTCGTTCTTCGTCAAATAAACGTGTTTGTGTGTTTTTACGTACTTCTGTAACATTGCGTGATGCCGCGTAAGACATGTCAAGGGTCCTTAAATCACACAAAGGCAAAATCGCCGATAAAAATTCCGGGAAACAAAAGAAACAAAGTGACTTCCATTGCTTGACTTACTCAATAATTAAATAATTATCATGTTTTAGCGTTTTTATACGGCCCTCAAGTAGGTCGAGTTATTGGGGCGATTCAGTTTGGCTGTACCGAATGAGTTTACTGGGTTTCGAGTTTATAAGAGGCAACTCTAAATATTAAGTATGTTCAGTCAGTTCTTTTGAAAAAGTTTACTCGAAGGGCACAAAAAAGTACTTCATATAATAAATGTTATCACTCTTCACAACAATTGTTCCCCGATTCTCGCAGTTCGGTTCCCATGGAGTAACCTAGAAGAAAGGAGGAGTATTCCGTGCCCATAAAAGCCACATAAATTTTACACGACATTCTATTTTAAGTACGTCGCTCTTCTTGGTATGCAAGACTGATTATTATTTAAGGTAAGGCACTCGGCATTTCGGCACGGCAAAGAAGTGATATGTTCAATTTCATTTACGTTTGTTTCTAGAACGGCACCCCATGTTTTCAGGGAGGAGCACTTTGGCGTATTAATCAGCGGTATACAATACTGCGCAGTTGTTGTTGTGTTGTTTATTTTCGAAAATTAATCAAATGAATTTAAACATTTAAAATTTGTAATTATTGCTGTCAAGGTCAAGGCCTTTTTGGGAGAAAATGGCTGCGGCCGCACTAGAGTAGTTAATCGGGTTCATTTCCAATTAAAGATTTAGGTTTTTCAAACCACCTCGCAAGTAGACTGCTAGCTGTCCCTTTTCAGTCAATCAAGCGGGCGAGTTTATCACGAAAAGAAGCTCCGCGAGACTGGAGCGAGCGAATGAGCCGAGGGGAAACTGGAGGACCCCCTCGGTTCGCTCGCCGCTCTAATTATCCAGAGAGGGACTGCTAGCAGTCTACCTCGCAAGGTAGTTTAGAGCAGGTTAACTTTCCCGATCTGTCAATCATTTTCGCTTAAGGTTACAGTGTACCTTCGGGGGTGTCTCCAGTATAACAGCTCTAGTGTCTTAAGATTACACTTATCATACCTAAACCCAGATATCAAATTAAAGCTTATAGAGCTAGCTATGTAAATATGGAAACCATTTGGTAATAAAGTGAATTGTCGAATTTTTTACGACGTCTAAATCGAACGTACGAATCAGCTTTAAAACGCTATAACTCAAAGCGATTATTGTATTTTGCTAATTTGATTTGTTCTCGGGTTTCCGGACACGAAGCGCTAAAAAAACGTGTCGGCGATTTCCCATATTCAATTGCAGTGAAAAGTTACAGAATATTTTCGAAAAAGGGAGAAAAAAAATTGGAATGATCGCACGGAAATGGCTCTTGACGAAAAAGTTTTCGGAAATAAGAAATTCGCCGACACGTTTTTGTTGATTATATGTTAGCCTAGCTTCTGTCCAAATTTGAGGAAAATCGAACAAATTTCCTTTGAGTTGTAGCTCTTTAAAGTGTCCCCAACAAGCGAAAAATTAACTTTGAGAAAACAGCGCTTAAAAAAACATATCGCTTCATAAACAAACTCCGCCCACAAAAGTTATACTGTCATTTCTCCGTCAATTTTTACTATTTTTCGATAATATTTTTTTGAATGAAAGTTCATTCTGTAAACTTTATTTTGACGCCAAAAAAAAATTTTCGATAAATTTTCGATCTGAAGGTACGCTGCCGCACACTTGAGGAACTTGCTGAGCAAAATTCCTCGCGAGGCAGTTAGCTCAGCTGTTTCCTCAAATGTGCGCTGGAGTTTTTGTGAGTTTTTCGCCTCGCGACGTAGTGAGGCAAATATCTATCGTGTTTGATATTTTTTGCCTCGTGAGACAAATTCCTTATTGTGTGCGGGCGCCGCGAGAATCTGGCTGAGCCAAATTAATCGAGGCCAATAAGGCATGGCGAGCTCATGTGATTTCAAGCTCGACATTCAAGATGGCGGACAGGAGTGTTTTTTTTGTTTGTTTGGGACAAATGCATAGATATAAGACTCCAAGACCATAGCCCCAGACGTACCAAGGGTAAGACACACAAAACCAAAGCCCACTAGACTGCGCTCTATTTTGGAAACAGAATCACAGCACCAGCGAACGATGGAGATGAGGAAACAGAAGTCAGACAGACAATAAGACCAAGGAAACGAAACGGAGAGCTATATACAGGGTCTGGAAGGGGGGTCTGGATCCCTAATCACGGGCTATTTTTTCGTGAATTCCCGAATCACGTCGTTTTTGCCATTTCCCGAATCACGTCTGTGAAAATTGTTTTCTGTATATATCCTATTTCTGGCATGTAGCGCCTTTATTCATTCGAGATAGGTATCCACTATGAGATTTTCTTTAAGGCCTTTGCCTCAGGCGATTTCATTGATAGCTGTAAATTTTGCAAAATGGGTCTTGAAGATAAGGAAATCCTTGTGAATTTCTGCGCTTACAATTGGAACTTTGAACTTTTCTTAGTGGATGGGCTGGCTACTCACTGTACCAGATTTTGGAGTCAGAAATATGAGGCCCGTTTACACGTAATTTTTGATGCGATTTTTGTCGCGCATTCTAATGCAACTTTTGTCACAAGTGTAAACTTGCGGCGATTTCCTGTGTGATTCGGGTGCGATATTTGCTGCGATTTCCCAAAAATCGCGGTAGTTTCTTGGTGTTGCGGATGGTGTGATCACCAAATGACGTAAAACAAAAGATTCAAAAGACACTGAACAATACCCACACCACAACACAAAAGCTAACCAACAATGGCTTCCGCAACACCAAGAAACACCCAAAATCGCCGCCATGTTGCATCAGGCTTCGAACATGTTCGAAACCTCTGCGACATCGCGCGACAAATCGCGCCCAAATCACACTGAAATCGCCGTTCGTTTACACATGCGATTTGAAGATGCAACTTGCGCGCGACAAAAATTGCATCGACAAGTGCGACAAAAATTGCGCAAAAACCGCCTGTGTGATCTCATTACTCGCCATAGCATAGAGATAGACAATAAACAAACAGGAAGTCGAAAACAGGACGATCAGGTCCCGGATCAGGTCCAAGTACAGTAGCTTCCCATCCATGGCCTTCCTGTCATGGTTTTGTATTAAACCACGTATAAAATGACACATGATGACAAAGGTCGGTTTTAACAACACACCGTATTTTCTCGATTAAACGCCGGGCCTCGAATAAACGCCGGATATAATAGAGGAAGTTGCAAGTTAGCCCCTCAAACGTTTATTTGCGGTTTAATAAACTTAGGATTTAAAGGCAAGGTATACGGCTGCCAAGAAAAAAGAATAATAACCCTTTCTTAAAAAATGGCGGGCGACAAAAAACTGCTGATTCAAAGAAACGGCGGGTCCACTAGGCCAAGTTTGAAATAAACGCCGGGGGCGTTTAATTGAGAAAATACGGTAGGCTTAAGCCGCCCATTGTGACTTGGTGTGAGAGTTAGGAAGTTTTTGACAGGTCGCTATAAAACACGGCAAAATTGTGAGTGTGAATTGGTATGGGCCAAAATATTTGAATTTCACAGAATTTTGTCGGTGGAAATCACGAATCACGGACCACAGATAAAGCAAATCCCGCGTCACAGCTGATATAGTATTCCCGAATCACGACTGGATTTATTTTGTATTCCCGAATCACGCACTCAATTTCGGCTAAATCCTGAATCACGCAGAACCCCTTCCAGATCCTGTATATAATACATGGAAGCAAAAAGGGGAGAAGAATGGGATGTAAGCGCAACTACAGGCCCCCCAGTGAACAGACCCGGTAGAGAGATTAATTCTAACAAAACATTCCTCCCGAAATAATAAAAATACGCACGAGAGACAGGAAAACTTCGATGAAATTGACGACGTAGTTTATATATTTTATTATATATAATTTATCTCGTCGTTCGCCATCTTGAATGTCGAGCTTGAAAACACGTGAGCTCGCCATGCAATTTTATTGGCTAATCGATTAATTTGGCTCAGCCAGATTCTCGCGGCGCCCGCACATGATGAGGAATTTGTCTCACGAGGCAAAAAATATCAAACACGACAGATATTTGCCTCACGACCTCGCGAGGCGAAAAACTCGAAAAAAACTCCAGCGCGCACTTGAAGAAACAGCTGAGCTACCTCGCTGGGAATTTTTCTCAGCACTTTCCTCAAGTGTGCGGCAGGCTTAACGCGGTAATTTTTGGCTTCCTGTTGAATTCGTTGGGACGACTTTCAATTTCAAATAGAGAAAGGAAAGAAGGCCGCAGCCAATATGCGCAATGCATATGACAATTTAAAACGTGTAAATGGTGTTTGTTTTAGTAGAAGAACAATACATGTAATTTTTAAATTTGAACAATTTGAAGGTAAAAATCACCGGCGTTGCTTGATTCCCAATACGGACGGTAACGTCAAAGCTGGCCAAAGAAAACGTCAAAAAAGTAAAGAATTCGCGCTCATTTAAACCAGTTTGAAATTGTTTCAAATTGTTTAATTTGTCTAATGTTACTGGAATTGTTCAAGAGCTGAATTGGTAGGGAAGGCCTTCAAGTTCAAATAGAGCAAAGAAAATTAACCGTCGTGTGTTCACGTTCTCTAAAGGCTGGTTCTCACATAATCGTCCCGGTCGTCCCGGTTGTCCGAGTCGTTTCAAAAGGCTGGTTCTCATATAATCGTCCCGGTCGTCCCGGTCGTCCGAATCGTTTTAAAAAGTGCATGGACGATCGGGACGATTATATGAGAACACTTCTGAGACGACCCGGGACGATCGCAAACGACCCGGACGACTGGGACGATCGCGGTCGCTTGGGTAGAACTGTGTTCTATCCGGACGACTGGGACGATCGTGAAAAATCGGGGACGATCATATGAGAACTACTCTTAGGCGACCGGGACGACTGAGGCGATCAAAGCAACCCAAATCTATCCCAGAATGCAGTATTATTGCCCAAAACATGTTGCCGGACACAGTTTACGACTGCGCTATTGACGTTCGAGACGACCGGGACGACCATATGGGAACCCAAATCGCTTGAGTCGTCCCGATCGTCTGAGTCGTTTGCAAAAAACTTTTGAAACGACTCGGACGACCGGAGCGACCGGGACGATATGAGAACCAGCCTAAAAGGTTTTTGCAAACGACTCAGACAACATCTCTCCGTCCACACGTAGCGTTTTCGAATCGTTTTTGCCTGTCCACACGTATACGCAGAAACGACTGAAAAGGCTTCAAATGCCTCTAAAGAGCATGCGCACCACTGAGTCCTCGTTACCCTTGTCCAGCGGTGGAGCGGCTGACTGAAGCAAACGCATGCGCAGTGGACTGAATTCGACCTCTTGACGTCATCGTTTTCGAAAAGTTCCGTTTTCAAGTGTCCACACGAGAACGCGAAAACACCGTTTTCAAAAGTTTCCACTTTGGAAAGCGTTTTCAAAAGTTTCCGTTTTCGGTGACCGTTTTCATCGGATACGTGTGGACGGGAAGCGAAAACGGAAAAAAACTTTTGCGTTTTCAAACGAAAACGGATACGTGTGGATGGGGCCTGAATCTACTGTTTTGTGTCGCTCTCGCTGGCTTTGCCGTCTTGGGGTCTGGTCGCACTAAAATCAAAAACAAAAATTAGGCCCCGTCCATACGTATCAGGATATTTTTGAATCCGCAACTTTTTTTGTTGCGGATTAGAAAATATTCGCGTTCACACGTAGCGTATTCGAATCGTTTTTGCCCGTCCACACGTATCCGGATTCGCTCTAGTGCCCATGGTTCCTCTTTAAATGTTGCTAACAGAGCATGCGCAAAGGCCAACATATTTTGCGCCGCGTTGTGCGAGTTTGGCGGCAAATTCGATTGCTTTCGCCAAGTTAGACTTGAAATAAGTCCAAGTAGAAGTGAAGCAATAACATTTCGGTCGGCCATGTTGAATATTCCCGCGGTTAAAGACTAGATCCCATACTGTTTAATACGGCTGCGTATTAAAAAATATCCGTATTCGACCGTTCACACGATGCCGTACTCGTAGAGTATTCAAAAATTTCCACTCTGGAGAGCGGATTCAAAAAGTTACGGATTCGTAAGCCGAATTCGCCGGATACGTGTGGACGGAAGGCCAATCCGCAATAAAAACAAAAACATTCCACAAAATGCGTGTCCCACCGGAGCGGTTTCTTTTGTTTTCCTCGATTTTTGCACAGACTAAGGCCCCGTCTACACGTATCCGGATATTTTTGAATCCGCAACTTTTTTGTTGCGGATTAGAAAATATTCGCGTCCACACGTAGCGTATTCGAATCGTATTTGCCCGTCCACACGTATTCGGATTCGCTCTAGCAGCCAGGGCTTCTCTTTAAATGTTGTCATAAAAGCATACGTAACGGTCAAGTTTAAATCAAAGTTCAACTGTAAACATGTTATTAGACTAGAAATAAGTCCATGAAGAAGTGAAGCGATAACATTTCGGTCGGCCATGTTGAATATTCGCGCGGT
The DNA here is from genome assembly GCA_022457155.1 of Cladopsammia gracilis. Classification (NCBI taxonomy): domain Eukaryota; kingdom Metazoa; phylum Cnidaria; class Anthozoa; order Scleractinia; family Dendrophylliidae; genus Cladopsammia; species Cladopsammia gracilis. The sequence continues at coordinate 342,767 of JAJGOT010000070.1, forward strand.
TAAAGACTGGATCTGATACTGTTACGTCTCAAAAATATCCGGATTCGACCGTCCACACGATGCCGTACTCGTAGCGAATTCCACACGTATCCAGATATTTTTGAATCCGCAACTTTTTTGTTGCGGATTGACCTTCCGTCCACACGTATCCGGCCAATTCGGCTCACGAATCCGCAACTTTTTTAATTCGCTCTCCAGAGTGGAAATTTTTGAATTCGCTACGAGTACGGCATCGTGTGGACGGTCGAATCCGGATATTTTTTAATACGCTGACGTAACAGTATCAGATCCAGTCTTTAACCGCGCGAATATTCAACATGGCCGACCGAAATGTTCTCGCTTCAATTCTACATAGACTTATTTCTAGTCTAATAACGTGTTTACAGTTGAACTTAGATTTGAACTTGGCCTTTGCGTATGCTTTTTTGACAACATTTAAAGAGGTTTTTTTTCTTTTCTTTTTGAGTTTTTTTTTTTGTAAATTACTGAAATAGTGCAATAAATAAAAAAAATCTCAAAAAAATCTGACGAACCCTGGCAGCTAGAGCGAATCTGGATACGTGTGGACGGACAAATACGATTCGAATACGCGCACGTGTGGACGCGAATATTTTCTAATCCGCAACAAAAAAGTTGCGGATTCAAAAATATCCGGATATGTGTGGACGGGGCCTCAGGGCCTGGTCGCACTACAGTCAAAAACAAAAATTAGCCCGTGCAAAAATCGAGGAAAACAAAAGAAACCGCTCCGGTGGGACACTCTTTTTGTGGAATGTTTTTGTTTTTTATGTCATTTTGCACGGGTTAATTTTTGTTTTTGACTGTAGTGCGACGGGGCCCTTGGTTGCTAAAGCTCCCTATTTGAAAGAAACCAATGATGCAGCAGAAGCCGCCATTTTGTTGATTTGACAATAAAGACACTGTGAGCGAAAAAACAAATAATATAACATAGCAAGCTTTCCAGCTGGTTTGTATCTCCAATAAAACGGTGCGTGATGGTCGATGATAGTTCAAACTTGCGCTTCGACCCGTTTGAACACGAATCAACACGAATTTATATATGATCAATTATCATTAAATCACGCGCTATCATTTCCTTTGAACAAGTCCAAATTATTACAGTTCATGATAGTTTTGATCGTTTGATCGTTTGACCGAGCGATAAAATGTTGATAAAAGTTTGTCTGTCAGCTATTGCCACCTAAAGCAGCGGGCTCGCTGTTGTAGCTATAAAAAAAATGACCCCAAAATGTCAACAGATTCGCGCCGTAAATCAAAGAAATATCAGCTACTTTAGGCCGAAAATCTACCATCAACTATCCTGCGCTCAGTCTGACGATTAAAACATATTTTGCCAACATGCGAAAATTTGCTTTCCAATTCCAGTCAGGAATCTAATTTCGATTACCTGCTGCATTTCGGATCAGGATTTACCCACTTTGTCATTTTTCGTTTCCATTTTAGTACCCCCCCCTTCCCCTCCCTTCCCCCCCCCCCCCCCCCCCCCACACACACACGCACACACATTTTTCATTTCCGCACGGAAAACATGCAAAATATTTTCGTCAACACTAAGCGTTTTCGTATCATTCTCACCTGTCCCTATAACCATTTGAATACATATGTTTTTCTTTTCGTTTTTCCTTATCGATATGATACAAAAGCAAGGCTGATTAAACGGTACGGAAATATTTGTATTTGAATCCAATATTTCGAAAGGCACAGCCTTTCTTCTTCAGGTTCTTACAAGGTTTGACGCTATAGGCAAAAAACGTTACAATTATTCGATGATCGGAAATCAATTGATATCAATCAATATAATTGTTAGTTAACTGATATCGGCAGGAACTGATACCGACCAATCGATGACGATCGATGAAAATCGAACATGATCAGAAAGTCAAAAAAATTTCCTTACAGATTGGTTATCGATTTCCAATATCAATCGATCAATTGCCATCGATTGTTATCGATTGATATCGATTATCATCGAATTCAGACCGGGTAGAGCCATGCACTGAAACGATCGTACCCAGACCTCACTCGTGTATGTACTGTGGGAGATCTGGGTACGAGAATAGGGGCATGGTAACCTGGCAGAGTATAAATGCTATAGCTCAGAAGGAGGTCGGACACCTTAATGAGAATATATAACGTAAGAACCAGACTAACTACCCATAACCCTAAGCCTGACTGGTTAGCTTTTAATTAGGGTTAAGGTAGCTCGATATTGTTGTGGTCGTGTAGGCTCTCTGACAATCCAGATGCCGCCTGAGGTCACAGGTTCGAGCCTTGGTGGGAACTATAGACTTTCATTTTTACAGTTAACAAGGAGCCCGATGGGCTTCGAACTGGCTCGTTTGGTCTCAGTTTCACCCGGTTTTCATTTTAGAGTTTTATATTAGCAATTCACAATATACAATCTGGAATCTATCAATATGCACAGTCCAGTCCACATTTACATTTACATTCCACAGCCCGCTTCAAGCACTTCTTTGGGACAGACCATTTTATTGTTAAGGGGGGAGGGGGGGGGGGGTGGGGGGTTGGGCAATTATTAAAAAAAAATAAATCCCTGCACAGGAAAAGTAAAGAAAAAAATAATGCACAGCGAGCCAATGGAAAAAAAAAAACAGTTATGGAACAATCCTAATAAAAATTCTTGCACAACATCAAGACAGGAAAAAAAACGTGAACTGTCACTGGTTGACATGCGCCGGTTCTCGTCTGATCACCGAAGTTAAGCCCTGTCGGGCGAGGTCAGTACTTGGATGGGTGACCGCTTGGGAATACCTCGTGTCGTAAGCTTATCATTTTTCTTTCCTTCACTCCCTTTCATTTTTCATTTTTTTGGTTCCGTCGAGGAGCCACTCGTCCTGAGGAGGGCAAACTGAAGCCAAACGGTCATGAAAACATAGCATACTTTCGACGATATTCCAACGACAACAAATCGGCGACGAAGTTTGTCCGTAATTTCATTTTCGCTAGTAAACACATTCCTTCGTGTTAATACTAGCTACGCACGAAGGAGCCTTTGATTTAAAATCCTTGAAACCACCTACTACAAGGAATCAGGATTGTTTTAACACAGGCATTTTGGAGAATCGGTGATGGGGTTTCGAATAAATTAACAATATCAATATGATCGATCAAATAGCGTGACATAAATACGAGATGTGCGGAATTTGAACGTGACTCCACGGAGTAATGCTTGAGAATATATGTTTACTCAGCAGTTCTGTGACCTGCCGGAACGTGTTTTATTCAACGATGATTTGGTTAGAAAAATTTAACTCGCTTTCCTTTTACCAGAAATAGATCGCATCCGAAAATCACAGAGATTTAATTTTTAACAATTCCGTCGAAATTAGAACGGTAAATATTTGAATTATAGTTGCCGACATCACTGATTACGCCATTTCTGAAAACCGGAAGTGAATTAGGTACGGTGTTGGCCGCAGCAAAAGCGATTCCCGGGGCAGGTGACACGACAGAAAAAAAAAAAAAAAGAGGGTATTCTAAGAACTGACTCGTCGAAGCGACGAGCCAGTTAAAAATTTATTGAAGATAAAATTCCAAGTGTCGACATTACGTCATATAACTCTCAATAAGGTGTCCGACCTCCTTCTGAGCTGCAGCAGGTAGACTCTACCGGGTAACGTTTTCAAAAGCATTCGTTTTTTTATCAAGAGCCTGTTTTTTATGCCTTTTTAACATTTTAGTGAAAACGATCCGTTTGACTGTTTTCGTGTTAGTATGGATAGCGCACAAGAAAACGAGAAACATAAATGCAAGGGAAGCCTCTTATAAGGGTATTCTTAGCAAAATAAACAATCTGAATGCAATGGGTCACATGACACATCTCCGCGGTATGGCCAATACCTTACGCATGCGCACAGCCATATCACCCCGGCAGTGGCAGCCATGGACAGCTGTTTCGTCCTTGTTAGGACTCATCAGCATGGCATAACCGTCGGGCCGGGGTGATATGGCTGTGCGCATGCGAAAGATATTGGCCATAACACGAAGAATCCAACTGGCATTATTCAGGTATTCTTAGCGCTATGGTTTCCAACCTACAAGAGGGAATAAAAACAAGCGAGCCAGAGTTTAACAGAGTTTAACAGTTTTCCTACGCTCGGCATTGTTACAGTTTTATTGTTGACATCTGATATACTGTAGTGACCTTGATATTGGTCGGTTCCGGTCAGGTTTTTCTTCTATATAAGCTTTCTTTTTTGCTTAATTAGGTATCAGTTTGTGATCGGATAACAAGTGACTGCTCTTCATATTAATCACTTGGCGCCATTTCCATATCAGCACGCAGACCTCAAACCACTTAACAAAACGCCGTTTATGTGACAGAAAAATGGAACATTTCAGAGCACTGACCTCAAACTGTCATGAAGCAGCAATCGCAAATCATATCTCCTCGACCAACCACAATATGAAATTTGATCATTTTGAAATCCTGGCAAGAGGCCGTTCGGACATACATTGTAAAATAAAGGAGACACTTATAATTCGAGATTTAAAGCCTGCCTTAAACGAAAACATCGGCAGTGAAAAACTTAAAATTCAATCATTACTGTTGTTATTGTTGTCAATCATTACTCGGTGACACAGTTGTAATCTTATCCTACTAGTTTCCAGTTCTTTGCTTTATACATTAAAATTTAGTTTACTTACTGCTTCCGATTTGTAGCAAACACTTCCGCGATATACACACAATATGTCTTAATTTGATCAAAATATCACTGAGAACTGATAATCAGGTCCCTTTAATTTCTGCACGAAACAGATTTAAAATAGGAAAATGATATCGGCTGTTGGGAGCCTTAATCAAAACCGAATCTTATCTATGTTCTTTTTTCACTTTATGTTGTGGATGAACGGAGGGGAGGTCAGACGGGGATGGCAGCGGCTTTTAAGAGCTTGCCGCTTGTTTTGTTGGCTTAGTTTTTCCCCGCCTCCCGTCTCGTTCACTCCTGCCTTCCCTTCCGTTCGGTCCCGTCCCGTCCCGTCCGGTCCCGTCCCGTTCTGCTATTCATTCACTCTGAATGAAGTACTATGGTGGTATCGTAACCCATAGCCCCTCAATGTCAATGTGTTTATAGAGAAGAGAAACAGTTGTTAATAACTGGAGTGATAAAACTGAGAGAAAAAAAAATGCTCTGGTGATTAATTTTCAAGCCGGAAAATATTTCAATTTTAGTTTTTCACTCCTAATGAAGTTTCCATTTTTTCTACATGAGCGTGGCGCTTTCGATCAATATTCAATATATAATCAATATTCTATCGAGCAATTACGTATATTGTTGCAGGAAAGGAAAGGAAAAGACCCTGGGAACGAGGTTGGAATTACGTAGGTAGTCCTCCAGAGCATCAGGGGCCATTTGCAACAAATTAACGTCGGACGTAAATGATAACGCTCGGCGTTAGCTGTTACGTCTGGCGTTAAGTTTTACGCAACTGGCCCCAGGTGTTTTCGGCTTTTTTCACCCGCCTGGTTCGAAAAGACTTTTATTAATCTCAAGTGACTCTTTATATGTCTTATCGGCGGCACATTACAACTTTAATACATGTACAAAATAATATTAGCGCATATGAACAATTTCATTATGATTGAGAAGATTAGTTTACTCGAGGCATTTTTTCCTAGATTATTCGTCTCTTATCAGTAATGCAGCAAGACTAGCAGGCGTATGAAAATAATATGGAAGCAAGAAAGAACGGGGCGCACGAGGGAGACACGCGAGGAAGAAAGTAGCTACTTTCCTCCTCGCGTGTCTCCCTCGCGCGCCCCGTTCTCTCTTGCGCCCAATAGATTAAAGAAGCAAAAAAAAAAAAAAAAAAAAACTTAACTTATGAGTACATTTCGTTTACAGTACGCACACCGATTACATGTAATTTTTATCGGGGTTGATCTCGAGAAGCACTTTTACTCATCAAAATTAACTACTTCCGCTACTGAAAAATGCTTCATCTTGAGCATAACACCTAGAAATCGATACCTGAGCTGATAGTCTTAGAAACCGTGATATTGCTCGTGGACTTTGGCTTAGCCTTACGAATTGTCGTCTACATGTCAGTCGATCTTTGAATTAATCAGTTTCACTCTACCGTGTTGTTTATTCGACAAGGCGCAATCACCCAAAAAGTAAGCTGCGGACCGGATATTCCGTCGAACTCCCACCCCGCACACCTTCCCCCGCCCTCTTACGGACGCCTTTATCATGATCACGGGCCGGGTTGGCTTTATCTCAGAAAGACCAAAGCTCACACAACTTTTACCTCTATAACAAGAGACTACGCGTAGCCTATACTCGTACGTTACTCGCGGGGACGTAAAACAGCAACAGGCAAATAAAACCAAAATTAGTTTCGCTTCTGCTTGCATGCGTGCGTATTCTCGTACCCAGATTTAATGCCATGCACAAATGAGAGACGAAAATATAAACACAAAGAATAAAAAGAAAAACGGAGGGCAAACCTTAGGGGCTATACACATGATACCGAATGAGTTTCATTCCGGAATGAGTTTCGTTCCAAAATGAAGTACGTACTGTATTCACATGACAAAATCGACCGGATCAACCAAAGGCAGTTTTCGCGCCAGATCAGAAAACAAAGATGGCGCAAGTTTCGCGCAACGATACATATGCGCCACTCGCCCAGACTACACGGTTTGCGGTTTTCATCTTGGAACGAAGTTCGTTTTCAGTTTACATGATACCAGAATGAAATGTCATACCTGAACGAGAATTTCATTCGGATTGAAAACCGGAGTGAACTCATTCCGGAATGACCTGTACCGGAACAAAATTTCGTCTCGGAATTCGATATCATGTAAACAGATACCGAGAAATATATGGAGATGGAATGAACTCGTTCCAGAATGAAAGTCATTCCGGTATCATGTGAATAGCCCCTTACCTCGTTGCCGTATCCAGCACGAGTAAACAGAAACAAACAAAACACAAATTTGTTTCGCTTCTGCTCAGGTAGAGTCTACCTTCTATAGCTCAGAGGGAGGTCGGACACTTATTGACAATTATATAACTTAATGTCGACACTTAGAATTTTATTTTCAATAATTTTTTAAGTGTAAAAAAGGAAATCTAAAATCCCCACTCAGGATTGAACCTGTGACCTTAGTTAGGCTTAGGCTTACATAGCTTACCGTACCACTGTACCACCTAGCTTCTCGGGTTGCTTAGTTCTAAATTTTACTATATAAACTGCTACCCCCAACCTCAACTGAAAGCTAACCAGTTACTCAGTTATATAAGTTTCAATAAGGTGTCCGACCTCCTTCAGAGCTATGGAATCTAGACTCGACCTTCTATTCAGGCGGTGTGCGTCACGACTTGCAATACCCCATGGGTTAATTTGTGGAGTGGCTCATTTTCCCTTCGTCTCGACGGAGTGAGCATCTCCTACGTCTGCGTTATTTAGCCTGAATTTAAATCTAGCGCCTTTTCTTTGGTAAAGTAATCAAATATACAAGTCTACAAACGCAAAAATACTTCGTAAAGGCCGATTTTTCTATTCATTGTCGTTGTTGTTTTGCAGAGAACGGCAAGTATCGTGGGCTCAAAATTTTCTCGCAGTGCATGCGTGCGTATTCTCGTACCCAGATCTAACGCGATGCACAAAAGTAGATATGAAAACACGGAGAAATGGAGGCACGAGTAATAAATAAAGTCACCTTTGCAATATGGACACGCGGCTCTATCATACCTAGAGCCCTAGGTACTTGGTGTATAATAATAATAATAATAATAATAATAATAATAATAATAATAATAATAATAATAATAATAATAATAATAAATAATAATAAATACTTTATTGACGTGTCATTCGTTCTAGTTTACAAGGAACTAATTGGAGATACCTAACTAAAAGAACTAACTAATAAGAATTAAAATAATTTATAAGATAATTAAATTAAATTATTAACTAATAGCTATCACTTAGCATCTAATTGTTACATAAATAACAATCCTTACATTGATTGGATGCAATATTTGTCAGATCAATCTTTCTTATTTCTCTTTTAAAAGCTTTCACTGAATCATCCATTTTAACGGACGTATGCAATTTAGACCAAATAAAAGGTCCTAAGTACCTTAAACTATGTTTCCCTTACTTGATAGTAGTAAATCTAGCTTGGTAAAGAAAAATCGTCTGCATTTCTAAAGTTATACTTACCCTTATTACAATTAAAAAGGTCTGATATATATGATGGAACTAAATTATTCTTAACTTAATACATCAATGCGGCAATGTCCTGAAGTCTGCGGTTACGTAGAGTTGGTAGTTTAGCTTTCTTCAGAAGTGTATACATGTATGCTACTTCATGTATCCCTTATTGTAATGTATTTAGATATATTGCAGTGTAATTTAGGGTCGGATTACAGTATCTAGGGTTGAAGCACTGATTTTAGTATTTAGGGTTAAGCACTGATTCCAGTATTTCCAGTGTATCGAAAGGGTTAGTTCTTATATATGGTCTGGGCTAGCAGCATATTATCTTATATCCCTTAAAAATTACAGTTTCCGGCAGCTAGTCCTCGGTGGTGTAGTGGATAGTGTGCATGCAGCAGATCATACGGCCCGGGTTCGATTCCCTATTCTACTGCTGTTTTATCTCTTATTTCTACTGAAATAAAAACTAAGTGTTTAAATACAAAATAATAAGGGATATACCAAGTACATACTATCCCTTTCATGTCTGCTGATCACAGGGAACGCGGCCATGGGAAAGAGGTTCAGCTTCTTCCAGCGGTTTCATGGTGTTACTATCACCAAATGTTGTAAAACAAAAGATTCAAAAGAGAATGAACGATATCAACTCCACGACAGAAAAGCTGACCAACAATGGCTTTCACAATATCCTACCTTCCCAGCCTCTGCTAGCGTTTCCCCAAGAGGATCTACTGATAGTCACATCTCTGGACGGTACAACTTTGATTACTGTCGCATACGACGATAGACAAATTCGGCTAACGCATTGTTGTACCCAATTCAAACCTTTTGGGATTAGAACTCTTTGTTCGTCATATTTCCATATCAATGAAGCATTGACATGGAAATTATTTGGAAATACTATGAACAAAGGATGTTATTCCCAGAAGGTTTGAATTGGGTACAACAATGCGTTAGCCGAATTTGTCTATTGTATCGCGCTCCGCCAAAACTCGTTTACGGCTCCACTCGTGTGCCATTGTTCATGGCTACGATGTGAATTTGGGTTTAGCTATGCGACATTTTTCGTGTTATACAAAACGATTCGTGTCCTGGGTTTATCACAAGTATGTCGCACTCGACCAATTTGTACTGTCTGATTCGAAACTTGGGACGCTTCTTTGCTTGGCGGATAGCAATGATATCGCGGCTGTCACGTTTTCTTCGATCAATATAATTTATTATCAAATTCACGTCTTAGAACAAAAGGTTCTAATAATCGAAGTGTCGGCTTTTGCAGAATTTAGTCTGTAAAAAGTGTGAAAAGTTCTTTGCGCGATTCAGGTCCCGTCCCATTTTATTTAATCTTCCGTGAATTTGATATTAGCTCCCGTTACAGCTGTCATTCTGGGCCGAGTTGTTCGAAGGACGATTAGCGCTAATCCAGGGTTAATTACCATGACAACTCATATGTTCTGTTGACAGTTAATCCAGGATTAGTGCTAATCAGGCTTTGAACAACTCGGCCCTGGTGTTGGCGAATCTGTTGTTATTAAACAACTTCCTGTCAACACACAAACTTCAGATTGACAATACTTTCAGCTTACAAACTTTCCTATGACATCGTCGATAGCAAAGTGTCTACGCGCACGCACATGCGCAGCGACACAACCGTCCCCGGTGCGTTTCTCAAAACTCCTTCAGACTTCTCGGGCCCGAAAGCTACTTTTTAAATGTAGTTTCTAGCAAATGGCGTTGAAGATTTTATCCCGCAAAACAGCTAAAGTTGAGTAATAAACGTAAGATTTTATTGCTTAGCTTTCAAAATCAACGAAAACCGAATCTTTATTGGTAAATATTCTGCACATAACACAGCTTGTCGGGCCCGAAGAGTTTTCGGGACTTTCGAGAAACGCACGCCTGGCAAAACTCACAAGGCGCAAATCCTTTATTTTGAGTTTATTATTCACAGTAAATACAATTTAATGTAAGGCAAAACTTCACTTTACCGATAAAAAATATGATGCTCATTACTGGGGATAAATCGTTGTTATTCTGTGAAATTTTTCGTTGCGCAATTGTCTCGCTGGGTAACTTGTAATCTTCTACTCAAATCGTTCTTCCACTCGCGACCGTGGAAGAACTGGGTACGAGATTAGGTAACTTGTCTCAAAAAGCCTTCTGACAGAAGTACCGTAGAACGAAACATTCAGGCGAGTGGGATCGTTTCGAGATAATTGTTATTATAGCGCCTTTTAACAAGTATGCGAACAAGGACTACCTCGTCCCCAGATTTCGTTAATTGTTCTAGTGCAGTGCGCGTGGAGTTATGGGATGGATTTACAACATCCTAACCATCCCAAGAAGCCCCGCGCTCCCTGTTTTCCCGCGCTTTACGGGCGTCTAGCAACGAGGCAGGATCATGATAAAGGAACAATGTATGAAAAACTAACTGCATAGCTAAAATTAAAACTTTTTACAAAGCAGGTTGGGAGAGCACTGCTCCTATCGATCATGGTCACTTTCTTAAGAATTAAAACGTTTTTGCTAGGGGAAAAAACAAGACGAATGAATACGTCATTGTCTGCCATGTCTGTCCAGAAATGCCATTCAGTAAAAACAAACGGTCCATTAATCAGTCGAGGTAGAAACAACACGACAACAACACGCTATTCTTTTTTTCTGTCCTTTGCCTTAGACACCGGAGTGTCCTGCGGAAGAGGTTGAAATAATTCCTAAGTTTAATTATCGACAAACAAACAAAAAATCAGCACCAACGGAAAGTACTGCTCAGTAGCTGTTAAATGGTTATCCACTTACTCAAAAGTTTCACGAGAAGAGGTTTGGCTCTTGGTGCGAAAGGCTCACACTATTGTCGGTGACGTTTGCGTATCTTAAAACTTTCATTTGATATAAAATCATCCCTACATATCTTACTAGGACTTGAGATTGTCAGTTGTTCTAAAAGCGTGAAATTGAATTGAAAGCTTTTAAGCAGTGTATCACTCAGACTCTGTTTGTTTGTCAATGCTTTGTACAACGACATATGGGAGAAAAACATGTCCTAGCCAGATTCCAGATCAAACCAATCCGATCCAGTTGTTAGACCCTATTTAAAGAACAGAACAGCGTGTTGAGCGAAGGGAAAGGATGAATTCCTCTGAAAATGTCACGGACAAAACAAAGTAATATAATTATCTAAAACAATAAAAAGTTCAGTTGTCCCTGCTATGTTTCATCGTCGTCTCGGACCTCGTGGACTTCTACTTCTGCTTCGGCTTCGCTCTCTTCTTCTGTTTCTTGGTGAGCGCGACCGCTGCCTCTCTGATTCGCGGTCTCGTTTCTCTTTTTCTCGCTCTTTCTCTCGTTGCTGTTGTTTTTCTTTTCGCTCTTCGTTCTCTTTGTCTCGTTCTTCTTGTCTTGCTTTGCGCCTTTCTTCTCGTTCGCGCTCCCTTGTTGTGATCTGCGACGAAAACAGAAAAGAGTTCCATTCAGTATGAAGAACAAGAGAGATTTCGGCATATGAGATAGAACATGAAAAGGAATGGTAAAACGAGTAGTGTCCTCTCAGTAGTGTCTTCGCATGACTGCGAAGTATCGCGAATTCAAAACGTGTAAGAAGTCGGTGCAAAAGCACCTTTTCTTAAGACAGGAAGTTCTTCTTAACATCGAGAGGTATCAAGCGAATTCTCACAGGGAAAACAAACTACAGGTATACTGTTGTTATCGTGTGACAAAAAAAAAATCCTTTTTACTCAACGCACTCGGTCAACTTGAAATTTGTACGAGCTTGATTACCCCTGAATTGTAGGACAAGAAGTTCTATTACTAATTAATCGCATCAACAACAAAATTCGAGATGAGAAATTCTATGTAAACTTTTCTGTACTCAAAACGTCAGAGGTATTTTCTATCGGTTAGAAACCAGGAGGGAAACAGTGCACATGATTGACGCTCGCGCAACCAACATGAGGAATTGTTATCTGGCTGAGGTTTTACTCAATACAAAGCGCGCGTTCATTGGTTGATTCATGGTCACATGACATCTAACAAACAAACTTTTTCCCGCCAAAACGTCCATGAGCAGGCAACATTTTTGACGGGTAACAGGGTAACAGTGCACTGCTAGCGCACGTGATCAGACCGTGACAAAATGTATCATGATTAAGATGCGATTGATGTTTACCTCGAGTGTTCGGCGCTTTTTTCAAACTACGTTTTTTTTTATCAAATGCCTTGTGTTGCTATATAACAAATCACTTAATGACTGATCCCTAGGAAACAGTGAATTTTGTTTCCATCGAATCATCGCGATTCTCGGAAACAAAATTCACTGTTTCCCTCGGGACCCGTCATTAAGTGTTTAATGGGCACGCGGATGACCAATCACAATCGAGAATTTTATTATTGCTACGGTTATTATTATTAAACTATAATCAGTTTGGCAGGATTTTTGGCTTTTTAACGTGCGTGTTATTGTTCCTTCATTTTTACCTGTTCATCGCTAAGCGGAAGCCAGTATAAACATGGTATTGTCTTGGTTTTTTACCTGTTCATCGCTAAGCGGAAGCCAGTATAAACATGGTATGGTCTTGGATTTTTACCTGTTCATCGCTAAGCGGAAGCCAGTATAAACATGGTGTGGTCTTGGTTTTTTACCTGTTCATCACTTAGCGGAAGCCAGTATAAACATGGTATGGTCTTGGTTTTTTACCTGTTCATCACTAAGCGGAAGCCAGTATAAACATGGTATGGTCATGGTTTTTTACCTGTTCATCACTAAGCGGAAGCCAGTATAAACATGGTATGGTCTTGGTTTTCCTGAACAAATTATCCAGCAGGTTACCAGGATTCTTTTGATCTTCCTCTTCCTCTTCCTCTCCAGCTACTTCAGCTGGCGGCTTTTCTTCTACAACTTTAAAAAGGAAAATGTCAAAGCTTTGCTTAAAATCTACGTTTACCTCCACCTCAAGGCTATGAGACAACTCCTGAATACGAAACAACCTTCGGACCCTCCCCTCTCCTAGGCGTTTTTCTCCACCGACCCTCCCCCCACCCATTGCATCCAACTCCCAACCCTCTCCTCCCTTCTGTGAGACAACTCGTGAACACGAAACAACCTTCGGACCCTCCCCTCTCCTAGGCGTTTTGCTCTACCAACCTCCTCCCCTCCCCACCCATTGCATCCAACTCCCCACCCTCTCCACCCTCCTGTGAGACAACTCGTGAATACGAAACAAAATTCGGACCCTCCCCTCCCCAAGACGTTTCGCTTCACCGACCCCCCCTCCCCCTTGCGTCTAACTCCCCACCCCTCCCTCCAACGCCGCCATTACATATCGCGGGCTCAATGTTAACAGCCGATTGCGCAATCGAGTGAAATTTTGTTGCACTGCTGTGGCTCGTTGAACGCTTTGCGCACTCACGCGTTAGAGAAAATTTGTACCATTACATCGACAAAGAATGCAGTAGAGTCCACAATGAGGGGTTTTAAGTTATGTCAGTAAAATGGTGATGGTAAATGGTAAGGGTTATCAAGTCAACATGATGTATTCTGGATTGCGCAATCGAGTGAAATTTTGTTGCACTGCTGTGGTTCGTTCAACGCTTTGCGCACTCACGAGTTAGAGAAAATTTGTACCATTGGATCGACAAAGAATGCAGTAGAGTCCACAATGAGGGGTTTTTAATTATCTGTCAGTAAAATGGTAATGGTAAATGGTAAGGGTTATCAAGTCAACATGATGTATTCAATTCTGGAAATAATTTGAAGTGGAAAAAACATTAGAAAGCGCCATCTTTGATTTTTTAGTTTCGTTCCAAGGTTACCTACATCTGATATAACTAAGAAATGGAACTAAAGCCAACGAAATGACATCGTGAAGTGACAAGCAAAGTTTTCACTTCTTTTACCATCTGGGAACTACATCAAACCTGAACATGCAAAGATAGCCATGTAACGCTTAACTCCACACACACACTAGTACCCAGACTCCAGTGTGTGTGTGCGAGAATACTTGCCCTTTCTTGCTGGGCCGGTGGAAAATCCTACTTTCCTGTGTTTTACATGCCAAGTGTTAAATTACGAATAATTCACTACCTTACTCTGTTAAATAGGAGACAAGCCAATGGTCAAAGTCAAGAGCAAAGTCTTTTCACGAAAATACTACAGTCTTAGATTTGTAGATGGATCATGGTAAGAATGCACGACAAACAGAACTGCCGCCATGAAAATAAATTATCAGCCTTTGTATTTCAAATAATACCTGGACGTTCCTTCTTCACGACTTTCTCGACTTTAGCATCTCTTTCCTTGTCCTTCTTTTTGCCAAAAACTCCCTCGGTATCTCTCGCCATCTGTTGATTAACAGCGTACAAATAAAACTTGATTAATACAAACGGACAACGGCGTTCTTCATTAGGAGGTAATCGTTCATGGCAATTTTACAGTAATAGCTATTTTTAGACACTGAAAACCATGGTTAGAAACCAAAACTCACCAAGCCGGGTTCTTTCATTTCAATACCAAAGTCATACCAACCTCTTTGTCATCAGCAAAATCTACTGCGAGAATCTTAGGACTTGTTGTTGGCCACTTGACACCGTGAAGGGCTTGTCGACTGGCGGCAGCTTCTTCTACACTATTGTACTGTGAGAAACAGAAAGGTTACTTCTACTAAGGCAACCTACCTACAAGGCCCTCTTCTCTACAGCGGGCATGTTTTCTTGTCCATACTACCAATCTATGTATTTACTCTTACCGAAACCTACACAAAAAGCGGCCACCACAGTACAAAGGCAGAAACGTTTAGCCTGAGATTGGCTGTTGTATAGAGGTACGACTGTGAAGCTTAAGTAAGCAGCATTCAGCAACTACAGGAGCCATAATCGGCTATTATGGTTCCTGGCAACTATCCTCTATTAAGCCCCAAATTTCCCCCCCCATTTCCTTCAGAAGCTAAACAATAAAAGACAGACTGTACATGTATTATCGGTAGATTTGAAACGTAACAATCCCGGCACGAATTCACGTACACTACTTGCGAGCTTTTGAGGAAATATTACCGGTACTTGTACTAAACAATCGTAATTACGATAATCATGAATGTTTAACATTTCATTGATCAATCCAAGTATAGTTTATGGGCATTTATCCGTTTTATTGACTTGTGGTTATTGGTGATTGGTGTTATTGGTGTGGTTATTGGTGTTATTGGCGTTTCGCTAAATTATAATAAGCCTCCCCCTCTCTGTAAAGCCTGCCTAAAACAGGCTTGAAATAAATAAGCCCTCTGATCCAGGGGCTTAATAGAGGATTGACAGTAATACTGGGGTCAATTCAATAAAACGTTTACAAGTGTAATTTACAAGTGTAGCTATTGTTTTCAACCTCTGAAACAATGGCTACACTTGCAAATTACACTTGTAAAAGTTTTATTGATCACTGGTACAGTGCTCCAACGTGGTCTACTGTGGTAGCCTCAAGGCAGTGTTACATTTGTTGCTACAATCATTGCAAAAAGACGACCAGCGATTTAATTCTTGTAAAGATGTGGCCATGATGACACTGCAAGAAATATCAGCCACAAGGTAAGTTACATTGGGCTGTATTATACCAGTGTCAAAAATTTTGCAGTGAGACAACTTGCAGGAAAGAGTGCTTAGTGAAATATCACTTTCACCACAAAATATCAGAAATTGAAATATGAAGTTGTTCAATGATATCATTCCATATACGGCTCCAATGGAAACTTGTATCAGTTCACACCATGAACAGGGCTGCAGAAATGCTCCAAGAATAATAAAGTACTTTGTTTTGTGATACAAGACAAAATGTCTTTGGTCCGCTTGAAAGGGTGGTTCCAAATTGCAAAAAAATAAATAAAATAAATAAATAAATAAATAAATAAATAAAAAATAAGCCTGCCAACAGTTGCAAATTAATATTCAACAAGATGACAATATCATTCATCTTGTGGCATGTGACCAATCTTCCTCATTTCTTGAAGTATTGCAGCAGCCTTGTCCTGGTGTCTATACACTGCCAACTTGAATGCAAAGAACCCCCACCCACCACCCCCTGTGGACAAGTTTGACACAGCTCATTGCAGAAGTCTTACCACCACATAGCAGTGTGACTTTATCTTGTCAATCCAAAATCCGTCATCAGCCAGGGTTCCATGCTTGCTCAGGAGATCCTTCAGTTGGTTCAGAGTGAATGGTCGCACAAGGTTCTTCACATGTAGCACTTCGCTCTCTGGATATCTTGCTGGTGATGGGGATTTCTCTGCTGCTGTGGGCGAGGAGGTTTCTTGGGCTGGAAGTGATGTGCCTCTTGGATTGGGGTTATCTGTCTTTGGTGTTACGGGTTCTAAACATACAGGGGTAGAGAAAACAGTAAGCAAACAAGCAAGTATGAAACTATCCTTAGGTACAGTTTGGTCTGATAATGTGTTTGATGTTTTACAGATTGAACCAAAACAAAAAAATCAAAATTTACCACAGATGGTCTACTGAAATGCCGAGGACCGCAATGTTGGACATAGCATTAGTCTCCATTTTTGTTCGATGATTATTGAGCCTAACATTATGATTATTTACCTGTAACTGAAGTCAGGCAGTTTATTTTGGATAAAAATTTAAAGTAAGTTCAGAGGATAATACAACTTTAGGCTTTCGAAAAGTTAAAAGTTGTCTTAAATATGGGTAAACGACCAGTCAGGAAGACTTTGATATTAATTTGCACTGAAATAACACTGACAATTTGATGATTTACATGGAAAAACCTGTATGACTGCAAGCTGTTGTGTTTGTTTTGTTCAGGAACAAAACTTAAATATATAAATTTTTTATATTTAAACAAAAGAAACTTTCATCTTTTATTGGCTGTTTGCTTTGGAACTTGTTGTTATGTCTAGAGCATGGGAGATTTGGATGGTAAAACATGTGACACTCGTATTTGTGAAATAAAATTGCCAGTCAAATATTACAACAGTCATCAGCATTTCCTCAAGTAGAACAACTATGGTAAAAGAACAGTATACTTGCAAGGGAGAAAAGAAGGGTATTTCAGTCAAGTTTTCCTTGTTGGTAGCCAGCCAGCCTGGAAAATCCCCACAAAATTTGAAATATTTAAAACTAACAAGAAAATATTTTCCCAGAACGATTTTATCCCACTCTGCATTACAGACAATAAGGCCACCAACAAGGGTAACTATTCTGAAACTTTGCTGTTAAATGGCAATAAATCATTGCGTGTGAAATACTCCTCTGTATACAAGCCCTAGCTACAACAACTGTTCAATGGTTTGCGGCTGAAACACAGGAAAGGATGTGGTACGCACAGCCACAGATGAACTTCTGAACATCATTCGGTACATTTCAACATCACCACCGACAGCGAATCCCAGTCTTAACATTCAGCAACTGAGTCAATTAGACACATGTTTAGACTCTTGGCCAACTCTAATGGGTAGCGCATTTGAGGAATAGTCAACTGTGGACAGTATGTACATTGTAGCTCTTGGCACAATGTTCAAATGTCATTTTGTGTTCTTGACACAATGATTGGTTGTCATTTCTTGTGTTTATGTCACTGTTATATCACTAAACCTCTGACAGGTTAGCGATCTAGCGTTACTTGACAGTTCTATCTTCCTTACTGAAGCTGTTGGTAAGCTTTGGAACTGCTTTGTAATTACATATACCATCCATGAGCAAATGGCAGCGTCCAGCAATCACGTTTCTGCAATTTTCTTTTTCTGATAGACTTGTCTGTTCGGACAGTATAACTGAAAATTTTGCAGAACAATATCTTCAACTTGCTTATAGTGCTACATTTGGTGCACATGAAGAGGCAGTTTTTCTGTCAAACAATGAAGAAGCTTGGTCAATGCAGGGTTCAGTCTTCTTTTTGTTTGTACAAAAATGATATTTGCTGTACATGTATCTCCATAAAAGCAGCAAATGTCCACAGCAGAATGATAAAGTTGTTCTTTTTCTCCTTGATTTTTTTTTTATTTTTATACTCTGACCATAATGTAGTTGTGTCCATGATGGCACGTCATCATACTTGTTTGCTTCCAATGACATCAAGAGGAAGGCTTATAGTTTTTTTTTATTTTCCATTATTGACTGAGCACATTCTTCAGTGTACAGTTCATTATTGCTTGTTTTCATTTCAAGTAAGTCAACATTGATTTGCATTCTGCAGATGATAACTTTGTTGCGATGATATTCATTTTCCTATTGATAGGGCCACTGAATGAAGGTTGCAACGGCTACAGGTAAGCTGTTCAGCTTTTAAAACAGAGTTTTGTCAGTTGCTGCAACTAAAATCTTGATTCTTGTTAGCTGCTATTTGTGGTACAAAATGTAGTTCCTTTTGCTTTATGCACTTGTTAGATAGGAGAGGTATAAAATCAAACAAAGGCATGCATATCTTTAAGAATTGTTTCTTTTCCTTTTTTGTTTCTTTCATTCCATTCAATCCTTCATACGAGACACATTCAAAACTCCAGTTTGGTGAGTTAACTGAGTACAAATGTGCTTGGTTTTCTTTGATTTTTCTTGATGTTTCTTCATTCCATTCAACCTTCATATGGCAGAAACCAAGTTTCGTAAGTTAACTGAGCAAAATAATGTGCTTGGCTTGAAGAATGTTGCTTCAACTTTTGTTAATGTTTCTTTCATTCCACTCAACCATCATATATGGCAGAAACCAAGTTTCATAAGTTAACTGAGCAAGCATGCTTGGCTTGAAGAATGTTTCTTCAACTTTTCTCGATGTTTCTTTCATTCCATTCAACCTTCATATAGTGGAAACCAATTTTGCAAGTCAACTGAACAAATGAGCTTGGCTTGAAGGATGTTTCTTGGGCTTTTCTTAATGTTTCTTTCTTTCCATTCAACGTTTTGTTTGGTGCAAGTACAAGGATCCAGAATGGCAAAAGCACCACACACTAATTGTTGATCATGAACCAACATAACTCAGTTTTGTGGCCCTTGGTTTCAAACTTCATGATCATTAAGATCAATGGATTGTTCAAGTCGCATCTTTCCACTTTTTTTCAACTCAGATCAATTCTGTCACCCAGCCGGGTGGACCCCACAGAAAACCTCCCACACCGCATGCCGCATAAAAGGGTTCATCATGAACAGGGGGAGAGAGCACAAGGCTGTTTTAAGGCACTTTACACTTGTAGCTGCAGCTGCTGTGTGCACAAGGTTAGACAAACAATGTTGCTCAGAGAATAAAGAACTACTGTTAGATAACTATCAAATGACCTTGCACAACAAGATAGCTGCAGTATACGATGCACAATGATAAAGAAAAAAAAACACTGTTAATTGCAGGGAAAACAGCGTGTACATCAAACATACATCTCGACATATGTCAGGGCAGATAATTATGTGGAAGTATTCCGACAAAAAAGGGAACTTAGCCCATTGCTTAAGCGTACATGTACACTGCAGCTGCGACGTGTGTCTGATTTTGCTTCCATTCAAAAACTAGTTATTATTTTAAATCTTATACAAAATGTGGTTCATTTTGAACCAATTGCTCTGGTAGAATGAAATAAAACATCGTTTTCACAGTTATTTTGAGCATGATGCAAAAGGTCATTCAAAAGTTGCAATAATAAATTATATTTACCCACACACATACAAACAAAATAGGGAGAATGGGACAAGTTTGCATTAAGCCCAAAGCCAAATTAAAACAACAGTAAAAAAAAAAAAAATTCAAATTGAATAGATTATATCATCTGACAGTACCTTCCTCAACCTCCATTTTTACTGGTTCCTGTTCTTTTTCAATAACAATAGGTTTTCTCTGCAGCTTGATGGTCTTTTTTTCCTCCACTTTCACAATCCTGTCCTTTCTTCTCTTACCCTCAGACTCCACAGTCTCAGGTACCTGAACAGGTACAGGCTCTTTCTCTTCCTCAACTTTCTGCTCTGTCTTTTTCTCTTCCTCCTCTGCCTCCTTCTCATCGTCATCATCGCCTCCGAGATCCATGACTGCTTCCAACGCTGGTGTGCTGTGCACCTGAACTCCTGGAATAAGATCCTGTAAAACAAAAAACAAACAAACATACAACTGCAGTGTCAGTACCATTGCTAACTTTAAGGTTAACTGTCTTGCTCTAGCTAACATAATGATTCAATAGTCCATTTTACAGTTGTGTGCTTGGTGACCTTGCCTTTGAGTGGAAGCGAGGCTGAAGGTGACCTTGTTAGGATACAGACCTTGGAGCTTTTCAGATGTAAATTTAGTTGGTTAGCATGAGAAAAGCCTTATTAACGTATGAAAGGCAGAAAGGTTTGTATCAAAGCAAGGTCACCTTCAGCCTCGCTTCCACTCAAAGGCAAGGTCACCAAGCACACAACTGTAAAATGGACTATTTAGTATTCCCATCCAACAAGCGCTCCCTTTCTAATTAGAGCCCCCCTCCCCCGGATTGGTTGTGTTTTTATCACTCATTTTCTAACACCTCCCCCCTGAAGATGTTACAGTTGAAAGCTATCTTATCAAAGAAAGAGACATTGAAGACCAAGGCTACTGCCTAAGATGAAATTAAGAAGCCTACAAGGTCAAGAGCTGAAAAGTTAGGAGCTCAATGTGTGAGATGTTAGGTGCTACAGCAAAACTATTGAAAAACAAATGGTGCCATGCAAAAGATGAAGAGGTTTCATTTGAATGGTCACACTATATCTTTCATCCACCGATTTAAAAGTTAGAACTACACTACATGTCTCCACATTATCGACACTAGGAGTGAAAGCGTTAAGTACTCTGCATAATACTAGTACTCAACAGTTAGAAAAGGCTTCCAAAACTGATACTGACAATATCTTAATACCTTAAGAGAATCTGTACTGATGGACAAAGAAGTTTTCTTCTTGCTTGATGAACCCCATCTCCTTTTCCGTGATGCAGGCTGTCCCTCAGATGTTGGTGTAGTTGGCAAAGACGTTCCTTAACATAACAAAAGATCATCAATTATATAAACAATGTATGGAATTGCATGGGTAAGTGTAGTGTAAAGTAATGTTAGGTCGAAAATAATGATTTCAAACTAGTTTGATTTTTCTTCTTCCTTTTCTTTGCCTGTGGATTACGGTCATAAATCTGGAACAAAAGATAAAAACTAAACTAGTTTGAAATCATTTTGACCTAAAATTCATTTTAAACTATTAACAATATATGCATGTACAGTTACCACAAACATGTGGTCAGTGTTAGCAGGTTAAAAAAAGGAAGAATGCACTGAAGGGTGAAGGAATAGGAAGATTTTGTTTTCTACTAACAGTCAGCACAATCTGCAGTTCTCTTTAGTAAATTCTATGCAAATATTTACATACTTGCAGTGTTAACAGGATTAACTCACTGTGCAATTAAGGTGACGTTAAAACTCAAGAAAATTGTGGGTCAGAGGTCATTGCCCACAGCAATGTGTGGGGTGCCCTATTAACCTGCCAGAGCATTCACAGTGTTTTTGTTTGCCAGCACTTTTCTGCTCGCATTGACTGATTGTTGCAGATCTCTGCTTACATGTACTCGCTGGGTACAGATCTTTGCGATCTTTGCTCCCATCCCTTTCCTCCCAGATGGAAAGTGTACGCTCATTGACTGCCACTTACTTGGTATTGATATTTTCCTTTTCTTGGTGACAACAGGAGAAGTTGGTTTCTATAAAAAGATAAATGGGTCTCTAGTTATTAACATGAAAATTTATTTTATTACTGATAATAATGTACAAAAACTTACTAGTTACTCATCTCTTAATTTAAGAGGTTCCTCTGTGTGAATATGTACATGTTTATTTATCAGTTACCCTGCAAGCAGTGGATTCTCCTACACCAAGCTACGCCGAATGAGAGAGAAACCACTGCAAGCATCCATTTGTTTTTTCCATCGAGCATGCACAGCAACGTGCCGCCCCACGTGATGCATTTGACGTTGTTTCACGGGAAAATTAGCATGTGCCGTTGTTTTGTGGCAAAAATGTCTTTGTCACCTTGGACACCATTCTGATTGTTACATAGCAGACTTGCTTAAATGCAGCAGTTACATGGATGAGTGCATGCGCAAGAGGCTAAACAAGTTTTTAAACTTGTTTTACTGGTTCGAAGTTAATTTATTCATCCATGGCACTGGACGGTGACGGTTTCTCTCTTGTTCGTCGGTGTAGGAGAATTCACTGCTTGCAGGGTATGTATCAGTATGCTCCATTACTGCAGTTTTTATTTGCAAGGGCTATAAAGATGGCACACACAACAGCAGGTTGTTAAAAAACCGCATTGTTGTAGTAATAAGGGGTGAAACAATTCGCACCACACAAAAGATCTGAATGATGCAAGAGGTTGTTTGCAACTCAACTTGAACATGATGTTGAGCATACATGCTGGGTTTGCGTTATTTGGATATCTTCAGAGGGGGTGCACAGTTACTTTCTACTCCTCGATCAAAAACACAAGATGTAACTCGATTTAATAATCGACCACTGTAAATTTGGAGACAAGCCATCTTTATAAAGCTGTAAAATCATCTTTCAAGCATTGTCTTGAGTTGATAATTTTTAAATGGAACAAAAATAATTATTGAGGATTTGTGAATCAAATCGAATGATCATAATCGCAAATAATCGAGAATGGTCATTACAAACAAACAAAAGAGTGCTCATTAAGTCCCATTTATCAACTCACCGGTGGGTATGGGACTTTGGGTTCCTCCACAACTGCTTTGTCCTCCTCACTTGGCTCAACTTCAAACGTATTTTCCTCTGCTGGCGATGGCTGCTGTTGCGATTGTATTGTGTTGTTCTCCTTCTCTTTCTCTTTCTCAACTCCCTCCTTTTCTTCTGGCACGCTCTTTTCTCCTTCCTCTTCTTTTATTTCCCCGTCTTCTTTTTCCTCAGCCTGTGGTTTCATTTCTTCATCTGCGCATGAATTTTCTACAGTCAGGTTCTCATTAGGTTCATTTTCCAGTGGTGTAGCCTTCTCTCTACCTTCTCCTTGACCCTCTTGCTCAGCAACTGCTCCCAGAGCCTCTGTCTTAGCATCTTCTTCCCTACCCTCCCCCTTAACTATACCAGATTCACTTTTATGAACAGGTTCTACAGAGACAGCCATATGTTCTGATGGATAATTATAGTTCAATAACGATGTCGGCTGTTCTTGCTCCTGGTCATCTGTATCTGGACTGGATGAACTTGATGACTGTTGCATTGAGTCCTGTTCATTATCCGATGAACTTGATGATTCAACCTCTGGTTCAACTGCTTGTTGTTTGGGTGGATAAGTAACGGGTCCAGGATGAGGGATTGACGGTATTTGATTTAAAGGTGCTTGGTGTTCTTGTGGATGATGATATAGCACTTGAGGCTGTGGTGCTTGGGCTTGCGGCATCTGGATTTGTGGCACTTGGGCTTGTGGCACCTGGGGTTGCTTCATTTGTGTTTGTGGCACTTGTGCTATCGGCACCTGGGATTGTGTCATTTGGGCCTGTGGCACAGGGGCTGGCGGGATTTGGGCTTGCGGCCATTGTTCGCTGAATTCATTCACTTGGACAGGAGAAGTAATTTGCTGGAAACCAAGAAAGCAACAATAAATGGCTAATTCTAATCAGTTGAAATATTCTCAAATGCATTATGTCAGGCAGTTACACATACACTGTACAAGTCATGTTCAGTTTGGTTGAAAGAAAAGATCAACTCTTTGTGTAATCATATTTTTTTTTTAGTTTCTTAGTAATGTTAGATGCAGCTGCAATAGACCAATTCCGATATATTAAAATTCATACTTGGCTCCGAGGCTTAGGGGAATAAAACAAAAGAAGTCACATCAAGGTTCAGGGATGAATAATTAATTTGCCAAGTATGAATTTTAATATATCGGAATATTTATTGGTCTATTGATTGTGCAGCAAAAGAGGGCTATTATGTGACAGACCACATTTTTTTTTAAAAAAAATATGTGCTGATTAGTAAACTACACAACTTGGTACATGTATGATTTGATGCCAACTGTACAAAATTGCACCATCAAATAACATTAGAATCCCTGACAGAATGTATTGAGTGCACGATCATTGATGAACAGCAATATACCTGTTGTTGGTTCATCACCATCGACTGTTGGTTCATCATAACATGAGGCTGATTAAGTACTCCTTGAGGTTGATTTAATAATCCTGGCTGCTGCATTCTGATTGGCTGAAGAGGGAAGCCACCTGAAAAGCACAAGATACATAGGCAAGTTAGTGTTGTCGCTCCAAAAAGGCAGAAGAAAATCCATTGAACATGACTTGTGAGCAAAATTAAAGACCATCCCTGTGGTGTCAGGGGTTTCATTGAGATTTTGAACAGGAGGGCTATGAGTACGAGCAGGTGAGCACCTTCCCCTCTAAGGGGGTCCGGGGGCATGCTCCCTGGAAAATTTTAAGATTTTAGTCTCCCAGAGATGCATTTTCCTGCATTTTGAAGCACGAACTTAAGCATCTTACTGTTGCTTGAAACATTGTATTTTTTTTGTGTTGTGGTTCAATGTTATCCTTGGTTCAAACTTTATTTTCCTTTGTTTTTGGCTATGGTAATGTATGATAATGAGTTTTAAAGAAAGGAAAATAAAATTTGAACCAAAACATTTGTTTAATCAAAGTCTCAATACAGAAATCTATAGTTATGGACATCAAGTTATCAAGATCATCTTAAATAACATAAATTAATGCTGTAAAACCCATACATCATGCAGAACATAATGCAGAGCACTAAGCTGGCAATGCATTGTGGGGCAATTTCAGTTGTTTGTCACGTTTCTTCTGTACAGGCAGCAACGGGAGGTAAATAAGCAAGAACTATGTTGTTTTTTAAGTTGAAATACATGTATGCTTTATTTTTTAGAACACACGTAAAAAAGGTCAAGTTAGTAAATTATTTAACTTGGCAGAAAAAAAGGTTTAGATGTGCAAAGCAGCCGGGCAAAATCATGTTCACAGCCGGTCAACTTGCCTGGTGCACAGCCCTTAATGAAACCCTCGGGTTGTACCGTAAATAAGTGCCCCATTCTAATAGCTCCACCCCCACCCCCAACGCCCAAGAAATTGAAGTGGATTAGTAGGATTACAGGAACTTCATTGTAAGTGACAGCAGAATGTTGAAAGCAAAGTGTAAATATGTACCACACACAGATTTTTGTTTCTACTGAAAGATACATTTCAGTTTTTCTATTTAATGCTACAGTCTGTGTTCACTTGAAATAATGACAATGTCATACTGTGGTTGAAATTTGAAAAACAAAATAAGCACCCCAATTCAAATATGTGCCCCCCCCCCCTGAATTAGCACCCCCTTCTCAATGCAGAAAATTTTGGTTTAAAATTATTTAAAGCAGTTTGATTTTTGTTTGCCATTGTCTCAGGTCATGGTAATGAATCTGGCACAAAGGAATAAAAATTAAACTCCGGCTGGTTTAAAGATTTACCACAACTTATTATTCAACTTACAATGTGTAAGCACAGTCAAAGAAATCTGAGAAACATTTTCGCTGCAACATCTTCAAACTTCTTCTGTTAACATCACTGTGAGGATCTTTAATTTCTTTACTAGTAAAGTCCTGTTCCGTTTCATAACAGCCTTTGGGGCTCACTACTTTTGGAAAGTCGTTACACTTTCAAGGAACAAAAACTATTAAATAAAGCTGGTGCAAGCTATTTTTTCCCAAATGAAAAAAAAAGAAGACAGAAATTCGCAACAATAATTATTGCTGATGAAAAGTGAGACGAAAATTTGTTGGTCCAATTTCATGTTACTGCCACATTGGTGGGCCCTGCATGTCAATTCTATTGGGGTTTCATAGCAGCCACATACTTTTGATGTTACTTTTGGAACGTTACGGTTTGTGCATAGTACAACATACCAGGGTGTTGGTGTTGTTTTTGTTGTTGTTGCTGCATCATAGGAGGTGGCCAAGCATTTGCCACTGGTTGCTGCTGTGTTTGTTGTGGAACAGAAAAACTCTCATATCCTTCCTTCTGTTCTAGCTCCTTGTCAATGGCCTGAAAATAACACCAAAAATTACAACCTAGCTACTGTCAGTACAGAAGAATGCTTTATGTGCGGTGAGAGTGCTTGCCTCCCACCAATGCAGTTCGATTTCTAGACTCTATGTCATAATTTTTATGTGGGTTGAGTTTGTTGTTGGTTCTCATCTTTGCTCTAATGGTTTTCCTCTGGCTCCTCTGGTATTTTCTCCCTCCCCAAAAACCAACAATTAGAACTAAATTCCAATTTGATTTGTTGCTTTGCCTTACCAACTGCATGCAAATTTGTATCTCAACTTTGAAGTTATAGACTTCATTAAAGGCATCAAAGTTGTGAACCATCTTTATAATGTATGGGGTTATACAGAAATCTTTCCAAAAGCTCTTCTCCCCTCCTATAACCAGAGGTTTCATTAGAAGCTGGCAACCGGCAAATTCTGCCGGCTACTTCATAATTTATCGCCGCCTACTTTTCAATTAATTTCACTGAAGTTGATTCCCAGAATGCTGGAAATGCCATTTCCGAGTTCCTAGATTTCCGAGAGGAAAGGGACCATGGAAAGGGGCCTTATGGCCCCTTTGTTGCCACTGCCGTCTATTTTATAAATATTGCCACTTACTCTTAATTTTATTGAAACCCCTGTCTAACAGCATTTTTTCTTACAGCAGCAGGAGCTTTGTTTGAAAGTCATGTTTTGCTGACCAGTTTAATTAATTGCTACTGCAGTCACTGATGGTAGAATCAATATCCTCAGAATTTGTTTAACACTGAAATATAACAGTAGCCTTTGAAGGGCAGTACAGTGTTCAACATTTTAAAGCTTACTGAACAAAAAGGACGGTTGAGATCTTACAAGAAAGCTTATTTCAAGAAACTAAAATCTCTCGAGCTTTGGGCTAAACTAGAACAGTTTTAACCGTTTTACTATGCGGCGTGACATGAAGGAAATGAAAAAAAAAAAAACGACTGGTTTTCTACCGATAAAGAACAACATTTGTTTACCAACAAATTTGATAAACGCGCCACAACAAACATGCATTATGAAACGTCAATATGCTAACAAAGCCGGTAAGTTCAAGCAAAGATTGACCTTGCAAAACAAGCGCACAAAAAACTTAAAATTACCTCTTGTAGTCTTTCAATAAGGACTCCTTTGTTCCCACTTTTTCTGAGGCCTCGTCTTTCCAGCTCAAGTTTAAGTTCATCGACCTTAAGCTGTGAAAGCCTTCTCCCTCCTATCATTATTTCGCGTTCCGCCATGTTGAATTTAACCGCGTGAAGGTCCATCCGGGAACTCCACGTGTTATAACAAGTTGACTGATTGGTTTTTCAATGTTGACCAATCAGATCAAGTATTAGAAAAAGTCAGCAACAAATCCCAGACGACTTTGCAGATTGATTCAAAATGGCCGATGGCGGAGGAGTGGTAGTGTTTACCGGGGGTTGATCAAAGTAATTGCTGGTTTTTGCACAAAAAATGACTGAAGGGATTGCTGATTGCATGCCCCTAGCGCTGCGATCTGTCGGGGATGCCATCAGGCTTGATTCGGAAAACAGGACAAAGGTTTGACATTTAATTTAATTTATGCTGGATAGTGCACGTATAAAGCTTACATGTAACTTATAGCTGAAGCTTAAGCTTAAATTTAAGACTTAAGAACTGCACTCCAAGGTGCGGGATTGCAGAAAATTGGAATATACTAATTTGCATCTCATTGAATAAGAATAGAGCTTATTGTCTCAATGCCTCGTTCTAAAAAGAATTGAAAAGAATAGAACCAATTTTCCGCATTCCCGCACCTCACTCGAACTGTAATATTAAGCTTAACTTATGCTTAAGCTTAATAAGCTTATATTTTTTTCAAATAATATTTTTTAAAATTTAAGCTTAAATTTGCTTTAAAAGTTTGTTCGGGAAATGTACTTTTTGGTTTTCTAATCGTTATATTAAACCAGAAGCTAATATCACGTCTGTTATGAGCTTCTGATTAAACTCAATCAGATCACTGATGTCATGGATATTTTTAGATTTTTAGTACAGATTTTTAATTAAAGGGGCTGTGTCATGGGAAATAAGTATAACTTCAAAAACCAAAATGTTTTTCTATTAACAGAAACAGAAAAATAATGGTCCAGTTTTGTGATAAATTAACACCCTAGTGTACCTGAAAACCGTTAAAGAGTGTAATATTTCTAGTCATTGACTGACGTGCAGACCTTCCAACTCTCACAATTTGGTCATGAGACTCATGATTTCAGGAGTCATCTCATGGTCTCATGATTTAACCTTAAAATCTCACGGTTTTCCACAATGAATTACAACCTCAATCGGATATCGTATTATAAAGGTGACAGGCCAGACACGACTCCTACTTGTTGCAAAATGTATAAAGAAG
The DNA here is from genome assembly GCA_022457155.1 of Cladopsammia gracilis. NCBI lineage: Eukaryota > Metazoa > Cnidaria > Anthozoa > Scleractinia > Dendrophylliidae > Cladopsammia > Cladopsammia gracilis. The sequence goes on from JAJGOT010000070.1 coordinate 371,403, forward strand.
CCTTTAGAATAGCTTTCCCAAGAAGGTCTATGATAATGAATACAAGTGAGTGCCATATAATTAAGGTACTTGTTTCTCTAATCAAATTTGTGTTAATTAATGCTAAAAGAGTACTAATTATGGCAGTTTGAACACTGCTGGGTATTGTTAGCGTCAAGATTCCTTTGTTTTAAAACATTTTTGTAAATCTCACTATTTGGGACCCAAATCTCAAGTTTTGGGGGGTAAATTTTGGAGAACTCAAGATTTCAGGGTTTTAGATGTTGGAAGGTCTGGACTGGGTGTTCCTTTTTCAAGAATTGGTTGATTTGATCATGCTTTTGGTGTTTAAATATTAAGTTGTAAATAAGTTAAGGTATTGCAGCATACACCGAATGCAAATATGGGCATCAGGCAATTTTTTGTTTGGCCAAGTTTTCAGAGAAATTAATGATATCGCGTAAACAAGTGCTGCTAAGTGTATCATCTTGCAAAGTTTGCAAAGTTATTGCTCATTGAAATTTTAAGCATTTGTATGTGAAAAAACATTCTATCCTCACTAGCCTCACTTTCATGTTTTTATGGGTTTTATTGTGATCTGAAAATGACATTGAATATCACACATTACATTATCACACAGATTAAATTCACTGTATATTCATTACTTAATGTATTTTTCTATCATTCTATGATACATTGCTTACAACATTATATAGTACACTTACATATTAACATGTGCTATTTACACTAGCTACCTTCCCACCTACCCACATTAGCTATCTACTCACACACATGGTCCCCATTTGCAACATGCACAGAAACATAAAGCTATAGTGTGAGAGGAAAGAGGGGATCTTTAACGACAGGTTATCTTCTTAAAGTTCTTTTAATATTTCATAGTAACTGTAATTTTTGTCCAGTTTGGTTGTGATTTCAACTAAAAAAAAGAAAACAGTAATAGATATGCGCAAAGACCTGTGGTTGAAAGAGCCTCTTTAATAAATTAAAATAGACTGATCTATTTCTCTGGAATACTAGTCAATTTTATAATATTAATAATAATAATAATAATAATAATAATAATAATAACATCACAGTCTTGTGGGATATGCCAATACAGACAGATTGTGAGATAAAGGCCAACAGACCAGACATTGTTATAAAAGACAAACAGGAGAAAAGCTGCCTACTCATTGATATGTGCATACCCACTGAAAAGAACACCTCAGTTAAAGTCACTGATAAGCTGTCAAAGTGTAAAGACCTCGAAATTGAGATTGAACGAATGTGGGGTGTGAAGGCCACAATGATCCCAGTTGTGATTGGAGCACTGGGACTAATAAAAAAGGCTTGGAGAAATACATCAAACAAATCCTGGGTAACATCAAAATTACTGAACTACAGAAGATTACACTACTAGGAACATCGCAGATCCCTAGTAGACTTCTACCTCATTTTAGTCCGTGTTGTAATAATGGCATAAAGTTAAAGGAGATATCATAATGATAATAACAAGAGGCTGCAAGCAGCCTATACTCATGCGCATGCGTAAGAAAGTTTATATATATATATATATATATATATATATATATATATATATATATATATATATATATATATATATATATATATATATATATGTATATATATGTAGACGGTTTTGAAGGTGCTGCCTGAGCCAGCGAAAGATGTCATACCAAAAGGATCACAACAATGGATTCACAGTCCGGATTCGGTGGATATGATAAAAAACTAGTTAAAAAGACCGAAAATGGACAACTTTTGGTATAAAAAAATATAAAAATTTAGTTTAAAAACGTTTCGGTCTCTCGACCTTCATCAGTTATACAGACAAGTTACACATGAGACTTAAATACGGTTACAACAATGACTTAATGTTAAACTACTGATAAATTACGTAACAAAAATAAAAGCAAAAATTACAACAATAACACAATAATAGAAGTGATAACAAGACTAAACCAAAGGAAAACCACAATTGCCACAAATAATACTAATGAACTACATTAACCTAACAAAAGGTATAATAACTAAGAAAAACAATCAAAAATAAATAGAAAAAGTTAGGGTTATTGCATAACTTTTTCTATTTACTTTTGATTGTTTTTGGATATTTTAGGGTATTTAAAAAATACCCATATAAATCCCAAATTTGGAAGAGTGAGACAAGTCCCAACCAGGGAACGTGGTTGGGAATTCCCAGGTTGGGACTTGTCTCACTTTGCCAAATTTGGGAATTTTGTTGGTGTTTTGTAAATACCCTAAAAAAATCCCAAAATGGGAATCAGGTATTTTTTCCAGTGTATAGGGGTTAATAATATTATTATTTTACACCCTTTTCTCAAAACAGGAAGCATATTGCCAGTACCTAAGTTGTATGATTTACATCTCACAAGTCCTGAAAGATGATGCTTGGGACAAAGGTGTGTCTTCTCTGTTCTTTTTTTCTAGTAAATCGAGGGATCTTAAGCAATAAGAATGGTCTGGACATCATGAATGGTAACCGGTAGTGTCTATAGTTTATTATAATTATTTATTTATTTGCAGTTCATGTTAAGACTTACTTATATCTCTCCGTGCCGTAAGGCACATAAAGCTCTAATGTTCTCCTTCCATCCACTACGATTTGCTGCTAGAGCTCCAACAGTTGTTCACGACCATCATCCAGCTACTTGTCTTTCATCCTCAACCAATTACCATTAATAATAATAATACCAGTAATAATAATAATAATAATAATAATAATAATAATAATACATCAAATTATTGATGTTGCATGCCCTGGGGACAGTAGGGTGGAAACCAAGGAAGATGAAAATATTGAAAAGTACCGTGACTTGGCGATTGAGATTAAGACCTTATGGAAACTGAAGTTGGTGAAAGTAGTCCCAGTTGTTATCGGAGTATTGTGAACCATCCCCAGAAGATTGGGAGGCAACCTGGAACAGATTGGTGTGCGGACAAGATCAGTAACTATCCAAAAGATGGTTTTGTTAGGGACTGCAAGAATCCTCAGAAGAGTCCTTGGGAACTAAGGTGGCTTGTTGCCACTTGACCAGGGCCAGTGTCATCTCCAGCAATATTGCTGAGTCAATTTGTTATGGAATAATAATATAACTTTATTTAACGAGGGTGGACCATTCACTTCTCCATGTTGTTTTTGGTTGTCCTGTATGTTTCTCTTTCCCTCAGGCCTCCACTCTAAAGGCTCGTTTATACATGCAATTTTTCATGCAATTTTTGTTGCGCTCTCCTGAATGCAACTTTTGTCGCAAGTGTAAACTTCCTGTGCGATTCTGCAGGTGTGACATTTGCTTTGATTTGCTTTGCTGTGATTTCCCAAAAATTGCCGCCAAAGTTGCATCAGGTCTTGCCTCATGCAACACATCGCACCCAAATCGCCGCTCATTTCCTCTTGCGATTTGGAGATGTACATGTAACTTGCCCACGACAAAAATTGCATCGACAAGTGTGACAAAAATTGCACAAAAAAATCGCCCGTGTAAATGGGCCTTAATGCTATAACACAGTGGTCCTCTCTGTCCTTCTTCACTATATGACCAATCCAGCTCCATCTTCAGCTTCTGATCTTGTGACTTGCTCTGTGTATGTACATGTATGTATGTATGATCTCTTGGATTTGTTGGTCAGAGATGGTTTGGTGCCACCTTATACTGAGTATGCGCTTCATGCATTATTTTGTATTGGAATGCACCCAGTTTCTTTGCTTCTATTTTCATAAGTTCTCAGGCCTCATAGCCATGCATCAAGACTGATCTCACAATTGTCACAATGATACTGAACAAGTATTCCAAGCAGAGCATTGCACATGATTCTCTTCTGGGATTAAACACTAGTTACACAAATTTGATAAACAGAACTCAATAGTTTCCCTCTTTGTGTCATCTGTCTTCACTGCTTCATACCACTGTAGACATTAAAAGAGAAGCTTTCCTATTTTTGTTGTGAGAGGTGGTGGTATTCCATAAAAAAAAAACATCTTCTGGTTTCTGTTTTGTGGTGTCCAGAAAGTTAACATTCTCATTCCCTAATTTCCATCCCGGTTCAAATAAGACTTTTGCTGGAAGTAGATACTTCTTCCTGGGCCTAGCTTTCTTGCCTTCAAATTTGGTAAACCTTTTGTCAAAGTGGCATGAATAAACATATTAGAGATACATGCTTTGCTGTTGGCAAATTTGTAAAAGATCCATTATTAAATCCTTTACTGAACTTAAGGTAAAGCTAATATAAGCTTGGTAAATATAATATTATAAATATATCTTGGAAAAGTTTACAAATTTACAGCCATGATCCATCACGCGTGACCAGTAATCCACAAGACTGAAATGAACATTTGAATATTTCTTTGTAGTGTCCAAGATTTGAATGAAACCTTAAAGATCTCTCTCGAAAACACTTTGAAAGTCACATGTTAATTGAAAAATAACTCTGCTACACGCATAAAAAGCCTAATATTGTTCGGATATGTTACATTTCAGATAAAATGATATTTTGTTGCTGTTTGTTTCCAAAAATGTGGTAAAATTCTCATGGGAATTACAAATCTCGGAATGAATTTACAAAACTGACGTGTAAACTTGAAAACTCCATTCAAATTTTCAAAAATACTGGTCACACGTGATGGAGCATGGGTGTAACACTATTTTCCCAATACAGACCTCATGCTAGTTTAGTAAGTTACATGTATATGATATTTTTGTCCACACTCTATAGATCTGAGGCTGGTGTATAACAGAGACACAGCCAAGTTATTCCGATTACTTCAGCAGTGCCAGGAGAGAGCTCTCACCATTATTTCTACCCTTGGTAAGAAGTTGAGGCAGAAAGATTCAAAATATGCAACTTATAAACCACAATTTTGTGGTGAATGTTTGCTGTGCAGAAAGCATAGCGAGTGAGAGGCACATGTTTATTTGGAGTTCAATTATTGATCAAGAACATATAGTACCCTGTCCTGTGTGTAGATGTCTCCTATATTATCAGAAAAGGGGTGTCAGCATAATGACATTGTTAATCATTTTGTTCCTTTTTTTACTTGTAAATACATGACATGTTGAACTACTTAAAAGAGTGGAACAAAAATTTTACTTGATCAGCTGATCAGTCGATCAGCTGTTAACATTGAGCCTGCAATGTGCATTGGTCACCTGCCTTACCCATGGGGATGGCATTGAGGGAGAGGAGGGTGGGGAGTTGGCAACGGGGGGGGGGGGGGAGGGGTTGATGAAGCAAAACCTCTAGGAGAGGGGAGGGTGGGTAGTTGGACACCGGGGAGGTTTGATGGAGCAAAACCTCTAGGAGAGGGGAGGGTGGGGAGTTGGACACCGGGAAGGTTTGATGGAGCAAAACCTCTAGGAGAGGGGAGGGTGGGAACACTTCATATTCACAAGCCGACTCATAGTTCAACTTGGTTAATATTCTGTTTTGTCTTTAGCTGATGGTGCATCACCGACACAGAACCCTGAAGTTCAAAAGTCACAACATCTCCAACCTCCATCTGATGGGGTACAATGGAGACATTCTGACAGTTCTGTTGTCAATGCTGACCAATCAGATCAGTCGCACTTGGTACCCCAGAGTGGTGCACCTCATAAGCTGTCCGACACAGCTGCACCAGGATCAACACTGTCCACACCTTCTATTGATGGATATCTTCATCTGCCGTCACCTCCTGGCTCTCCATTGCGACATCATAGAAGGTTTGTAAAGGCCAGTTAAACATGTGATTTTTGATGCAATAAAATTTTTGTTGTGCTTTCCAATGTAACTTTTGTCGGGTGCGATCAGGTTTTGAACATGTTTGAAAACCTCTGCGACATAATGAGACAAATCACGCCCCGAATTGCACTGAAATCGCAGTCTAGTTAGTGCAAACACAGTTTGAAGATGCAACTTGTGTGCGATAAAAATTGCATTGAAAAGTGCGATAAAATTTAGTAATACACAAAATTTAATAAATTTAAGCCTGGCCAGTCTGAAAGCATTTTTCTCCATTTATTTATTTGTTTTACTATAAACAAGAACACAGGTGATGCAGGTTTCAGAAGCAAAGCTGAACTGTGTTTAGTTTACAATGTAAAAGTTTGCACATGCTTACCAAAGCAACATAATTTTCAAATGAATTTTTATTCTGATTCTTCGTAAGGAATATTAATGCAAGACCAAAAATGGAGATCATTGTAAAAACCAAGTTTCAGTTTATTACAGCATTGCAATATTTTGGCCCTATTACAATGTTATGTATGTCAGCATCACTATTCACATTCCTGTAACTAAAATTATACAAACAAGCAGCGTAACAAGAGTACTGTAGTTAGTACATGTATATTTAATGGTGTGGCAATTTCATTCTAGGTCTTGCATGTTTTCTTGTGTACTCCAATAATAATAATAATAATAATTTATTATAAAAAAATGTGTTTTTGAGCCAAGAATTCCCACTTTCAAGTTATGACAGGTTAATGTAAGTTTAAAAAATCCTGTGTTTTCAGAAAAATGGCCAAAACAAGAATTTATTTTTGAAACTGCATTAATCATGCAGTAATAATTAATTGTAAGTTATTTTTTATTTGGCATCAATCAGAATGCTTTTTTGGCTAAAAAAAATAATTTATTGTGACAATGCCAAAATTCCAGATAAGGTAGTTATGCCTGCAGCCCTTCAATAATTGAATAACTATATAGTATTATTATTAGAACTGTCCAGAGCCAAATACAATTTATTGTATTGCAAGGTTTATTTGAAATTTCTGCTTTTCGGTAACCGGATCTCTGTCTCCCTTAGAACGGGCAGTTATGATCCATTGGAGAGAGCTTACCAAGAAAACAAGCATTTAATAGCAGCCTACAGGACACGAATGCAAAATGCAAACAAGGAAAGGCGAAATAAGGATGCAATATCTAAGGTATGAATACTGGCTGTTTGAGCTAAAGATTTAACTTGTTAAGCTCCACTAGTGATGAGCATCAAATTTCTCCTCGTAATAGTAATGCTTTCTCAATCAGATAAGTCATGGGAAGTAGGGGATGGTTTCACAGTTCGGCACATGTGCACAAATTAAAATGCTTTATTTGCTTTCTTACCGATTTTATCGGTTAAAAAAAAACACTCATACTTACATGTACTTCAATAATCACATGCTATAATTAGTCCAAACAAAGCGAAGGATGACCAAAATTCACAGAAAATTTCATATACCGACAAAGTCAACACTAAAAAAATCTTTGATCTGAAGGATTTATTCTTTGCTCTGGTGGCTTTCATGGCACACATGGGTGTGCATAATCATCCATTCAATCAGCTGACTGACTGACGCGACATTTTCACAGGCAAATTTTCTGCCAGAGTTATCTACTCGCTTCCAATTACATGTAGTGTAAACAATGAAATTAAATGGGTTAAGTCATAGCTTGCACATGCGGTGAACCGTGAAACCAGGAGCTCCCTTTAAGGACATGATCACCCAAGATAATTTAACAACTTCTCCCAACTAATTCGTTATTAAGAACATATAGGGACAAGGAAGGAGAATTTGTATTTTGATATTGGCGATTAAAGGTTCAAAGAAACTGTAACTTTGGGCCCAAGGGCTTTTTTAAAAATTAAAATTATTTATTGAATGGCAGCAACCACTGCTTGCAAGCTCCTGTGAAAGTCAAGATTTGTTTTTATCATTTTTGTTGCAAAGCTTTAAACATGAAGTTCAGGTATAAAAGGAGCCTGGCCTGGCCATTCGCACCTTCAGTCGTCAATCAACCACTGAAGCATTAACAACTGACAAAAAACATGCGTCATAACTAAAACCATTGCTAACACAATTTTGGAAAAACTTTATGAAAGTTATGTCAGAAGTCTTTATGAACTTCTATTTCTATTTTTGCTAAGGTAAAATCTTGGTTTAATTAGATTTTTTAAGCAAATTGTATTTAAAGGATGCCTGAAAGATGCCCTAATTTGCATTTCACACCCAAAAGGTGTGAAATGGGGGAGGAGCTAACCCTTTTGTACTGGAACTTCGTGTTTAAAAGATTCATTGTACCCTTAACTTTGCAACTGGCTTTATGATTAAGATCCAGTCATATATAAATGTTTTGTTATCAATGGGATATTATACTAAAATAACATGGCCAGTGAATTGATTGGTAAAAATTTATTTCTGCCTTATCAACTGCTTTTAAATTGAACTTTGTTTCAGAATCTCAGTTTAATGAGAAGGATGTCTGAAAATCTTGTCATTGCTAAGGCCAGAGAAGAGGCTGTATCCTTTTAATATTTACATGTATTTAGTAAATTAAAAATTGTTGTCAAATTGTTTCTCATTAATTTTTATGTATTCTATTACAATGTACATGTAATGTAGATGTCATAATTATTTGTGTCATGGTTTATCACTTAACGTAAGGACTATAGATCAAGAAAAAACTGCTTGTACGGCAACAAAGACTTCAAGAGGAGACAAACAAGTATGCTCCTTAATACAATATTTACATTGACTTGGAAAAAATTTAATAAATGTTTTTAAAAATGACTTGCTTCCCGGGGGCCGGGATACTCCTATTATAACCTATTTTAGTATGCGTTTCTCCAAAGGGTATGGATTTTTAGCTGTTTGGTCCAGTCTGTAAAGATTTGGACAATTTTGGTCTGAAATTGGGTATTTTTAGAAAGGGAACCACGAGAGTGTATAAACATGTTTCTCTTTGATCATCGTCAAACAAAAAAGAGAGTAAGAGAAAGAACATGATACGACATGATTTACTGATTCAGATATACCACCAAGGTCTGAAAACGGGTATGGATTTTAGAGGTCATGTCTATATAAAAACTGGTATGGAAAATGGTATAGAACTTTTTGTCTGAAATATGGTCAGGATTTGGAGAACCAGTCAGCACACTCCCACCAAAAATTCTGTGGAGTTTACCCCCCTCCAGGGAGTTGTTCTACTTATTGTTAAGTGTGGTATCACCTGGAATAGACAGTATCTGTACATATCAAAGGAAACCTTAAAATAGTAGTCCAGTTTTGTCATCAGTTGCTATATAAGCTTCTCGGATAAGGACGAAAAACCGTAGGCCCCGTCTCACAAACCCTGTTCTTATATAATTCTGTGGGACGTTAATTAAAGAACCCACACACTATTCGAAAAGAGCAGGGGACATAGTCCCTGGTGTTGTGGTCTGTCTTCAATAGGCTCATAAATGGACCGATACCAGCAGCCAGAGGCACCCTTTGTATGCTGATGTCTGAGCCTACTGCAAAATATTGTAAAAGAGGACATGTATCTTTGTCCTCCAAGTTATCCACGACATTACCATTCCATTACCATAAGACAGTTTGATTATGCCATATGGTGATAATAAGAGGCTGTAGATGACCAGGATTGAAAAAGAAATGCAACAAATAAAATTGAGGCTAAATTTTCAAGCTCTTTCACCATTCCCCATGTCAAAGTTGAAAAAAAGATAAAAAAGCTCTGTGGTTTCCTCTTTCTCAATAATAATTATTTTAGTCACTTTATATCGATCTTCATCTTGATGTCAAAGAAAATTTTGTGTGTTGATAAGGGTTACTTTCCAAAATGTTTAGTACAAATAATAATAAAAAAAAAGCAAAAAAATGATCAAATCATCATGATATTTTTTTTTGTAGGATACAATGCAGTTAGTAAATTATCAGTTACAGTGTATTAGTAAACAGTGTATAAAGGGGACTTGTGTCAATTTAACAATGTATGGAATTGAAACTCATCCAATTTTCAGCAGTAATCAAACTATTAATTTTCAATTAACTGTTGAATAAGGGGTAATTTAAAAAGAGCAATTTGTGTAATTTGTTATTCAGACGGTTTGGACCTGCTGTGTTATTTACAAAAGAACAACAAGAACAACGTATATTGTATACAAAGATTCTGGAGTTTGAACAGGAGACGGTAAGTTCGTATATATCCTACAATTTAAATTGTATTAACACTTTAATGTAGTTGGAATCAATTTATAACAAAGAATGGTTTTTACTGCAAACTTTATACGTTTAGTTTGCACATGGAAAGAAGAAGTTGTTTATCTGGTTGTGGTGGTTTAGGTTGGTACATTTTTGGGCCATTTTGGAGCATTTTCTATCATCTTCTTTTCCCCCCTTTTCCACTGTTTATTGAGTGTGGTAAGTCCCTTGTTCATTTTGTACAAAGTCCCATTACCAGGTTGTGGGAACTGCCAGCAGTAGGGATGGCTGAGGAGGGAACTACGTCTAGGGACTGACTGGGCTTTAGCGGCCATGGTGGACCTATCCTTTTTAACTCGTAAATATGCAAAGCATTAAATTGAACGAGTTAAAGCAGTGGGAAGTATGTTACTCGATCACTCAACTGTTTGATCACTCTATCGCCTGTTAACATTCAGCACCTGCCTCACCCATGGGGAGGGTGGGGAGTTAGAAGTGGGGATTGGTGGAGCAAAATGCCTAGCTGGGAGAGGGGAGGGTTGGTGAACCTGTAATAGTCACCTGCCTTAACCATAGTGATGGGGTTGGAGGGAGAGGGAGTTGGACACAGAGGGTGGGAGGGGGGGGGGGTCAGTGGAGCAAAACGTCTAAGAGAGGGGAGGGCCGGTGAACCTGTAATAGTCACCTGCCTTAACCATGGTGATGGTGTTGGAGGGAGAGGGAGTTGGACACAGAGGGTGGGGGGGGGGGGGGGTCAGTGGAGCAAAACGTCTAAGAGAGGGGAGGGTTGGTGAACCTGTAATAGTCACCTGCCTTAGCCATGGTCATGGCATTGGAGGGAGAAGAGGGTGGGGAGGTTGGACACAGAGGGGGGGGGGGGGGGGGGGGTGGGTCAGTGAAGCAAAACATCTAGGAGTTGGCTCACAGGAGCCTTTGATTACCTCGGGTAACCAAACCTACATGTACAGTTTGTATTGATGGCAATGGAAGTGTTTTAATAGTATGAACGTCGTGGTTTTGATTATTTCCTGTGTACCAAAAGGTATCAAAGTTAAATAAGCCAGCTTACGTTTTCAAGTATTAAGTGATAATCTCTGTAAAAGCAGTCCACTGCATTTCGGGTCGGAAAATTAATTACCTTTCTTGAAACTGAATCGTCATTGGCTTGCTTAACTACTTCCCGTCCCAAACCGCCCGTTAGAATGTAAAATTCCTAAAACTCGGAGAAAAGGAGGTAGAGTTCCGATTTCTTTTTTCGAATCAGAGATAACATAGCCTTCTTTATAATCTGACGTAAGCAATTACAGTTTACACAAAAAATTGAAACACTACTGAATAAAGTCTGTAAATATGGGTGATTATGGCATCATAACTTTTATAATAATGCGAATAAAAAAACTCAAGCCACATTATGCCTGTTGACATTATTTTACTATTGGCGCTGATCCTAATGTCCAAAACTGTACGCTGTTTGAGCCCTAGATTATTTTCTGCCCTGGTCACGTGACTGACCAAATGCGGCCGTGATTCGAAAATCTTTTTACAAAAAAAGGAGCGACTGTAGTTAACTATTATAGCATATATTTGCAACCATTTTTGTTTTATGTAGAAAGTATACAAAAAGTATACAAAACAGTCAGGCTGAAAAAGGTAGAATTCACACTCGGACCTGTTCCCACCTCAGGGCGTTGATTTGACTGTCACTGCATGCATTTTACCGGCGTTTTTGCATTGTTCATAGTATAATGTTTTATTTGCAGTTCAGTTTTGCAATTTAAGGTGGGCTATGATAACCGATTGTATCGAAAGTCTTTTATTTTGTTGAAATGAAGTCATGACCGTCAGCGATAGGCCCGATAGGAAAACATACAACTTTGGCGCGGGTTTCCACGGAAAGTTGATGTTCAGTAAAATTCCTTGAGAATGTCTTCCTAGGGGGAGGGGAGTGGATGTTTCTATTAAATAATGAGGCTTCTTTTTCTAATAATAGTTTAGGTACATTGTTTAGTCTAGCTACATAAACTTAACCGGAAGCGTCGGTTCCTTGCACGCCGAAAATCAGACACAGCTAGCTTATAGACAAAATGCCAAGTTACCGATATTTCTGAGTAACTCATAATATATATACATAGCCCAAGCCTAACAGCGTCGCACTTTGAACAAGCTTAACTAAGGTAAACTTAACTAAGGTGAAAGGTTGGAAGCACAAGAATTAAGAATGACGAATGGGCTATTTTCAATTTTAGCAATTCTCAAAAACAGTATTACGCGACCGTCTGCACAGTACATTTTTATAGAGCGTACAAAACTTCACAAAAACAACTTTTCTCTGTCTAGAATAACTAGTACCACTAGTTTCCGAATAAAATACAGTTTATGTTTGTCAAAAATTGCCCGAGAAACTGATTTGAAAATCAAAAATTGCAAAAATACACAAACATATTTGCATAAGGCGATGCGAGTGAAGATAGAACTGTACTATAAAATCAAAGTCTTGTTTTGTTTACATAAAATCGCTTTTCAATCTATCTAATGAATGAACAAACACATAAAAATGGACAACACAATCTTCTTTCGAAAAAATTTATTCAAATCTCCATTAGTTTACGTTTAAAAGCAAAACGCGTACCATTTAAGCTTAATTATAGCTCATCGAGTTTAAGCTTTCTTCGATGAAATTCAAGAGATCGATACAACTGAATTTAAGCACGTTTTAAAATCAATTCTCCAAAATTAACAATAATACTAATAAAAAAGTCACTCACAGATTGATATCAATATAAATTCTCATCGAAAACTGTAATCTGTTTTACCTTTAAGTTCCTCGCTTGCTTGGAAATTCAAATCTCCGCTTCTGGTTCTGAAATCCGTAGAAAACAAAGATCTCCCGCATTGATAAAAACGTAATACATGAAGTTCCTCGAAGCAAGATTTTATCCCTGAAAGCTCGTCTTTTTCCACTAAAGACGCTTCTGAGTATTCCTTAATTAGTATCCCTGTCTTGAGAAGCAAACCGCGAAAAAATGCAGGAAAATAACGACTTTAATTCTCCGCTAGACACAACAAAACAACTAAAGTGTTTACCGAGCTCACGGCTGTGTGGCCGCGCGAAAAACAAAGCCTTGCTTTCAAGATCCCGGATGTTGTTCGAACACGGCGGGCGGGGACCGGCGGACGGACGGACACGCGCCCGCGAAACATTCCGCTAGCCATGACCATGAAAAATGACGGCGATAGGTTCTATGAGTATGGAGCTGCGCAGCCAGGCCTTCGGCCTGGCAAGTGCTCCGCTAAAAAGTTGTTGTTAACATTGTGAGCTCATGGCTGTCGGTAAAATGTGCCTTCATTTGTGCTATCAATTTGCGCTTCGCAATGCATCCACCTCATTTATTGGTGGATGCATTGCATTGAAATCGGATCGAGTTTCTGCGTGACGCATTTTACAAAAGGTTGTCACGTATCACTCAGGACTCGCCATGCACTAGTCTTGTCAATATGAATATCAACAAATTTAATGCTGATTTTTTTAAGGCTATATGCTTATTGCTCAACAAGGTGTTGTTGAGCTCATTTAGCTGGGAATGGGCCGATGTCAAGTTGTTATTTTTTCTAGTTTTCTGCAGAACGAATGTTTTTGTTTTCGAGCGGAATGATATTGGGTCGAAATTCTATAACTTACCAGTACGAATAAAATCAGGCCGTTTATATCACTTTTCCCGTTTCTGTCGTTCATCTTTCGTTATTCCATGTCTCGAACTATAGAAAATATTTTATAGACCGTTAAAGTGATTTTAAAACTATGACAGCGACCGCTTGTGTTGTGTTACTGTCTACTTCCTTCTCAGTTGTTCTCAGTTTATTATTCGTCTGTGTGTTCTGCGTGTCATCAAGTGTGTGAGGGTCAAACGCTTCCTTTTGTCAATGGCGGTTATACACGGTGCTTTATTGGTGTGTTTTATCGGAACCAAGCAGCTAGACCAACAATATCTGGTTGTTGTATTCGAGCGTAAGTCTCAGTCTCATCTTGTAATTTTGGCCGCCATGTTGAAAAGTACTAAAATTGTTGACCGGCCGTGCTTAAGGAGGCTCGTACCCATTTCTCAAGTCCACACCCTTTCAATTTTAATGGGCCATATCTTTTGTTGTAGCGCATAAAAAGACAAGCCACTTTGCATGAAAACATACAATACATTGAACATTATGGGAGTGTAGGATTTGTTTACATCGGTGCTTCCATGGCAACGGAATGGTGATCCTCCGAAATTAACAAGTTGCGGAGTTTCACTAGATCGAGGGAAATTTTTGTAAAACCCTAGTTGATTAGACCGTGGGCTTCAACTGGACAAAGTTTAAAAGAAATGTATGAGAGCGTTTTTGAAATTTTTGGGGATGAAGTTTTGGGGATTATAAATACAGTAAAAAAACATACTATCGACATAATTGGCTAATATCTAAAGAAAACGATGCGCGATGGGAATGCAGTTTTATCTCATAGTAGTTTGACTCCATTTGATATGGTGTGTGAAAAAGTGAATGGCTTGCCTCCTTAAATCTCGCTTAAACCACAACATGTTTTTATATTTACATGTAGAAATATTGTGTGGAAGAAGTTGGACTTTTGCACAATGACGAATTGAAAATATGCATTTTGGACTCCTTGGCGTTAATGGTGAAATAGGCTTCCAAAATAACATTCAAACATGTGGTTAAATTCAATTCATGGGCCCTAAATTATAATTTTTGTACTGCCCAAAGAACAAACTAATTCAAAGTAATAAAATACACTTCAACAATTGAAGCATTTTGAAGTGAACAGAACGTCAAAATTCGCAATTTTTGATTCACGCCACTGACAAAAATCAGCTGCTCGAGTCACGGGCAGAAAAAATTCGGAAAAATTCACTTTGCAATATTTTCGAAAACTTAAGTGCTTTTATTTACCTTTGGACTAAGATAGTTTTGTGGGAAAAGTTTGAAGGAAACTGATTTTCCGACCCGGAATGCAGTGGACCGCTTTTGCGGAGATTATCACTTAAACATTACTGTTAAGTTGCCAAAACAACTGAATATGATAGTTTGTTTAGATGCCCTAACAAACTTGTCTTTCATTGTTATTTGGAAATCCAGTGATGCCCTACTCTTACCAATGGTGATCTTAAGACCTTGTTTCACTTGTACATGTAGTTGATGTGTAGTGATCACATATTCTTTATGTTTTAAAGGTGTGGCCTAAGCATTTACGTGAAAAGCTAAAACTGATGCCTACAAATGCCAAGTTGATCAAAGATATCATAACCAAGATTTTCTGGTAGGAGTAATTACATTTACAACTGTACCTACTTGTTGTATCTTACTAGTGTGCATGCAGTTTTTAGTAGAAAATGCGACCTTCAGGTCGAATTATACTAAGTAAGGAAAGCTTGACAAATCTGTAGGACTTCATAGACTAAGTGTAATATTATCGCATAGGCTGTTTAATTGGAAAATACCCCACAACTTCTTTGCGTTTCACTGAATGAGAATAGTGACTGTTGTTTTATGCCTTGTTCTACATGGAGTTCCAACGCTTTTAAGCCAGTGAATTCGCAGGAAGTTGCGGGATTTATTTCTAATCGTAACACAAAATGGAACAGTCTATTTTGTCTTCTTGTGGGAGGTCAGTGACAAGATGACCTAAATAATTACCATTGTTCTAGGCTCGACCTAAAGGAAAGAGCGCTCAGCTTCTCCATTTCAGTTTTACCTGCACTTTTTAAAAACTGTTTGTTAGTTTTTGTTTTCGGCCTAGCTAGACAATGATTACCTTACCAGGGTTTGAGCCAGGCCGCGCCATTGCGCCAATCCCGCACTGCAATTTACATTGTCCCTTAGAAAAACGAACAAGGGGACAATCAGTCCCCTTGAAAATCTATTCAGAAAATCGTCCATAAAAAAAGATACAAGAAAGTCTTTGATTCCAAAAACATTAAGAAAACAAGTTTTGTTATTTTTACCGTTGATTTCGCTGTAAAAGGCTCTCTCTCAAATCGAGAAAATTTAGAAAAAGCCATGCGATTCAAAATCGCCGTATAATGCATTGCAAACGGAAACATATATTCGTCATGTATACTAATGGTTTGTGTCTCAGGGAAAATTCAAAGTGGTGGTTGTCATTGAGTTTACAGTTATTGTCCCTCTGAAATGAAAACTGCCCCCTAAAACCTTTGCTGAAGGGACAAATTGGCCTCCGCTCATCAAATCCTGGCTCAAACCCTGCCTTACTGAAGGAAATTCTCACGCCGACTTTGTTTCATGATTTTTAAACACCACCTAGTTTCCTCGAATTTGGAATTTTGTTTTGTTCAATAACTGCTTTGTTATTTCCCATCATGCAGTTCAGCTGATCACCCGCTGACTCAGTTCCTTCTCCAGTACCAGTATCACGTGTACCGGAAACTAGCCCCGCTAGTGAAGGATGTGGGATTCCCGGATGTAAGGAGCGGAAAAAGAGCTACAAGCAAAGGAACTTATATTGCCTTAACTGAGGCTCATTCTGATGAAAAACCCGCTGAAACGAAAGACAGTGTACATTTGGATGACAGCGATAGAGAAAATCAGGAGGACAACACAGGTTCTTTAAGGCGATCTGAAGATGGGGAAAATTTGTCATCCGCGTTGAACGCTGAAGGAACCGTAAATGATACAAAAGAAGTTGTTGAGGAGAAATCTGAGGAAAAGGGTTACAATGCTGTTAAAAATCATGATGTAGCATCTGGCGGAGGCGACAAAAACATTGGAACAAACGTCGATAGCGAAGGTTTGAATTACAGCACAGATTTGGAGAAACTTAAGAACCTTCTTGACAAAGGAGCTCCAACTGACACTTCAGAAGCTGAGAATGGGAAGGTTGTTGATTTGGTAGGTGGACAGGATTCCTCCGCTACTGAAGGAGCAGATGAATCTGCGAACTTGGATAGTTATTTCCAAGAGCTTGAGGATGATATGTTTGGCTGGGAAAGTAACGGAGATGAAAACGATGAGGAAAGTAATGTTGCAGGCGACACTGATAAAATAACAAGCGATGAAACAATTTGTGAAAATAAAGAAGTTAGCAATACGCAGAATCTAGAGAGGAGAACTGAAGACCTTGAGGAGCCGACGGGTGTTAACGATGAAGCATCCTCCAGCGATTTAGATTCTTTAAAATGCGAAATAGAAAATTCACCAGATGAGGCCAGCACGGATGATTCACGCGCACCTGATCAAATGGAACGACTAAAAGAGAAAGAAATTGAACCTGAAAACGTTGATACAAATGAAAGCGATCATGTGGACCCATTAGAAACGAATCAGTTCATTCTTAGCCGGGAATCTACAGATGACCAGACAACCTGTAGCAACATCAACGACGAAGGAGAAGCCCAACAAATGGAGCCCATCACAGGTGACGTGACCTCTAATAATAGTGGCAACGAAGAGGCCTCAGCAGCACCCAATACTGCAGACACACTAGAAACACCAGACGAAGGAGAAGCCCAACAAAAAGAACCTATTACAGATAAAGTCACATCAAATATTAGTAGCAACGAAGATGCCTCACAAGCACCCAAAACTCCAGACACACCAGATGAAGCGAGGGAAAGTGAATCGGACAATGATAGTCAAGGAGAAACACAGATTCCCAAATTACATTTGTTTGAGGAAAGCAGTGGTAAACACGAAAATGATTCTGTAAAAAAGGATCTACCACCCACCGATGAAGTGAGAAAACAATTAAAGGACATTTTGGTGGATGTAAGATTTTTTCTGGGTAGGTATGTTGTTTATTAAGTATAAAGTGATGCTGGGTTGGTCTTAAAGTGGTTAGCGATTCAAACGTTCCTATCAGGTTGTATCCTTATTCAAGATATGTTACTCCACATTGTCTCTCTCGCAGCAAGTTGTATAAATGGGTACAAGCAGGGATTACTGTGCATTAGACTAGCGGTATGCTTTTGGAACTGCTGCCTCTTATTTTTAGGGATACGCCCCCCTCCCCCCTCGCCCCTCCCCCCACCCCGGCTACCCCACCTCCTTCACCCGACTAAAGACTAGCTTGCAAGCGAGACCCGTTTAGGCTATTCTCTAACATTTTTGGCCTATTGATAAATGTACTAATAGCACAATACGTTATTTCAGAGAAACTTCAGAACTTGTTAATCCTTGCTTACGGACCATTGGATACACCGGCCGGTCGAGACCTGTGCTACTCCTTTGTAGAGTTTCCCTTCTTTAAACCTTTGTGGCCCATGCTGTTAGCTGTACTCAGGTAAAAACTCACGCACGTGTGTGTTGCAAGTCGCAGACTACCCTAAACGAATTTAGCTGAGAAAATTATACCTACTAACAGTGGAAATTTATTAATACGACTAATGACGATGCATGACATTTTGTCGTATCAACTGGTGAGATGAGATTTAATTGTTTAGGCCTCCAAAGGGTGGCTGTAATAACGACGTGGTCGTAAGGTTGGTCTCACTGAAGAAACCAACCCAACGTTTCTGTGGAGAGTTTGACGTCAAAATACCGCAAAACTGAACGACGTGGTCTTAACGTGGGTCTCAATGAAGAAACCAACCCAACGTTTCTGTGGAGAGTTTGCCGCAAAACTGAACAGAGTCACATCCATCACATGTTATGAACGTTGAACAAATTTCAAACTGTGAAAACTCGTTATGAACACAATAATAATATTGACGACATAATTTCACGGTCTTTGTTTGTTTTTAAACAGACAAGTGAACTTCGAGAAAGAAGTCTGTTTGGCAGATGTGATGTCTGCTAACATCAGTAAAGGTCCCCTGGATTTGGGCGTGCCTCAAAGACTCTGTATGGAGGATCAGGTGCGAATATTAGAATATTAGTAGAAATTTACTTCATGTTTTAGACGGAGAATAGTTTCTGTGGAGCGCAGTCAGGTAAATAGGTACACGAGAATTGTATTTCTCAATTTTCACTTTTTTTGTGGATTGCTTAAAATCTCGAATACATCGAAAAACGATTTAGTTGAGTATGGCTTTTGTGGAGAACATAGATAAAAATAAATAAATGCAATTTGCAGTGGCATATCCACATTGGAATTTGAAAGTGTTGGTTTTTGTGGAGGTTGGAAAACCGGAGCACCCGGTAAAACATCATCTCAGTATGGACAAGAAACAACAACAAACTCAACCCACATATGGCGTCGACTCTGGGATTTGAACCCACGCCACTTGAACCAGAAAGGTGAATTTTCTATCTCAAGCCGTCTCCATCAGGTTAAACTCTATAACAGCACACACGACCCCATCTGCAGTATCTAATGCTGTAGTTTTAAGGACTGTGAAGTTCCTATTAAATCTTGGAGGATCCATTCCACCTGTAAACCACTTTATTGTGACGCTGGCTTCCTCGTTATAGATTGAAGATTATTGTTTTGACTTAAACGTTTTACATGTGCACTGGTACAGGTTTTCCTCTAATGAAAGCTCTTTCCATTTTATTTAGGAAGTGTTAGACTCCACAGGTAACAAATATCCATATAACATGGCTGTTGAAGAACTTCACAAAGTGGTGACGTTATTTTGTCCCTTGGAAAAGCTGGAATGCATAGGTACTTCTATAAGAATTATCCTGATGTTGTTAGATGGCAGTTCTTTTAAACTGTCACATACTAAGTCGGACGCATCTGAGCTCTCTGCATCACAGTGTGATGGTTACTGTGCGGAGCATCAAAACCGGAATGCCAAAAATATTTCCGGAAAGTTGATTGTAACCAACGGTATGCAAGATCTTGTAACTGTAAGAAAGCACTGAGTACTAAAAGGCATCCATTAGTCACGGAACGGCGAAAACTCGAATCTGATTGGTCACAACACAATACAAATTCCAGGAATGTTTTTAAGCGTTGACAGATTTAATAGCCGCACTGTAAACAACAAGGAGCCAAGGCCTCAAGACTTACGGACAATCACTTGCACGTCATTTCATTTCAAGTGAGACTGTTGTATCCCACACTTTTGTCATCTTTCAGTGTCACTTAACCATTTCACTCCCAGAGTCAATTATGGAGACATGTACTTTTGTTCTAACGTTTGTGTCTGTTGACGAAATACAATGGTGTGACCATTCAAATGAAATCTCTTCGGCAGTACTTTTGCATGGTACCGTTTGTTTTTCAATATTTTACAAAATGAAATTTGGCATTTTTCTTGAATTTTGATTTTTGGCACCCTTGGTAGTTGAAAGTTTCACGGCACTTTAAACTTGGAGCTTTGCCGCTTTGACGATTTGTCTGATTGCTGTTTATTTTTACAGTGCGTACGTCACGTTGCATCTGTCAGTGCGTTGAAGATTATTGGGAAAGTAAAGGAAAGCCGCGTCACAGCCCAGAGACCGCCATGTACGTAAATCTTTGTTAATAACATTAGTTATTTCAGGCGTACCTTTTAATCTCGTGAATGCGCGAAGCGTTGAACGAGGTATAGTATACAGAGACAGATATGCAAATTTTCACTCGCTCCATCGTCTGGAAACCCCGGGGGACTCCCCTATAAAAAAAAAAATGACGTAGTGCTCGTCGGAAAATTTCGAAAAAAACCCTAAAAGGCACCAGAATCTCGTTTCATAGGCATGGCTCAAACATGTTTTTACTCCTAAAAGGTACCAAGTTTATACAACACAAGACATACTCTGGCATATATTTTCAGCTCAATACCCTAAAAGGGACCGCAATATTTCTAATCATGGTCATTTTAGATTTTAGTACCTTAAGCGGTACCAATCTACAAATTTTTACCCCTTAAAGGTACGACGAGCACCCCCGTCATTTTCATATCGGACTCTCACTCCTCCCCCCCCCCCCCCTCCCCGGGCTGTTAACGTTTTTAATTCCCCGGTGTATTACGTGTTAAAAGATGATTGCTGTAGTAAACTTTATTAATTTTCCGGTGTAATTAAGTCATCCATTTGTCTAGACAGTCTCGTTTCACACAAAGCATATTTATGTCACGCTAAGATGTTTTGGTCGTTTTAAATCTGTTTTACTTTTCAGTTCTATAACTTCAAACTCAGTATCCGATCTATGGACTTAACTTTACGTTGTTTCGTATTCACGAGATGGCTCTTAGACACTTTTGATGAAGTGTTAAATAACTTACCGATTCCAGGCTCAAGCAAGTGTTGTTGTAGGCTTTGTGGGATTTATCGCCAATTTTAGCGTTATTTTGAAAAGCTCAAAAGATTTATTTATATCAATGGAAAGCCAAATACAATGTCCAGTTTTGTTTAAACACGAAGTTCCGGTATAAAAGGCTTTGCTCCTCCCATTCCACACCTTTTGGGTGTGAAATGCAAAATAAGGCGTCTTTCAGTCACAAAACGTGGTTAACTTGCAATTGCGCGTCCTTTAAGTATAATTTGCTTAAAAAATCTAATTAAACCAAGATTTTACCTAAGGAAAAAAAAAGAAAGAAATAGAAGTCGATAAAGATTTCTGATATAGCTTTCATAAAGTTTTTCCAAATTGTGTTACCAATGGTCTTAGTAATGACGCATGTTTGTTGTCAGTTGTTAATGCTTCAGTGGTTGATTGACGACTGGAGGTGAGAATGGCCAGGCCAGGCTCCTTTTATACCGGAACTTCGTGTTTAAAATTACTCTGTAAGTGCTCTAAGATTAAAAATAAGTGTCTTGGGCTGCAGATGGCCAGGATGGAAATGGTTTGCAACAATTTTTTTCGAATTTATATTATCGCCTTGTGTTTTGGAAAACTCGCTAACACACATTATGGTTTGATTCTTTCTTCGTAAGTTACAAGTAGTTTAAATTTGGGGCAGTGTTGGCTTAAAAACGTCAAAATCCCCATGATATAAGTCCTTTACTATCTCGCTAAAACTTCATATTATACTTTTAAGTTACGATATTAACTCTTGTCACCCGAACTTGTATATGTTATGTACAAAAAAAGAATCACAGAAAATGTTTTCATTTTGATTTCGTCATCATTTTCATTTTGATAGTGGTTGCGACGATTTATTGCCGATCCTGAGTTTTGTTATTATCCGGAGTGGAATGGCGCAGTTAGTTTCCGAGTGTGATGCCATGGAGGAGTTTATACCCGAAGGGTAAGTTTGTTACTTCCTATACCCTAGAGAACTTTATACCCTAGGGATACCAACATTTTGTAGCTCGCTTCTTGTTCTTGTAGAAATTTAAAAGGGTGTAAGTTGTTTAATTTCAATGTCATAAAAGGCAGCCTGACGTACACAAAGGAAAGGTCTAGTTATGGCGGGAATTGCAGAATGGTTAGAAACGTTCCCTTCTTTACTACTAAGGTGTTCGAATAAAACTATGTAGTAAATAATGGCTTATCTGACAATAGTAGCACTTAAAAATATTTATTTAAAAACCTTTGGACATTTGACTCCACTCTTACCCAGACTACGAACAACCAAAGAACCATACACTTGTCTGTAAACGCTTCAACTTAATAGAACAAGCAGTAGAAAAGTTGTAAACGTAAGCGTCTACTGTAAGTTTTGGAAATAAATCGATTTGCCTTTTTGAAGTTTCAACTCATAAATATTAAAATTCGAAATATTAAAATTCATCCTGATAGCGAGGCCTGGAGACAAAAACAAAGGGAATGAAAAAACATGTTTATTCATTTATTTTGTTTTTGTCTCCAGACCTCACTATCAAGTTGAATGTTAATATTTCGTAAGTGTCCTATTGAATACAATAGGCAGGAATCGCAAACACGAAATGTCTTGTTTTTTCATACTAATGTTATTGTACGTCTTGTTATTATTTTAGGTACCTTATGGGGGAAGAAGGGTACTGTC
The DNA here is from genome assembly GCA_022457155.1 of Cladopsammia gracilis. Classification (NCBI taxonomy): domain Eukaryota; kingdom Metazoa; phylum Cnidaria; class Anthozoa; order Scleractinia; family Dendrophylliidae; genus Cladopsammia; species Cladopsammia gracilis. The sequence goes on from JAJGOT010000070.1 coordinate 394,207, forward strand.
TCACGACTCTTCTAACAGCCCTTGCGTATCTGGCCACCCTGAAGCCCACGTGATCTGGCGCAATCCGGTGTATTGTGGCTTTACTGGGAGAGTGAAAAGCTCTTAACAGAAGAAACTCTTAGAATGCATACATGAATGCATACATGAATGAAACCATATGAGAAAAGTAAATATTAAACATTTATACCTCATTTTGGAAAAGCCATATCAAATAATAATTATGGATTTTGCTCGCATACTTTTTAATTTTTTAATACGACTTAAAAGTAGTATAAAAAAGCAAAAAAGGCGATGAAAAGCTTGAGAGCAAGTCCATTTCCTCAGAAATTAATTACATTTTGCGCCTTTTATTCAAACGGGCAATAAAAACTTGAGAGCAAGTCATTGTTGGTAGTCTCTATTTTCGAATTGCCCATAACACACTTTGTTTGCCCCCCAAATTTCGCATAAACTATTGTTATGAAATGCTCTTGGGAATATACAGTCCTCCCAAGAGCATTTTCAAACAATAGTTTATGCAAAATTTGGGGGGCAAACAAAGTGTATTATGGGCAATTCGAAAACAGAGAATAGAGCAGGCACGTCTGGGCAAGGCTATTGTACCAGGCGTAGTCAATCGATAGAAATCGATATCGGAAATCAATCGATACAATCGATATCAATCGAACTCACAACTTTTTTTCTTTATCTATTCCTATCGTGTGGTATCGGAAATCGATATCAATCGAAGATTGATATCGATTGCTATTGATTGTTATCGATTATCAGTTTATCGATGGACTACGCCTGGATTGTATCATTGTTTGAAAAGGACGCAGAAGGTAATTATTGAAAAGACTAAATTCGATTGCAAGAAATCCAAATTGTGACGTCAGTCCTGAGCTCCAAATTTATACGCAGGAAATCCAGAAAATCCAAGTGAAAATTGCATTTGCTAGTCCATGTGAAACCTGTTATAGCTACCTGCTTTTATATTTATAAGTCAAGTTTAGCAGAATGATCAGGGAAAATCATATGTTTAAACCACTGTATTGCCCATGTCCCCAGATCCGCTTGGCCATCTTTATCGTCGGAGCCTGAGCACGAGGAGTAAGTCTTCAGATTTGCTTCGATTCGCGAAAAAGACATCCCCGGAGCGAGAGTAGATGCACTGTCTTGAATAAGGTGTAAAACAAATTAATGAGAAATTTTTAAAACGGTTAAAGCCTTTTCTTCTTTTAGTTGCGAACCAAATAAAAATGAACCAAGAGAGAAACAAGCAGAGAAGATAAAGCTTAAATATAGATGCTGGTATTGTTAAAGTATATAGATGTAATATTTAAAAGAAGGTAGATTATTAAAGTAAGGAAAGAAATGTTAAAAGAACCGTTTATTTTGTTATCGACCCATTATTTAAACTATGATATTAATAACGTGCGAAGCGTTTTGGTGGCTCTAAGCTTTTACCAGCGAAAGGTGCCCTAACGACCATTTCAGGGATAATATGGAGGGTTTTGAATTGAACGTCTAAAGAAATTTCGCGATTACTTTGGTTTTGCATGAGTACGCTTTGTGATTGGCTGATTAATCTCGCGCCACCTCAACCAATCAAAAGCAAAAGCAAGATCAATCGTGACTTGCGATATACCGGCTCTGACCAATGCAGAATGTTCCTTACCTTAACTTGTTTGAGTTGAATTTGACTGAAACGACAACTTTCGGGGGATATTCCATTTCCCATGTGGGCGCTGGCTGACACTTGGGACTACTGACCATTAGGCGTTTATTCCTGACTGATTGTCAGGTTACGTCCCCACCCCCCCCCCCCCCCCCCCCCGACCCCACACACAGCTTCAACAGTGATAATCCATCCAAATAAACATAACGCTTAAACTCGGACTTAAGGAGGGAAAGCGAAAGCTTAATCAGATCAAATAAATACCGCGCTTGAACAGAGAAAAGGAAAGCTTAGCCTGAGTGACCACTGTCGAGCCCGAGCAAGTCATTGGGAGCACCCAGACCAAAAAACCCCCGGCCCCTCCCCCACCGTAATTTTGACCGCCATGTAACTATTATAGCGCGAAAGCGCGCGTGATATCGCCTAATACTTAGCCGACGAGGCCGTAGGCCGAGTCGGCTAAAATTAGGCGATATCACGCAAGCTTGAGCGCTATAATAGTTTTATAATTCAACACATTGATAACAAAGCACAGTTTGAAGAAAAAATATCGCCGACAAGCCTTTTATTTAAAAAAAAGCTTACAGATGTTTTACCGCGCGAAACTTGCAACATCACACAGTACATGAATGAAAGTGGCGCCTTTGTCATATTGTGCAAGCTTGAACACTATAACTGTTTTATAATTCAACACATTGATAACAAATCACAGTTTCGAGAAAAAAATCATTGAGATATACAACCTTTCATTAAGTAAAAAGGCTAACTACAATATTTTACCTCGCACCATTTCTTAAACAACAAGCAGTGAATGCCGAAACTTTTGCCAAGCTAAAATTAATTTAGCGTACACAATCAGTTGACAGTTTCTACGAAGAGCTTTCGTCTGCTTAAAGAACGGGACAAAGAAGTGACTACAAGAATTAAAACACAGTAAAATGGCATAGAATGTCTTAGTTAGAAGTGTTTCGTATCTTAAAAAGTTCAATTCAGAATCAAAACAAATTGAACAAACACACGGCTTCGAACCTAAACATAGCGGCGAAAAGTCGGAAAGAACTACAGCGTGGAGACCGTGGACAGTAAGCTTACAAAAATTCACAGCTAAAGGATACAAGAAACGGTTAAAACATCGTACCTGTAGTTGATTTGGCTTTTTAGTCCCTTCCATAAGCACCAAATTTTCAAACGTCGAAGTACGAGCTGAGTCGATCAATGTTGTTTACAAACTTGGATTGCTCGTTTTTTAGCTCCCACAGCCGTAATGACGAGATCAGAAACTTTTCTGAGGAAACATCAAGTCTAAATCATATTCCATAGGTGATAACCAAAGGAATTTCATGAAAATTATGCTCCTTCATTCACTTCTTGTCGAGCGGTTAAACTTTGAACCAGTTTTCATTCAGCTACGCCAAGAAACACTGCGACCGCGACAACGCGAAAATTTCGCGCCTTTTTTGTCCAATCATGTGAACAGTATTTTTCTCTTTTCTTTTCTTCTCATTTTTTCTTTCTTTTCCCTTTTTTAACTAATAGTTCACGCACTTTTTCGTCCAAAAACACGAAATTGCAGGCAGCAGTCATTTTCACTTTCCTTCAAAATGCGAAATTTACCGCCATTGCTGGTTATACGTCATGTAGACATAACGTCTATCGACAACTTTTTTTACCATATTTGGGCAGTGTATCAATGTGTTGAATTATAATTTGGAATATGGTGTAATGCACAGTGCAACATGATGTTGGACTGCGCCGATTCAAATTAATTCCTCGATTATATTTTTCATATGACTAGGAATGTGATAGGAATCTCGCTGCCATGCCTGCCATTTCGTTTCCATCTACCGTAGATCGCAGAGCTGGTTTCCGCCCAATTTCCCTCCGACACCAAAGAAAACTGTTAGGTTTCTTAAAAGCTGTATTACTTATATCTGAGGCACGACCAAGGCCTTCAGAACAGATAATCTGCTGCAACAATCCAATGGGTCCCCTTCAACGATGGAGGGAAGCAGTATGAATGACTTTCAGAAACATAACACATTAACTTCGGCAGCTTTCAGAACACAAAAATATTTTTCATTATTTGTTTAGTGTTGCTCGCCAATTTCCTGAAAGATTGAGCAACAATTACTCCCTTTTCAATTCAGCATGTGTCTGTCAAGAATAGTTGTTCTGCTCACTTTTTAGGACCTGTTTACAAGTTAAAGTGCAAAATACTGTTAAATATTTTAAAGCAATTAACATAACAAACCTTCAGTTGTGTAATGTTTAAAAAACAAACATGCAGTCACTCCATTTTAAATGCAACTATGCCAAAACTTGCAGGTGACCGACACAGTGCTGCTTGCCAATTTTCAGGAAAATTGAAACAAAAAAACTCTTCTTTAAATATGACTATGCCAATGATTGCAGATGACCGACACACTGCTGCTTGCCAATTTCAGAAAAATTGAAACGAAACTTCTTCTTTAAATATAACTATGCCAAATTTGCAAGTGGCCGACACATTTAATGCTTGCAAATTTTCAGGAGGTTGAATAACACGTATAGCAGTTTCTTAAAATAACTATGCTAAATTGGCGTTGTTTGGTGTCTTTGGTTCACTTGTTTAGCCAAGCCGCCGTCAGTCCTGAGGCAAAGTCTGAATAATTTTGGAAAAGGGATCGAAAATGATCAACTTTACCACACCTCAAACGGAAGAGGAGATCAAACTATCTCTGTGCTCCGCAGCAACGATTGTGGAGAAGAGTGAGGTGACAAAATTTCTTTTAAACCCTTATTGGTTTGTTCCTTTTGATGTTATTTTATCATTGGCCGCACTGTCAGGAAACATTCTGATTCTCATCGGTCTTCACAAAGATTCATCTCTTCATCCGCCATCCAAACTTCTGCTATATTGTCTCTCGTCCACGGACCTATGTGTCGGACTTATTTCTCTGCCGATATATATCACTTATTTAATGACCATTGCAAACAGAAGCTGGGACATTTGTGTTATAACAGAAGGGTTAGCGCACGCAGTTAATGTTATCTTGTGTGGAGAATCTATCAGCACATTAACTGCAATAAGTGTGGACAGACTTCTCGCTCTATTGTTGCGGCTGAGATACAGACAGATTGTTACTTTAACGCGTGTTCGCATATTTGTAGCTTATTCATGGATTGCAATCTTCGGTTTTGCGCTGACCTATATGTGGAACAAACGGTTCTTCTTTTTAGGGGGTTGTTTGTGGATTTTGGTATGTTTGGTCATCTCAACTTGTTGCTATACGAAAATTTACTTGACCCTTAGTCATCAGCAAGCCCAAATACAGGATCAGGTTCACGGACAAAACCCTGGTTCATCCGTAATTAACATTGCTCGCTACAAAAAGACAGTTTCTAGTGCATTGTGGATACATGTAGTTTTGGTAGTGTGTTATCTACCCTACGCTATTGGGACAGCAGTCGGGACGTTAAGCGACTTGTCGCTTTCCATCGCTGTTGTTTGGAATACAACTGGCGTGCTAGTTTTCTTAAATTCGTCCCTAAACCCATTTCTATACTATTGGAAGATCAAGGAAGTAAGACAAGCAGTAAAGGCAACAATAAGACAAATCAATATATTCGCCTATAACGAATAAAACACAAGAAATAAACACTGACGGTGGTAGAACCACGAAGATATAGATATGTTTTCTGTTTCATTATCTACAAAATTATTATCAAAGTTAAAAAAGATAAAAAGATAATTCTGAAGGGACCAAAAAATGAATATGAATACGACCCAACGTAACAATCAACTGTACCAAAAATGTATTTTCTTCCATGCATAGTCTACCTGCTACCTAGAATAGTTACCTCAGGACTTCGTTTGTTACATCTTACAGAACGATTATGAACTAAATCATTCCACCATTTGATAAGTGGACTAGTATCAGTTCGCTTTCTGCTTGTTAAGTGAGGGAGAGGTTTTCTTTTACATATACAGTACATGAGAAAACGGAAATAGAGCCGCGACAAGAAAAAGGTAATGTAATTATAAACGGGGAGAGCCTTTTGTGCTTCAATTTCGTTGCGTACAAACTTAAATGGAACTTTAATCAGCGCTCAGTTTGATAATTCCTGAAATTAAGATACTGTATTATTGTTAAATGTTATTCAGGATGTTCAATGTATACACATTGTTTAAAAGAGCAAAGTAAATTAGTATAAGAATATTAAAAACATTTCATTAATTATTATCATTACAAATGATACTGTGTAGTTTGTGGAACTTCGCAAACCTCGAGAAGGGTCTGAGTAACCATTTCTGTGTACTTTTTTTTTAAGCTGTGAAAGACATTGATTTGTTTATCTCGGCTATTTACCGCCAAAGCGTCTCATAAGCAAGCTCTGGTTACCAAAGGTTTTCTTCTTGCGTTTTTTTTTTAAATATTTTTAACAAAGGGCATATGTAAAAACCAACGGTATTTGTGAAAGACCTTAGTTTTTCTGAAAAGTTGAAGTGACCGAGCACTGCTTACTGACATTTTAGGATACAGTTACTTCCAGAAAACAGAGTGTGACATATTTTTCAATTAACAGTGCTGCTTGTGAATTTTCATGAACATTGAACAGCAACTTCCTTTTAAAGTGTGCCAAATTAACAGGTGACCGCCAGAAATGTTTCGGTTTTGCTCACTTTATTCAGTTAGGTTTGAGGACCTAATTTAGCTTATAAGCAAGTAATAGCAAGCTGGCTTATTTCCCATTCCAGCTTCTCGTTTAAGAGAAATGAATACATAGATAACAAGCACTCTTTACAATTTTGCAGCAATTAATGTAAAAAGCCTTCCTTTGGGCAACCATATTTTGGAAAACAATTTGTCATTTAACTATGATATAAGTTGAAGCAGTCCAACTTGCAAAATTTTTCAAATGGAATTCAAACATCAGGGATGTTTGTTTTGCTCATTTTATTTAGTTAGGTTCAACTTGATGTCAACTGGCAAGCTAGTCTGCTAAATGTTCTTCCTCTTTTCTTTATAACAAAGTAAGACATATGTTGAAACCAACGTTGTGAAAGACCTCAGTTTTTTTTATAATGTTTATGACTGTACACTACTTAACTGTTTGGGTTACGGTGACTTCTAGAAAACAGACATATATTGTTCACATATTCAGTTTATATTTTTGAATTAACAACAATTTTCCTAAGCAATGTCGCTTGGCAAATTCAAGGAAGATTCAACCACAACTTCCTTTCAAAATGCGCCAAATTAACAGCTGACCAGTATGTACCGAAGCAATGTTGCTTGCCAAATTTAAGAGAGATTCAACAATAACTTCCTTTAAAGTGTGCCAAATTAACGGGTGACCGTCAGAAACGTCTAAATGCGGTTCTTTGACTTTATTTAGTTAATGTTAATGACTGTATTCTACTCATTAACAAGCAAGATCTTTTGTTTTAGACAGAAAGAAAACGGAAAACAAAACAACTTCTTGGTCGTCAAGAGGTGGCTGAAAAGATTTAAGACTTTTTCTCCAACGTCTGATTTCTCAATCCTTTGATATTTTATTTATATAGCGCGTCCCTTAATATACCTGTCTTCGTATTTGTTACATACATTTTCTGAGCTTGTTGCTGAAATTTGGTCACGAAACGTGATGGGCATTACTGACTCCTCATACAGCCCGCGAAAGAATGTCGAAGATAAGGAAAATTAGTTTTGTCTCATGCCAAACTCGATTCAGAGTCTTTTTATCTCGTTAATGCGCATGCGCATTAAGCGAGATTTCGGAGTCAGTCACGAAAAAAGGGACAAAAGTTGTTAACAAAATTTTGTGGACTTTTGTCCGGGGGGATTTCTTCCTTCTTCTTTATAGAAGTTATATTAGGGCATTGAAGATATGGTTGGTTAAACCGGTTAGGATTTCAAGAAGGGCGTCACATACTGCACCTAAAATTTTTGGGGAGCACCCCCGGACCTATTGTTAATTTCCCTAGGGTATTGGGATGTCAGAACTTGTCATGAACTTGTCATATCTCACATTACGTTACCGCAAAGGCATTAAGTTCTTCTTAAGTTTCGATATCTCACGTTACCTATCAGCTTCAATCATTTGTCGTAAAGCCAAAAATAGGTCAAATGCGTTTTTTGGCAAACGCAGTTTGAGAATTTCACGGTGTATTTTTTACGAATGGCGACGTTTTAAGAAAGTTAAATGGGACGGGAAAGTTTGTGTTTTTATATGAGCGATATGGCAGAGCAAAATTTGCGTTTGTTCTAGTACGCGGGTGGCGGCTTAGAATTTTAAACATGAACGCTTATCAGCATAAGTGGAAAAGCGTTATTTCCTGAATTATTCTAGAGCTCTCACGCAAGTATGAACCTACCTGCCATGATGAGGGGGACATTGGGGGGTTCTGAACACCGCAATACCGCAAAAAAAAAAATCGCCAAATACCGCAATACCGCATTACCTTGTCAAAAATCGATAGAATACCCAGGCCGCTGCTCTGTTCGTTAAATTTCGCGCACATGTCCGCTTAAGGTGGCTCCATGTAGTTTTTTGGCGCGCGAGGCATGGACACGAAAATGGCGCGAGCGCGCGTTTGTTTATTTTGATGACGTCACGAAAATAAAGAGGTTTTTTGTGGTAACTAAAACGTTTATTGCGCGCATTCCACACGGTGACTTTTTATAACAATTGACAAATTGATAGGATTTTCTTTGCTCTCGATCACAAAAGAAAGACAACAATTTTTGTACATACACAAACCCAATAAACCTAAAACACGAAAAGTGAGTAAATTGCCGAAAATTATGTACCGATTTTTTTTATGGCTTTGTTAGATTAGACTTAATAAATGTTTCTTCTGTTTCACGAAAAATCGTGAATATTTACCGTGTAAAAACCGAGAAAATCCGTTGAGAGGTTTGCTAGCCTTGAACAAAAAGCCCAACAACTTAATCATTGATTGCCATGTTAACGAGACAAGACTGCCAAATTAGACTTCTCCATAAACTAGAAAGCCTTAGCTACGTGTATGTGTATATTATGCCTTGTATCACGAAACAAAACTCTCGAAAGACACCTATAAGATCGTGTACATCTTATTTGAAAGACTGGCCAATAACTATATGGAGCCACCTTAAGGCAAGTTATGTTCGTTTTAGCAAAATGAGTAACGACAGTAACGTCCAGTAGCTTGTTGGCGAATAGTGAACAGTCACAGAGCTTTCACTAAAGCTTAAACTATCTCTCTCTTCTAACCTTGGATCTACATTTAGTTCACCGTAACATACTCCTGTAACGACAAACACAAATAGCTGGGCCCAGCGTGATAAAAAATAGCAGGAAACACATTAAAACGGTCAACATATCTTTTCAAAAACTACAAACATTGAAACCTCTGTGTTAAAAATCAACATAAAACAACCCACTAACCGCAAAAGCAGAAGAAAAGGGATGTTATAAGAGGTCAAATACTTGAAGAACGAAATCACAGAAAAACATTACAGACATATAACACAGTTGACCTCTAGTCCGTAATACACGCGGCTTTATAAAGAGTGTTTTCAGTCAACACTAACTCCTCCAAAACCAAGTAAATGTATACCCGTTAAAACACATATATAGGTGGTAAACGGCATTTAACAGCATTTTGTAAAAGTCGCACAGGCCTACCACCTACATTTTACAGGAGATACTCGTTAGAAGAAAATATAGAAGGTTTTCAAATGTTTCACACCGGTAGAGATTGTGCGGCCTGTCAACCCTTGCTATTTCCTACTAATCCCTGCCCATGCTGAATGTTTTTATTAAGAAAATCTAAATCTGGGAACGCAGCTGGTGGTGGGAATCTTTATTTGTGCTTTTTCGAGATAAAGGGCGTGGTCAGCCACGTGACCAGGCACTATCAAATTCTTTGTTCTAGTTTCTATACTTTATCTTAACCATCATTTGTTCCTTCATTACATCTCAAAGGGCGAGTTTTGGAAAATAAACTAAAAGATCAAAACCAATTTTGACCCAGGCCTTAATTCACTTGAGTTTTCGGTAATTTACGTCGCCTTGTCCCCCTTCGTAAAATAGCCCCACACAATCGATTACGGCCATTTCGACTTCTCTCGTCACGATCGCGGATCTCGCTGCTGCAGCCATGTTGAATAATGTCTGGTCTGTGTGGCAAAAGCGCGAGGTTTGGTCATGATCTTGGACCCTTGGTGGGGATCAGCAAAGGTCGATATTAAATATTATATGTCAGTGCGTCAGTGCCGTGACTTTTAATTGGTTGTTGAAACGATCAAATTGTTATCACGCTTCATGTAATATAAACTCCCGTGACGGATTAGAGGATCTTAGGACTCTCAGAGATCCTTAGAGATGTTTCGAAGCGTTTCCGAAACGACAAGGGTCGACAAGAAACTGGAAAATGATCGAAAAGGGTTGTAAAACACTGGCGGATGATTTTTAATACCGATCAAAACGCTAAAAAACCGAATCCCGCAGGTTTTGAGAATACCGCAATACCGCAATTTTAGATTAGAATTACCGAAATACCGCATGAAAAATTGTCCAATACCGCAATACCGCAAACCCCAATGTCCCCCTCCATGATCTATCAAGAAACGAAACATATTTATTATCAATTCGCTGTTCTGACTCAAATGAGTTCAAATTTTATATTCAAGTTCCGATGAATTTCATTGCATTCTCAAATGCTTGTTCATTTGGCTCGGATGGTTTTATGCCGGTGGATTTTCAAGATCAGTTGCTTATACGCGCCACACTGTGAAAGAAATTTCCGGGAAAGTTTAAAATTTTACAAGATTTTGGTCTATTCTCTTGCCAAATAATGCCATTTCAATGTAATCGATTTTGTTACAGTTAGCGTAAACTTCGAGTTCTACGAAGGGTTCGAGTTTAATCAATTTTTGCATAACCGGAATTCAATTGGATAAAAATGTACGACGATGAGTCGTGCACTTGTAATAAGCTGAGCGTGCAAGGCCTAGCCGTGTGGTTTTAACGCAATGAGAAGTTCTTAGACAATATAATAATTAAGGCCTTTAAAAATCAGTTGAAATCATTAATTCAAATGGATGGACTCAATACCTATTTAGTTTACTCTTAATTCAAAAGATAAATAGTATTGAAATATTTATGAAGAGGAATTTAACCGTTGCAACCCCTTAAAACTGTACTTATCTATATCCTTGGTGCACTGTATTAAATTTTTCTTAATAGGTTTTTAGAAGACTTACCTTCTACTTGCAGCTGAAAAAGCTAGGCTTAAACGTAACAGTCGCTAGACTGTCAAAAATGCCAACGAAGGTTTTAGCGAGCTCCACGCAGCTATAAAGCGTAGCGAATACAAGCTAAAATTACAGCCTTTACTGAGACACTTACGATACGACCAAAAACAGATCGCTGCATTCACCCCTCTCATAAAATAGAAGTCTGTATACAGGTGAACATTTCAAGTTCGTTTACCAACAGGTTGCAACTGAACTGACTGAAAATTCTAAAAACTGACAGGAATCTTCTGCGACACCTCCTTTCAACAACCTTGACGGGCTTTTCTAATTTCGTTCCTATTACAAATTAAGTTATCGTCTCTTTCGTAGAAAAATACGTCAACATTGGGAACATCAAACTTTAAGAGGGTATAAAGGAAAAGTAACACACATCTGAACAGCGCCACCATTTTGGACGGCAATCTATCCGTTCCGATGTTAATCGCGTAACTCTTTCCTCCTTTCCGGTTCTAGATTTCTGTTCGTGAAATGACCAGATTTTTTCCGGATATATAATTGATACTATCCATTAGATTATTACAATGGAACTCAATTCATTCTATAGGTGTCAGAACATTCACTGAAGCGTGATGCTTGAAGTTGTTTCTCGCGGTGAATTTGCCTGTAAAGAGCTGTAAACCCGACGCAGCTTTTTCTCGACAGCTACAGTGAGCTTACTTTACCATTTTGTAAACAAGGCCAAACACACGACAAATTAATCTAGCACTGCTAAATGAGGGTGCTAATGGGGGTACCCAATTGTCAGTTAACTACTATTTTTTCGGCCAATTGTCAGTTAACAAGAGGCTACACTGGTAGCCTACACTCATGCGCTTGTATAAGAAAGTTTTATGTTTTTCTTTTTTAACTGGGTCACGCTGTCGTAAATCGGTTCATTTCAATATTTTCATTCATTGATCTTATCAAGTGATTTAGCTTGACAAGTAGGAAATTACGTATATCAGTAAGGCTTTTAAATTTGCAAAGTTAAGATAAGGTTACTTTACAGGCCATGTGAATGACCAGAGTGAATGCGTTTTCGGGATTGGACTTAGAACAGCCGCTTTACGAAAATTATTCGATATTAGATTCTCAAACAAAAACCATAATTTCTCACCTGTCAAGATCGCTTCCAAAACCGTAATAAGGATCGTCAGTATTAAAGACGTCTGTTTGATACAGGATCGTACACAGAGAGTATGGGAAGGAAAAAAATCGAAACTCACTGATATGCTTGTGTCCAATAAAATACGGTGTGTCCACTTACTTTGGAGTCTGCTTAATACAGGTTTTAGTGTAATCAGAAATCTTACTCATTTAATCTAACACTGAAAAAGGGCTCGTGTGGTCAACCCCTGGGTCAACCCGCGTTCGCGTGCTAGGACAAAATGACGAAACAAAATACACACCATGTATCTCATTTGTCGCACTTCCCATTAGAAAAGGTAGCTCCATTTCCAACTGAGCCTTTGTAACAGCTTTCCCGTCGATCTTCTCTAATCGGAACAACTTTAAATCAAACTCACCGAGTCCAAACTTTCCGTTTATTGTTTGATTATATGTCCATTGAATTGTGATTTGTCATGTCAAACGGTATGCGACTTATGTGTCATTCGAATGCCGATCCTTTGTCATCATCTCGATAAAAACTCAGAATAACTTTGACCACGCCACTCGACGCCATCACGGAGATCAAGGTCAACGCTCTACGATCCTGGTACCTTTCGCATATAATATCGGTTAATATGTCACCTGGTCACGCAGCGAGGCAGGTAAAAGTCACAAAATAGCTTTGCTGTTAGGAAAAAACTATGTTTCTTTTATTAACAACAACAATCGTTAATTTAGTATAATTAATAGAATGTCACTTAACTGTTACCGTATTTTCTCGATTAAACGCCGAGCCCCGAATAAACGCCGGGTATAATTGAGGAAGTTGTAAGTGAGCTCCTCAAACGTTTGTTTGTGGTATAATAAACTTAAGATTTAAGGGCAAGGTACAAGGCTGCCAAGAAAAACGAATAATAACCCTTTCTTAAAAAATGGCGGGCGAGAAAAAACTGCTGATACAAAGAAACGCCGGGTCCACAAGGCCAAGTTTGAAATAAACGCCGGGGGCATTTAATAGAGAAAATACGGTAACTTTTCATTTATCAGTTGACTACTATATTTTTGGGCAATTGTCAGTTAACTGTTAACCCCATCAGCACCCTCCTAAATGCACTGGTATTCTGAATTTCACTTTTGCCGGAACGCAATTGGCATGAAAACAAAACGAAAAAAACTCGCGAGATAATAACGCCTTTTGTCACAACATTTCACCCACGACTGAAAAACCTTAAACAAATACTGATGAAAAATGGAGTTTAGTTCAAAACCAATCATTCCTGAAAACTATTTACAAAACGCCACCTAACACATCATACAAGACGTAAATCACTTAACGACACGACTCATAACAGCCAAACTTTGAAAGCTAATATAAATGCATCTCAACCGCAAAACCACATAGTGGAGTCGGTGCAGGCCTGTCATGAACCTCATTTCGATCTAAGGGAAACTAAAAAAGTGACCGCCAGGAGTGGTGCCCTGTTTATCCGCTCCAGACCCAATATTTTCTATATAAGTGCGTCCATAGCAGACGTGACCGAAAAATGACCACGTGATCACCATTTTCCCGCCATTTTTCACGTCAAAATATATAAAACAGCAGACTTGATACTTTAGCTAACTACAAAACTTTCCGTTTCATTATGCAAGAGTAGGAACAGCAAAATACCATAAATTTTGACTTTCGTTCTATTTTCGAATACTGGTGGAGAGTTGAAAAAGAAATGGCTGATGGCGCGATGTCTGCTAAACATAGCTCAAATTGTCCTGGCATGGGGAAAGGCAGCTCTAGAGAAATGACATGTTGTTACGGCCTCCTTCCATTAGATTCGGCAAATGTGAAGTTCAATGTTTGAATCGGGCCTTACTTTAAAGAATATTAAAGATTCAGTCACCATTTGTTGTGTCAATTGATATTTTGATAATTAATATTAATGTCTCATCTGATCAGATATAAAGTCATTGCACGTGACGTATTATCGATGTGGGCTTTTAATTGTTTTGAAATTGCGGCAATCTATTGTATTTGATTTAGAAAGTCTTTTCCATTGTCAAATATCCCAACAGAAAATAGACAATGAATAACTGAAAATGCACTGTGTAAATTGAACCAACAACACATTTTCATCGTCAATTAGCTAGCAAGGCGGGAAAAGTCTTTCACTTTCACTTCACTAACATCAAAATTATTTACATTCACACTCGTGATTCTTTGTTACTCATAACTTTTTTTGACTTGCACCAACACGAATTTTCAAACCAAGTTCTCTCAATCTTCTCTATCCTGCCAAGAACCATATCCAGTTGACTACTGCGCCTCGCATTTTCTACATAATGTCTGATTCTACAACGCCATCTTTACCATATTTATTTTATATTTATTTTAGATTCTTCTTTTTTTAACCTCATGTTTCAACGCATTAACGAGATGGCTTTAAGAACCCTTTGATTTATATAAGAATGTGTCAGGCCAAACGTTTCTAATTATTCATGGTATATTTGAACCTCCAATCGTCTCAAACCATTCTTACTTTTGTAACATATGAAAACAAGCTGTATTGCAATAAATCATCCCGGGACCTATTGACTTTGTTGGAGACTGTGTCGCGGTATGTCTACATCTAACATAGCGCGTTATCTGTAATGTGTAATGTAGCCCCCTTCCTAAATTAGGGTAAAAAAGTTAAGTCTTCAAGAGACAATTGGCCCACAACTGCCGGATGTTAACCCGGTTTCTATAGCATAAACCAACTAAGAGCATCACTACCTACCCCCCCCCCCCCCGGATGGGATCTAATCCTACGAGGTTACCCTCCATCCCGCATAATGTTCACCGTTACATGTTTATCCGCCTGTGTGATCTGCCTTCCTCACGTGATGAGAGACAATGTGGAGCAGAGATACATGCCCAAGGAAAAACCAAGATGGCAGAGTCCAGGACTTCAACCACCGATCTTCAGGTTCAAAGTCCAATGCGTCAACCACTAGATCACTGCATCCCTTTAGTACCAGTACCGCCGTTTCGGAGCAGATAGCCCTTCCCCCAACTCTGTATTAAGACACCACCCCCAACTCAGTTTCAATGTGTATTTCGAGTTTCACATCGCGTGCTGTCTGTAATGGCGGCCTTAATCGTCATCTCTCAACACCGAGTGACTAATGATAAAATAATCGATAAATAAAGGAGCATTTAGTTGAGTAAAGAAGAAGATGGTGTTAAAAAATTGTGCATACTTTATTCGTCACTGCATTAGAACATCTTGCTTTTGGTTTCATTGTATTCATGTATCTATATTCACTATTTGTTCACTTCTGTGTTCGCATCAGGCAGCGCAATGCGCGAAACATGTTTATTCTGAGCATGATTGAAACGAGAAGAAGAAGTTAGTTAGAAGTTAGTTAGAGAAGAAGAAGAAGTTAGAGAAGAAGAAGAAGTTAGAAGTTAGTTGTTTCGAACTATGCCAAACGAAACACGTTAGAGCATATTGAACTTATTCATTTTTGATAAAAACTTGACGTTTCGTATGCTACTACATACATTTTCAAAAGTGACCGTTGGTGTTAAAAAACGATACTAATATAGTAGTAAAAAGGGACTGGGACCGAGATTAAGTACAAAACTTAACAGTTGATCTATAAAAAGAAACAGCTAATTAATAAAGCATCAGCTTCTCGCTACTGACGTTTGCATTAAGAGCTGGCTTTAGTTCTTGTATAAACAATGTTTCTTTGATTTTACAGTGGAAATCAGTTTTACCCGACGATAAGATATCAAAATAATCCCACTTGATGTTGTGTCCAGTGGTGTTAACATGGTCAGCAATGGCTGATGTGCGGTCATCCTTAGCGAGGGCCTTAAAATGCTCAGTTTTTCTATCATGAAGCCGTCGTTTAGTTTTACCAATGTAAAATTCTTCACAATCCCAACAACTGGCTTTGTAAATAACTTTAGACTGTTGAGAACGATTTAAGCGGTCCTTGTACGGGAAGAAAGATTTGATGCGGCGAGTGTTTTGAAAAATAATTTTAAGGTTGACACAAGAGTAAAAATTGTATACACAAGATTTAAGACGTTTAGAGATTTGGTTGCTATGTAAACCTAAATAAGGTAGCAGGATAATAATATCTTTCTTAGGAACAGTGGAGACATGGTTGTTTGACTTGTTAATGTTTCTGTTTATAACATCATTAATGTGAAAGTTGATTATCCCTTGAGGGTAACCGTTCTGAAGAAGAAGCTTTCGAAGCTCATCAAGATATTATTATCCTGCTACCTTATTTAGGTTTACATAGCAACCAAATCTCTAAACGTCTTAAATCTTGTGTATACAATTTTTACTCTTGTGTCAACCTTAAAATTATTTTTCAAAACACTCGCCGCATCAAATCTTTCTTCCCGTACAAGGACCGCTTAAATCGTTCTCAACAGTCTAAAGTTATTTACAAAGCCAGTTGTTGGGATTGTGAAGAATTTTACATTGGTAAAACTAAACGACGGCTTCATGATAGAAAAACTGAGCATTTTAAGGCCCTCGCTAAGGATGACCGCACATCAGCCATTGCTGACCATGTTAACACCACTGGACACAACATCAAGTGGGATTATTTTGATATCTTATCGTCGGGTAAAACTGATTTCCACTGTAAAATCAAAGAAACATTGTTTATACAAGAACTAAAGCCAGCTCTTAATGCAAACGTCAGTAGCGAGAAGCTGATGCTTTATTAATTAGCTGTTTCTTTTTATAGATCAACTGTTAAGTTTTGTACTTAATCTCGGTCCCAGTCCCTTTTTACTACTATATTAGTATCGTTTTTTAACACCAACGGTCACTTTTGAAAATGTATGTAGTAGCATACGAAACGTCAAGTTTTTATCAAAAATGAATAAGTTCAATATGTTTATCACCGCGGTTTGTGTTCTATTTCTCATCAAACTTCGATGGCCCAAGAATAAAAATCTTTACGTTAGAGCAAATGTATTATTCTCGCTTAACACTTGTAAAGTCCTTAGTTGGCTGGTTGTTGCAAAGGAACAAGGGTTTCGGCACCGAAAAGTCACCCCCGGGTGGGTGGAGGCCAATGGTGATGTCGAGCGTTTCATGCAGACATTAAAGAAAAGCGCAAGAATCGCCAAGCTAGAGGGTAGAGGAATCAGACAAGAGGTTCAAAGGACGGTCGGCAACTATCGCGCCACATCCCATCCTCGTCGCCAATGTAAAGTCCTTAGTCTATCTATCTGTTCGGTGTCCGCGCTCAACTTCTACTCTTGTTTCTACAAGTCCTGTTTTCCGTTATGCTAAAAAGAACGTTCACTGTTTATGTAGAATAAATTACAAGTTTTGTGTGTCACTGGAATGTAGTTCCATGATGATATTCACACCTGGACACTACAACACTGCATTGCCCCACGTGTCTCGACGGGCTTGACAAGTGAGATTAAACCAACAGCAAGCTCGAACTCTCTTTTTTTTCGGTTCATGTGAAATTTAATATAGATATGAGCATGTAACTCTAAACCAATTTAAATCTTTGCTCTCCTCATATTACAAAGATGCACTTATCTCGCGATTTGATATTGAGGACCCTAGAACCTGGAAATCTGTCTGCTTAAAATGTAATACGCCACGCAACCTTTCTGAGCTCATTTCGTGTTGTTATTAGTTACTATATTTTACCATTTTATTCGAGAGTTTAGAATTTTGTTAATCTTGGGCCCACAGTAATTGGCGGTCACCCTGCCATAAACCAGTAGTTAAATAAAATGAAAAAATAAAAAGATTTTATGTGAGCTTATGGCTGTTCTGTAAATCAACATGCGCATAAATTACAAAACCAGGTATCCAGTGTGTTTTGAATTTAATAACTAAATTATGAAGGCAATGAAATTGGAAACAGGTTTACGGGAAACGTGTTTCGTTAAAAGAAGTTTACTCTGATCATGTTTCTACGCTGATGTGAACATGGCTTTAGCATTTCCTTTTTCTTGTCGAGCTCGCCCTTTAGAATTGTCACTGCACGATCTTTTCCTGTATATGTCCCAGGCAAAATAAGTACTCCCGGGTCCAGATGCATGGCTCCAGTTGGCGAAATTCGAAATGAAATTAATCCCACGCAATGGAATCGCAAAATAGGAATGCCAGCTTAATGGGAGCATGCCGACACGTAATAACCTTTTATTCCTTTTATTTAGCAGTCATTTGCAGTTTGTGTAAACAGTACCTTGATATAATACACAAAAGCTTAACAACGAACATCAATTATCAGTTTTTATTTTTCCTTCATATTTCCTTAATAAATTACCTACCATTATCAAACCACCCTTCTTATAAGTTACCTTTTGTGAGACCTAAGATTTACTGAGCGCCCTAATATTCATTTGCTAATTTTGTTCAGAATAGACCGTGTTTATGTAAAGAAAAAATGTCAGTTATACAAACAGGCCGACGCTAATCATGTGGACTCACATCATTTTACTCACTTTGGCTTTCAGTCCCGGTTTAACACCAAGGTGCGGGATTGCAGAAAATTGGAAGATACTAACTAATTTGCATCTCATTGAATAAGAATAGAGCTGATTGTCTCAATGCCTCGTTCTAAAAAGAATTGAAAAAAATAGAACCAATGTTCCGCAATCCCGCACCTCACTCCGGTTTAAGCTCTTGTCAGCGGATTATTTTGCTTGTAACGATCGAGTAATCGCTTACTATAGTTCGTTTGAATTTATTCAAATAGCCTAAAAGGACAGATTGTGAAATTCATGGTATTTTTCATCATTGCAATACCACTGAAAATAGATTCCCAGCAGGTGTATCGAGACTGTATTGGGGTTCGCATGATCGTGTTTACCGTTTTTAATTTCAGCAGGTTTACGGGAAACGTGTTTAATTAAAACAAGTTTACTCTACATGTTTCGGTGCTGAAGTAAACATAGCATTTAGTATTTCCTTTTTCTTGTCGAGCTCGCTCTTTAGAATTGTCATTGCACGCCTTTTCTGTTTAAGTCCCAGGCAAAATAAGTCCTTCCGGATCCAGTTGCATGGTTCCAGTTGGTGAAAATTCGAATTGAAATTAATCCCACGCACGGAATGACGGCTTATAATGGGAGCATGCCAACACGTAATAATTCTTTCTCTTTTTATTTAGCAGTCGCTTGCAGTTTGTGTAAACAGTACCTTCATATAATTCACAAAAGCTTAACAATGAACATCAATTATTAGTTTTTATTTTTCCTTTATGCGGACATGACACTGCGAATTACAGATAATTAATAAATTACCTACCATTACTAAACCACCCTTCTTATAAGCTACCTTTGATGAGGCCTAAGATTAAGAGACCTAAGAAAACGCGGGGGCTCCAAGCTGAATTTGAATAAAAGTTGATTTAAGGTGTCACGAAGGCAATTTAATTTATTGTCAAGTTTACCTTCAGCCTTGGCTATTTCCCCTAGCATGTTTATGAAATGTTTATCTGTTTGAAACTCAAAGTGTCATTCCACTTTTGTTATGCTAAAATTCCACCTGTTTCAGTTAACAATCCTCACATTTTTCTGCACTCTCTTTTACCTGACTTTGGAAACAAAACGTATTTCTGTGGGGGAACATCATTGTGAAGATTTGATCGTTGCAGAATAGACCTAAAATGATTTGGTCGTTCTTCGTTTTACAAGAGATTTTTTTTGTGTTACAATTTTCGCGGCTAAAGAAGACTCTCGATCAGCGTCCTTGATAACGCGGGAAAACAAGCAACTGTTGGGTCACGTTGTCAAACGATTTGAGTCTCGCGGCTTAATGGCGTGCAGCCAGTCATGTCTTCGCAACCCCTGGTGTACTTCAACAAACTTTAAGGAGTCTTCCAAGAAGAACGAGAAAGGGATTTGTGAACTGAACAAGCACGAAATCGTTGCTGTCAACGAATACACCAAGCGTATTGATCGATCAGGCTCTACTTTCTCAATGTTTTTTAAGGTAAGAGAACATACCATTCTAATGCAAACTCGGTGTTAAACGGTGCTTCCTTTGTATAAGGGTTTCCAATATAAACCGCACAGATGATGAGGTAAATATTCAGTAAAAAAAGACCTTTATATCTCCATTTGCCATAATCAAGTACATTCTTGGAAACTAACAACAATATTTGCGGGCAAAATGCCCATTAAAAATAGCCACAACACAGGAAGATGTAGTGTCGTATGTTACTGAAATGCAATATTGAATTGTGTTCCAGCTTTAGGATAGAGATCTCATTTGCATTGTTCAAACAGTTTTTATTCAGGAATGCCTTAAGACCGGATATATTGATGCTTTAATGATGGTACTTGCTTGTTTTACCAGAAAATTGGAACGTGCAGACTGCCGTGGGGCGGAGATAAATGCGAAGTTAAAATCGGTAAGCCAAGAATTCTTTCCTTTCTGACTACAAAACGAACCCGGGTGTTTCCATAAGTATGTCTTTTAACCTGGAGTCTTTAATGCGATTATGGATTATGCTAAACTTGCAGGACGTTTCTTGTGGTTTATCTAAAGGACGTTCGCGCGAAAATCTTCTAACATTGATTTTTTTCTGAAACTTTTGCTACAGCTAGGTAATGAGTAACTCGTATCAGAAATTCAAAAAAATCGGGGGGTCACCATGTTCGTTTCCGAGATAACATATTTGAAAGGCCACCTTAATTTGGAAATATCGGTCTTCCTTACTCGATATGGTTCCGATGTCTGTCAAGCTAAAAATATTGCAAATGAATATCTAGAATGGAACTTTCTATGCCAATTTTTATACGAGTGGGTCTATTAAGCAAATTAAATAAACTGGTGACGTCCCTTAAAGTAAAACTTATTTTTAAACGACAGCATTTGCGAACCACGGCAGCCGCAAGTTGGCTGGATTCAATGTTTCGTGGGTAGAAAAATCGGAAAATTTTTAACTTCCTACATTGATTTTTTGTTCATTTTCTCACAATCTGTCAAAAATTAGAAAAGACAATTATCCAGCTAAAACAAAGTAGGGGTCACCGACCATCCAAGCGAGTAAAATCTAAGTAAAGTTAACGCAACAGCTACCAATCCTTTATCCGTTTAGATTTCGTACTTTGCGCGCGCGCATGACGTAGCATGGCGTTGCGACATGAATTGCGAACGCAGTAAGGATGCGCATAAACAATTGGCACGAACGTCCTTAATTGCTCTCTGTTGATATATTACTCTTTTATTTCAATTTTTTTATTTCCTTTTCATTCTTTTTACCTTCATCTTAACTTGTTTTGTATTTGGTCGGAAAAGCCGCAAGTAACGAGCCGACGACCGAAGCGATAAGTTTGGAGAATGAAGCAAAAGCATTTTACTTAAAAAAAGATATTATTCCGCAACAACCTAAACTGCCTCCATTTTAGATTTCTTCTGAAAGAATGATAAAATGATCTAAAAATGCATAGGTTTCTAAAAGAAAAGGTGGATTAAATTGAAATATTTGTGTTTTAAGTCAAAACGGGATCTTAGGTGCCTCATTGACACGCTGCTCTCATAAGGAAATTGTATTTAACAGTGTTTTCTATATTCTTTAGTCGTGGCGGTTTAGTGGGTGGTTTTCACACAATGTCTTGGCCTCTAGTGATTATTGATTATGTTAACTTCCGATAGACATTCACTTTCACTTCACTACACTTGGAGCCAGGGGGAGATTTGGACCGACCAGCAATGCAGAGTACCAGGGTACCTCACTTGAAGGGATCTTAGTGCACAACGGCCTACAAACATGGAATGTCCCTGTAACGGGCCAATATCACCTTGAGCTGTGCGGTGCTACAGGAGCGGATCATGGCGGTTACTACACCAAAGGAGGAAGGGGAGCCAGAGTAAAAGGAAGCGTGCATCTTGAGCAGGGAACACAGCTAACAGTCTTAGTGGGACAAAAAGCAACTGGAGGAGGTGGTGGTGGCGGCACGTTTGTTGTATTCGCTGCTGATGGCAGTCCACTGGCTATAGCCGGGGGTGGTGGTTCGGCTGATATTGTAGATGGGGATCCGGGACAAGCTGGTGAATTGGGGAGTGTTAACAGTGGTGGAAAAGAAAAGGGAGGGCAGGTATGCATGTCAGGAAGCTCTGACCTCTCCTTGGTCGGTGTTGGAGGAGGAGGTGGCCTCATAACAAATGGGTGCTGCTTTGAGGATGGGAAATGCGACCAGCCTTGTCCAAGTAACGACGGAGGAAAATCGTTTTCTGCTGGGGGAGAGGGAGGGTATAACAAGAAGGCTCGATGTGCAGGAGGGTTTGGCGGTGGTGGAAACTGTGGAGGGGGTGGATACTCGGGTGGTGGTGCCCAAATTGATGGAAGGAGCCAAAAGTTGGATCTTCATGCCGGTGGTGGAGGGTCATTTGTCCCTAGCGGTGTCTGGAAATTGTTCCGTGGGAAACGGTTTTGCTACGTTTGAATTGGTGTTACTGGATTAACAAGTAGGCTTTTACAGCTCATTGAATTTGATAGCTTCGTGGTATTCTGAGATAAGATTAAAATAATACTTAGAAAATAGAAGATACAGATAAATATAAATTATTAGCCGTGGCCTACATGTCACACCAAGAGGTTTTACCAATAGTAAAATAGGTTTTCACAGTTAAATGAATTTGCCTGGGGTTTCCATTTACCTGGGCTAAGATGGTTGATGTAAAAGGATTGCAAGAATCAAGTGAACGTGAATTAAACACTCAATTGCATAACACAATTCGATAATCTGCGTTTTCTTAAGCATAAAAAAGACATCGAGTGCAAAATTCGGCATTTCATTTTTTAGCTTACCAGGTAGAAGTTTTACTAAGGAAAATTATTGTATTTTCCTCGGCCGGACTATAAAATTGTTTACACAACGAAAACCACTTTACCTAAAAGGTTAATTTCCTATTTACTCAGGTAAAATTTGACTTGTCCGTGCAATATACGGATGAGATAAGTTAGGACGTAATAACATATTGTCGTATAAAAAAATCTAGAATAAAAATGTGTTTCATTAAATATTTGTGACATAGGTTGCACCTAGTTTATTCCAGTAAAGAGAAAGTATAGTTACACTAGGACCGGCGGATGTGTAACTCCGGGTCACCAGGTATCCCCCTGTTTTTTCCCGTTTACTTAGGGGAGATCTAGAGTTCCCGTTAGTTACTGGGACGCTTTTTCTTGCCGAAAACGTAGCCTTCGGATCGATGTTTGGCTCCTATTTTTACCATTTTGGATAAGGAGGAACATTTGTACGTCGATGGGTCTTTAGAAATTCATCTGTGGCTGTAATAATGTCGCAAAAAACTGGCCGTTTTCTTGTTTTGTTTTTCGCTTCAGAGAGTTTCCGTTGGCCTTACGAGGACATGTTAATGGATTTTCGTAATAATTATGCTCTAATAGTAACCAGTCACGCTATTTCCCGAACGCAATATTTGGTGCGTGTATTGACCATATTCGGCGAAACAACTTGTTGCTAACTTTCTGTCAAGTAATTTAAATTGTTGCATTGAAACAAAAGGTAAGTAGTTTAAGAGGCTCAACCTGACCCACAGCCAATCAGGAGCGAGTATTATAATTTAGCATCTCATTAGCATAAATTAACGAGCCGGTCAGCCAATCAGAGGCCGAGTTGGAAGGATGACAACTTCCGTTTTACATGAATGTGAGGCAAAAAAAGTTGGGCGGAGGGGTGGGGGTTTGAGGCACCGGAAGTGGTGATTTCAATCGACCGGAAGTGACGTCATCGAAGTGTAAGTAAACCGGAAGTGACGATACCGGAAGTGATTTTAGTTGGGTGGGTCCCAGATCCCGCTCGGCCAGAGACAAAAAAAAAACAGAAATAACACAAAAAAATTGCCTTTTATTGGTAACAAAACGAAAAAACCAAAATACAAGCGGGGACATGGGTTCCATCCCCTAAAGAGAGAACGCCCCTGGCAGGTGTTTTCCTCGTCGGGTCGAAGTCAACTGAAGCCGTAAGGGCAAGTCTCTGATTGGGGGCGATTTGTTCTTTTCGAGCCAGTCGTCAATGGGCCCAACAACGAAATACCGAATGCATTGGTTGCATAGAATCCACGGATCGGCGCTGCGGGTGATCCATTGTCTGAAGCCGCAAACAATCAGGGATTTCAATTGAGTCATGACCTGAAAGGGAGGAAATCACTGTCAATGGATCCACGTGTTTTCTTTCGTAAACAATGTTGGCATAAAAACACTCGAAGATTGGGAGTGATCCATTTAGGCACCAAACGGGTGGACCATAGGATGTGACCGCAAACAATCGGGGATTCCAATTGCGCTATGACCTGAAAAAAAGGAAGTCACGTTGAGAGTTTTTTCGTTTTTTTCGTTTCATCCAGTCGTCAATGGTTCCCAGGACCAGCCCCCGCACGCAATGGTAGCATGGATACAATAGAAAGGGGGATCGGGTAGACCATAGGTAGAAGGGGCAAACGTGTAGCTAGAGACAGCAATCGATCCAGGATCTGAAAAAACAACAAAATTTATGTTTTTTTTTAATAATTACATTGGTTCATAAAAACGTAAATTCAAACGTTTGTCCGTAAAAGCAATCAGGTGATCGTCATTGTAAACGGCATCGTGTCTGTCCATAAATTCCTCGTGAGCCCAATCGATGGAATGGGCGACAAGGAAATCGAGTCACCCAAACAGTTCTATGCGCTGACAATGTTGACAATAATGCAACGCGGGATTGGTGACCCATTCGGTGCACGGACATACGATGGATTGCCCGAGTTCTTGCATTAACTAAAAGAAACGGAGAAGGAAACGGTCGTCAATATCCCCGTCGCATATACAATGTTGGCAATAAGGTGACGGCGTGGGATCGCCCCAATCAGAAGTGATGCAAACGTGCAAGTCTCGTATTTCTAAAATCAACTGTACAGTGTGAAATAAAGTAATAAAAGGTTCCATTAGTGATCTACGCGTTTCCTTCTTTTGACCAAACGATCAATTTTGCCCTTGACGAGTTTACGATAACAATGTTGGCACAGGTCGGGATTGTTCGTATGATATTCGGTGTTCAACCATAACGAGCGTGGGCAGAGGTACAAATCCCGCAAGTGTCCCATGATCTATGTTTGTGGGGTGAAACGAAAAAAAAATAACGGCGTTACAGATAAAAAATACGTCCCCGACAGTAGAGGCAAGAGAGGTTCCACACAATAAATGAACGTCGACTGGGGGCGGGTCGCACCCATTGCGTGACATCGCAGCGAAGCAAGATGCGGATTTCGACCATCACCTTGTAGTTAGGGAGGAAAAAAACACAAAGGTTACAAAGACCCTTAGGATAGCATCAAATCCTCGCAGCATTCGTTGCAATAGCCATTGGTCCAATGGGCGGAATGGGGGTTTTCGATGGAACGCACTTTGGCTAATAATTGATCGATGGTCCCGTAACGCCGTCTTCGGGAGCAATAGTTGCAACCGACACATTTAACTGAATATTTGATCCATTTATGAAGTTGGCAAACCCGATGGAATACAAGGGAGTAACATACCCGTGCCATGCGTTGTCGGTGCAATTGTCTGGCCGCCAAATCCAGGATGGGTTCTTGGAGGATGATGGGTAGATAACCCCAATAAGACTCTCCATGGGCAAGCAATAATAATAATAATAATAATAATAATCTTTATTTCTTAAGATAAAATCACATATCCTTAGTTACAATATAAACTCAAACAAAAAAAGAAAGAATCTAAAAATTATTATTTTACTAAAAACGTTCTTAAACCTGTCAGTGTAGATTCTAGGAACAGAGACTGACGTATTTCTAAGATTGTACTTCATGTTCTTTTCCTTAGGTAAAAACCAGAAGAACGGGCATTCGGGGTCATTCGATCTTTTTTTGTAGAGTGTCTTATCCGCCTTCCCTAGCAAATCCCTGATATTTACATTCTTGGACATAAACTTTCTTTTCATACACCGGTCTAAAAAATTCTGTATTACAGAAAGGTCGGAATCTGAGGCACCATAAACCGGCAGAGCGTAAGAAAAATTTGGTAAAACTATTGCGTTAAAAAGGTGATCTACTTCCTCCTGGGACATTCCTTCCTTACGTAAAGATCCTAATACGAATAATGACTTGTTCGCCTTAATTACATTCGCGCGCACTTGACTACTATATTTACAATTTTGCAAGGCATTCTGGGATGGATCATTCTTCTCTTCTTCCTTCTCCTCTTCTACCTTTTACCTATATTAGGGTAAAAACGTGAATTCTTCAAAAGCCAATTGGCCCACAACTGCCGGAATTTAACCCGCGGTTTCTATAGCATAAAGCACTAAGAGTATCACTACTACCACCCCCCCGCCTCTCCCCCCCCCATGGATCGGATCTAGTCCATTACGATGTGACCCTTCCTCCCGCATAATGTTCACCGTTACATATTTATACGCCTGTGTGATGCCTTCCTCACGTGATGAGAGACAATATGGGGCAGAAATTCCTGCTAAAGGAAAGACCACGATAGCAGAGTCCAGGGCTTCAACCACCGATCTTCAGGTTCAAAGTCCCGAATGTGTCAACCACTGGATCACTGTATCTCCTGTATAAATACCCCCGTTTCGGAGTTTAAAATATATAAAATAAGCTCCATTCCCCAACCTTGTATTAAGGCACCACCCCCAACTCAGTTTCAATGTGAATTGCGAGTTTCACATCGCACGTCTGCAATGGCGGCCTTAATCGTCATCTCACAACACCTAGTGACCAATGATAAATAAGGGAGCATTTAGTTGAGTAAAGGAGAAGATGGTTTCAGTACATTCATGTATCTATTGCTTTGTTCCCACTAGGGCGAAATATGTTTAGTCTGATAACGAACGAAACATGATTCACTATTTTTTTACTATTGTGTTCACATCAGGCGGCGCAATGCACGAATCATGATCGAAACATGTTTATTCTGAGCATGATTAAAACAAACTCAAGAAGTTAGTTGTTTCAAATTATACCAAACGAAACACGTTAGAGCAAATATCTTATCCTCGCTTAACACTGCATTGCCCTACGCGTCCCAAAGTGCTTGACAAATAGATTAAACCAACAGCAAGCTCGAGCTGTCTTTTCCTTGTTTCATGTGTAATTTAAATTATAAACTTTATAAAAGATTTTATGTGAGCTTATGGCTGTTCCGTAAACTCCCCGCAGCATGCATAAAACCAGGTATCTAATATATTTTTCCCATTTCATCTGGCAGTCATTTTCAGTTTGTGTAAACAGTACCTTCTTATAAAACACAAAAGCTTAACAATGACTTGTAATGCTCGTTTTTTTTTAGTTCCTTCGGCCGTAATGACGAGATCATAACCTTTTCTGAGGAAACATTAAGTCTAGCTAAGTCTATATCATATTCCAGAGGTGATTACCAAAGGAATTTTACGAAAATTGTGCTCCTTCGTTCACTCCTTGTCAAGCCGTTAAACTTTGAACCAGTTTTCATTCAGCTACGCCAAGAAACACTGCGACCGCGACAACGCGAAAATTTCGTGCCTTTTTTGACCAATCATGTGAACAGTATTTTTTCTCTTTTCTTTTCTTCTCTTTCTTCTTTTTTTCTTTCTTTTCCCTTCTTAAACTAATAGTTCACGCACTTTTTCGCCCAAAATCACGACATCGCAGACAGTAGTCATTTTCACTTTCCTTCAAAATGCGAAATTTACCGCCATCGCTGGTTATACGTCATGTAGACATAACGTATATCGATAACTTTTTGACCATATTTGGGCAGTGTATCAATGTGTTGAATTATGAAGCGCGTTATCTGTAATGTAGCCCCCTTCCTATATTAGGTTAAAAAGTTAAGTCTTCAAGAGCCAATTGGCCCACAACTGCTGGAATTTAACCCGGTTTCTGTAGCATAAATCAACTAAGAGTATCATTACCCCTACCCCCCCCCCCCCCCCCGATGGGATCTAGTCCATTACGAGGTTACCCTCCCTACCGCATAATATTCACCAACCTTGTATTAAGACACCACCCCAAACTCAGTTCCAATATGTATTGCGAGTTTCACATCGCGTGCTGTCTGTCAGTGGCTGCCTTAATCGTCATCTCACAACACCGAGTGACCAATGATAAATAAGGGAGCATTTAGTTGAGTAAAGAAAAAGATGGTCTTAAAAAAATGCTTTATTCGTCACTGTCGATTAGAACATCTTGCTTTGGTTTCAAAACATTCATGTATATATTTTGCTTTGTTCACACTAAATTTTTTAAAGCGAAGCATGGTTAGTCTGATCATGAACGAAACATGGTTCACTACTCGTTCACTACTGTGCTCGCATCAGGGGGCGCAATGCGCGAAACATGTTTTTATTCTGAGCATGATTGAAACGAGCTCAAGAAGTTAGTAGTTTCGACTATGCCAAACGAAACACGTTAGAGCAAATATCTTATCCTCGCTTAACACTGCATTGCTCCAAATGTCTCGACGGGCTTGACAAGTGAGATTAAACCAACAGCAAGCTCGAACTCTCTTTTCTTCGGTTCATGTGTAATTTAAATTATAAAGATTTTATGTGAGCTTATGGTTGTTCCGTAAATCAGCATGCGCATAAATTATAAAACCAGGCATACAATATGTTTTGAAATTAACAACTAAATTATGAACAATGAAATTGGAAACAGGTTTACGGGAAACGTGTTTCATTAAAAGCTATTAAAACACGTTTACCCCGAACATGTTTCGGCGATGATGTGAACTAGCATTAGTATTTCCTTTTTATTGTCGAGATCGACGCTCTTTAGAATTTTAATTGCACACTTTTTCTGTATATATCCCAGGCAAAAAAGGTCCTTCCGGGTCCAAAAATGCATGGCTTGGATTCGCAAAATGGGAATGACAGCTTATAATGGGAGCATGACAACACGTCATAACCCTTTCTCCCTCTTATTCGGCAGCCATTTGCATTTTTTGTTAACAGTACCTTCATATAATACACAAAAGCTTAACAACGAACATCAATTATCAGTTTTTAATTTTCTTATATGCAGACAAGGCTCTGCGAATAGAGATAATTAATAAATTACCCACCATTATTAAACCACCCTTCTTATAAGCTAACCTTTTGTGAGACAAAAGATTAACTAAGCGCCCTAATATTCATTTGCTAATGTTGTTCAGAATAGAACGTGTTTCTGTAAAGAAAAACTGTCAGTTATACAAACAGGCCGGCGCTAATCATGTGGACTCACAATATTTTACTCACTTTGGCTTGCTGTCTCGGTTTAAGCTCTTGTTAGCGGATTATTTCGCTTGAAACGAGTAATCGCTTACGATAGTTCGTTTTCATTTCTTCAAATAGCCTGAGAGAACAGAAATTCATGGACTAATACATCATTGCAATACCACTGAAAATGTTTTCCAGCAGGTGTATTGAGGCTGTTGGAGTTCTTATTGTCAGTTTTTAATTTCAACAGGTTTACGCGAAACGTATTTCATTAAAACAAGTTCACTCTGAACATCTTTTGGTGCTGACGTGAACATTGCATTAGCATTTCCTGTTTCTTGTCAAGCTCGCTCTTTAGAATTGTCATTGGACGCCTTTCCTGTTTAAGTCCCAGGCAAAATAAGTCCTTCCGGATCCAGATGTAGGATGTGACAGGTTAGGATGTGGTTAGGATGTGGCTCCCGTTGGCAAAAATTCGAAATGAATTTATCCCACGCACGGAATGACAGCTTATAATGAGAGCATGCCAACACGTAATGACCTTTTCCCCTTTTATTTAGCAGCCATTTGCAGTTTGTGTAAACAGTACCTTCATATAACACACAAACGCTTAACAATTAACATTAATTATCAGTTTTAAAATTTCTTGTATGCGGACATGGCACTGCGAATAGAGTAGCCTGCGAGCAGGCTCTACTATTTGGGTTTCTCGCGCGAGTGCCATGCGGAAGCCGCGAATTACGAGCGAGAAAAGTAGAGCTCACTTTTCCTCGCTCCATTCTTCTCGCCGGCTTCGCCGGCTCACCCTGGCGGCTTCTCCGCCAAGATACTCGCGCGATACCCCAAACAAGTGAGCCTGCTCGCAGGCTACGAATAGAGATAATTAATAAATTACCTACCACTATTAAACCACCCTTTTTATAACCTACCTTTTGTGAGAACTAAGATAACTAAGCGCCCCAGAGAGACTTTATAAAGGAAATGCGGGGGCTCCAAGCTGAATTTGAATAAAAGTTGATTTAAGATGTCACGAAGGCAATTTCTTGTCAAGTTTACCACCAGCCTTGGCTATTTCCCCTAGCATTTTTTTGAAATGTTGATCTTTCTTAACCTCAGTGTCATTCCACCTTTGTTAGGTTAAATATTCCACCTGTTTCAGTTTAGTGCTTAATTTAACAATCCTCATATTTTTCTGCACTCACTTTTGCCTGACGTTGGTCACAAAACGTATTTCTGTGGGAGAACAACATTGTGAAGATTTGATCGTTGCAGAATAGACCTAAAATGATTTGGTCGTTTCTCGTTTTACAAGAGATGTTTTTGTGCGTTGCAACTTTCGCGGCTGAAGAAGACTCTCGATCAGCATACTTGATAACGCGGGAAAACAAGCAACTGTTGGGCCACGTTGTCAAACGATTTGAGTCTCGCGGCTTAATGGCGTGCAGCCAGTCATGTCTTCAAAACCCCTGGTGCACTTCAACAAACTTTAAGGAATCTTCCAAGAAGAACGACAAAGGGATTTGTGAACTGAACAGGGGAATCGCTCCTATCATCGAAGACAACAAGCTCATTGATCAAAGGGGCGTTACGTTCTCAGCATTTGTTAAGGTGAGAAAATTGTGATCAATTTTTAGCAGATAGCCTTAGACAAAATTTAAGGATATCCTTTCATCAAAACTCTCTTCTTGACTGACACTAAGATACTAAAATTTTAAGTCATGTAACACTTCTTCTTTCAAAACTGAGGACAAGGGGAAAACTAGGCTAGTGCAACTCAATAAAACGACTCAAGTCCGATATCACAGGAGTTTTTTACCTCGGTGACAATGCGTGTATGTGCGCCCCGGCGGGAGGGGGGGCGGGGGGGGGGGGGGGCTCCCATGTTTGAGCTATATAGGTATGTGCCGCTGTGAAGGGTATGGTTTTCAGGCAGTTTTGTCTGGGATAGGGTATAGTTATCGGAGATTTTTGGTCTAGAATAGGGTATCATTTTCCGCGAAACTGATCAGTTGTGTGAAGAAATTAAGTCTAGACAAGGTTTACTGGCAAATGGCATTTAAAAATCGGTACGGCATTTTTACTGACCCCTGTTAACTAATAACTGTGATAGTGAACGAGTTTCTGGAAAATAGCGAGTCTGGAATAGGTCTAGTATATAGGATAGGGTAGGGTTTTTGGTGTTTAGTCTAGAATAGGGTTGCAAAGTGCAGCTAAAATGGTCTAGTATAGGCTAAGGGTCTTAAAGTCCTAGCGGCACACCCCCACCCAAAAATTTACAGAGTATGGGATGTGCGCAATGTTCAAATATTCATTTGCTAATCTTGTCCAGAAAAGACCGTATTTTTTGTAATACTTCTGTCAGTTATATAAACAGGCTGGCGCTAATCATGTGGACTCGCATCATTTCACTCACTTTGGCTTTCTGTTCCAGTTTAATTAGCTCTTGTAAACGGATTATTTTGCTTGAAACGGGTTATCGCTTACGATAGTTTGTTTTCATTTCTTCAAATAGCCTAAAAAGAAAGAAATTCATGGTCTTATACATCATTGCAATACCACTGAAAACGAGTAGTTTGCCAACAGATGTATCGAGTTCTCATTGTCGTGTTTACTGTTTTTAATTTTTAGGGCTGTCTTCGGACCGGATGCCTTAATGGCGGGTCTTGTTTGTTTGATGAGAAAAAGGAAACTTTCACATGTTCATGCAAAAAGCAGTGGAGTGGAGACAAATGCGAACTTAAAATGATGCGTAAGACGTTCTTTGTTTTCGTAAGGTCACTTAGAATGAAATTTATGCCTTTTTATATGGCAAACTAGTCCATTATGAAAAGAAGCATTCTGATTGGTTTTCGTATAATTTCTTTTATGAAACATTGAACAAAGAAAATATATTTCCTACAAAGTAGAAACAACTTTTTTGTCTGGTGGACACTGTCGATTGAACTTTCGCAGCATGACCTGAAAATGGATGCATTTTAGTACATCAACAAAAAAATTAGCGAATTTTCAAAAGCCATTACATAAAAAAAACGTTCAGTATTGGACTAGCTTGTTCGGTGCGTATTGGGGAATATTGGTCTCGTTCATTTCTTTTGAAATTTTATGTCATTCTGAAACACCAATATAAGAAGAATATAAAACGCCGATTAGCTTTCCCTACACCCGTGTGGAAACTAATTCAGTGTATATTTGTGTCATTTATAATTTACGGGACGCAATGGTCCAGAAGGCAATGCGGGTTACAGTGAAATCATCTTTTGTGTTTTTCATTGGATTTATGTTTAGCTTTTCTAACACAATTGTAAACGTATTAGTCTTAATTGGACCTAGTGTAAAAGGAACCTGCTACTATAAGCAAATCAGTCCAAGTAGCCAACAAGTCCAGTTTAACTTAATTTGATCTTTTATTCCAACTAGACAAGGTTCATTTATTAATTTTGCTTTACCGGTTCCGCTCCGGTTACAGGTCACACTGATTATGTTTTCACTACCCTGGGTGCCAGAGGAGAAACTGGGCCGAGCAACACATCCGGCTATGTTGGAACACCACTGGAAGGTCTCGTCACCTTAAACAATGGAATCCAAATTTGGACTGTTCCCGTGACCGGAAGTTACGTCATTGATGCTTTAGGGGCTTCCGGCGCTAATGGCAGTAATCACTCCAGTCCTCCCACTATATGGAGGCTAGGTGGCTTCGGTGCAAAAATCAGGGGAACTTTCCAACTTGTGCAAGGAACTAAACTTAAAATATTAGTGGGTCAAGAGGGTGGTACAACTTCAGACTGGATTGATAGGCCAGGGGGAGGCGGTGGGGGAAGTTTCGTTACCCTGTCGGATAACACTCCACTGATCGTTGCCGGTGGGGGAGGGGGAGGAGGGACAGCAAAAGACCAATTTACAGATGGTGACCCAGGTCAGGCGATAGGGAATGGGACCCAGTGTGGTGGGACTGGGGGTGCTGGGGGAAGAATCTGTAACGCTGACCCAGGGAACATTGAATCTAGTTTAATGTCAGGAGGGGGAGCGGGCCTTCGGGATGACGGGGGAGGCAGCAGTGGAATTGTAACAGAAGCGTTGAGTTTTATTAAAGGAGGAACCGGAGGAACATGCCCGGCAGCCAATGGAGGATTCGGAGGGGGTGGTTTTGCTTTTGTGCCTGGCGGTGGAGGGGGTGGGTATTCAGGTGGAGGAGTAGTTGGAACTGACAAGAAAGGTACCGCTGGGGGAGGGGGGTCATATAATAAGGGTAAAAATCAGCAGAACATGGCGGGTGTTAATAAAGGCGATGGTAAAGTCATAATAACTTTTAAAATGTAAAGCACTCTATCACTAGGTGTGTACAGAGACATATCATAAGGGGTTTCTGGTAAATGTTAAAATCTGTAAACAAACTCAGATTCATTTTGTGTCAAAAATAGTGTAAAATGTATGCAATCTTTTATGCATTATATTTAAATAAGAAATTGATCTCAGTAAGTATTAATAACACCTTTATTTAATTAGGTTCAAAATATACCCCAATTGAAATTAAGTGGTTCCGCGTCTCCTTTAAGGTGGTTCGATACAGTTTTCTGGAGACCATACTTACATTTTTCAATCGGCTTTTAAGCGGTCTTCTCCAAGTCAGATCAACGTGAAATTTTCACCACTAACTAGTTTTGAATTGAATTTTGGCAAGATATATTGTCTGGTAAACTCGATATTACCATGAAACACTAGTTAGTGGTGAAAATTTCACGTTGATCTGACTTGGAGAAGACCCCTTAAAAGCCGATTGAAAAATGTAAATATGGTCTCCAGAAAACTGTATCGAACCACCTTAAAATACTAAGGTAGAATACCACAATCTCAAACTCACAGTAGAGAACAAACGTTTGAAATGTCACAATTCTCCACACTCTTTCCTTTACAGGCATTCCCTTCAGAGTATTGCCCTCTGTCACAATTCTCCACACTCTTTCCTTTATAGCCATTCCCTTCAGAATATTGCCCTCTGTCACAATTCTACACACTCTTTCCTTTACAGCCATTCCCTTCAGAGTATTGCCCTCTGTCACAATTCTACACACTCTTTCCTTTACAGTCATTCCCTTCAGAGTATTGCCCTCTGTCACAATTCTTCACACTCTTTCCTTTACATCCATTGCCTTCAGAGTATTGCCCTCTGTCACAATTCTACACACTCTTTCCTTTACAGCCATTCCCTCCAGAGTATTGCCCTCTGTCACAATTCTTCACACTCTTTCCTTTACATCCATTGCCTTCAGAATATTGCCCTCTGTCACAATTCTTCACACTCTTTCCTTTACATCCATTTGCTTCAGAATATTGCCCTCTGTCACAATTCTACACACTCTTTCCTTTACATCCATCCGCTTCAGAATATTGCCCTC
The DNA here is from genome assembly GCA_022457155.1 of Cladopsammia gracilis. Lineage (NCBI taxonomy): Eukaryota > Metazoa > Cnidaria > Anthozoa > Scleractinia > Dendrophylliidae > Cladopsammia > Cladopsammia gracilis. Next base: position 428,824 of record JAJGOT010000070.1, read on the forward strand.
TGTCACAATTCTTCACACTCTTTCCTTTACATCCATCCGCTTCAGAATATTGCCCTCTGCCACAATTCTACACACTCTTTCCTTTACATCCATCCGCTTCAGAATATTGCCCTCTGTCACAATTCTTCACACTCTTTCCTTTACAGCCATTCGCTTCAGAATATTGCCCTCTGTCACAATTCTCCACACTCTGTCCTTTACAGCTGTTCGTCACTCAGAAACTTCATGGAGACTAAGCACCAGCTTTCGGCACTCAGCGTTCAGGGATCTTTTGGGTAACGCGGCAATACAAAACCAAAGCAACTGCGAAATTACTTTTGACTCATTTGGTTACCGCTCTATGGAGACGCGTTTTTAGCTTTGATCTTTTTGTTTATATCCACTAGAAAGTTAGAGCCAATCTGGTTTTATTAGGAATATTAAACTGTTTTGCTTGTTCTTATTTGTTTTGTAAAGCAATTAAATCTTTGCAAATGTATTAATATGTATTTTAGATTAGATTTAGTTGTTATTGAAATTAAAAAGTAGAAAAATAAGTTCATCTTTTTGTAGCTGTATTCCATTCCTTGGGAGAGTTTATATCCAGGGGGTAAATGGTTTTTGAAGTTGCGTCCTCTTTCTGCGCGAAGGATGTTAGTTGTTTCATTTCAGCATCATAATCACAGGCAAACTTTAAGCTTTTTGGTCTTGACGTTTAAAGAAAGGCAGCCTGACTTACACTAAGAAAAGGTTTACTTATGGCAGGAATCGGAGACTGGTTAAATTTCTCCCTTCTTTACTACTAAGGTGTTCGAATAAAACTATACAGTAAATAACGTCTTAATCTGACAATGGTAGCACTTAAAAATGTTATTAAAAGACCTTTGGTCATTTGACTCCACTCTCACCTAGACTACGAACAACCAAAGAACAAATGGAATTCAAACATCAGGGATGTTTGTTTTGCTCATTTTATTTAGTTAGGTTCAGCTTGATGTCAACTGGCACGTCTGCTCATTTTTTTCTCTTTTCTTTATTCCAAAGGACGACATATGTAGAAACCATCGGCGTGAAATACCTCAGTTTTTTAACGTTTGACTGGGCACTGCTCAGCTGTTTGGGTTACAGTGACTTCTAGAAAGCATATTTTTTACATAATCAGTTTATATTTTTTCAATTAACAGTATTTGCCTAAGCAATGTCGCTTGCCAAATTTAATAAAGGTTCAACTTCGACTTCCTTTCAAATAGACCTTTTATTTATAAGCCAGATGTCTCAAGTTGGATTTTGTCTCACATTTAGTACGCGTGCCAAAAAATAATGAGATCAGGGAAACAAAAGCCGTTAGAACGCAGTCGCCATACCCACGAAACAATGTGTTTACACTAAAAAGTGTTAGATGACAGTAATTCCGTTGTTTTAATTATATTTAGTGCTTCACAATAGAGTGGCTTTATTTAAACCGTGAAATAAAATATAATCGTCAGTATAAACAAAGTCAAATAAAAAGAAATAAATACAATGGAATGAGGGTGTACTCAGTAATGTGCATTATACAATAATCTCTGCGTGTATGATATATTTCTGGAGGTGCAAAACAAAAAAAATTATAACAATCATGAGTATTACTTTTTTATTCAAATGCTAAGTAATTTGCGCATCCTTCTATTGCTTAAAGAAGCGCAGCAATGAACTACCATGGGTAGGAATGCACATCGGTTTTTCCATGTTCCAGATAAACAATGATATGTTTAAAAACAACGATCTTGAGCGTGCTCGACTTTTACCCGACAACGGCGCTACGCTGTATCTAGTGTTTCACCAGGGAGGTACCAAAATTTTAAAGGAAACCGAGCAATATATATTTGTAGTAGTCTCCACCGTAGTTTGGTTCTGAAATGCTAATAAGGTCAAGTCGTTCTAGGACACGAGAGTGCGCTGTTGTCCAAAATACGTAGTGTGCACATCAAAGCGAAGAACCTCTGGGTGAAGATATTCCAAGGGTAAATTGAGAAATCGTTGTTTGCGGAAGCAATCTTCAAAAAGTTGAGAATGATATAGAAAGTGTGGACGAAAAATGCCGGAAATATTGGAGGTCCCATCTTTTCAGTATTCTTTGTTTGCACGTTATGTCATGGCCATATATGTTGGTGCCTTATAACAAAGCAAACATAGAAAGCGCTGGTATCCTGACAAAAGCTTGGACAGCCTTGTGTCAGCCTACCAATTTCAACTTTGACAAAAACCATAAAACTGGTCATGATAGTGCATACATGACAAAAATGTATTTCTCGACATGATGTTTTTTATGGTTTTAGAAAATAGCTTCACCCGCGTGCCTGTCAGTTTATGTGTTAAATTGCTGTTTGTTCAGATTGTTCTTTTTGTAAAGCGTTGGTGTGATAGTTAGCAAGTGTGTGAGGCCGACGACTGTCACTTCTGAGTTTCCAGCGGCACGTGTGGAAATTGCTAAGCAAAATAAGGCATTTGTCTTGAGTGTGAAAAACAGGCGCAAAAAATAAATTTTACTTTTTATTGTCATGAAATATGTGAAATACTCTGATTTATTTGTTCCTGTTTCATTTCTCATGGCAGTGAAAAAAGAAAAAAAGAAAAAGAAGACTAAAAACGACAAAATTGATGAACTCTTGGCGATGATGCCGACGATGACAGAGGCAGTAAATAAGGCAGCCAAAGCTCACGAAAAAGCTGTTAAAAAGTGGCAAAATATCTCGTCTTCTGATTCAAATTAGTAATATGAAAATTTATTTTCATCAGCAAAAATATCCCAGTAAGCGAAATCAAATGGAAATACGGCTTTAGGAGCAACAGAAACAATGGATTATGATTAGGGCAAAAACTATTGTTCAAAATCTCACACTTTGGTAGATTTGCTGCACGTGCCTGCATAACAATAGATGTTAAAAATCTGAGACAAAATCTAACTTGAGACATCTGGCTTATAAATAAAAGGTCTAATTGCGCCAAATTAACAGGTGACCGTCAGGGATGTTTAAATTTGGTTTGCTTAATTTATAGTAGAGTTGATGACCTCTTTAAACAAGAAAATTACTTTATGTCTTTGAAGTGGCCCGAAACTTTATGTGACATTTTGTAGTTTTCACGCGGGTAAAACAGTTGAAATGCTCAAGTACTTGTAAGACATATTATTAATTCATAACCAGCGCACGTCAATAAGATCAAAATACACAGAAAACGAAACAACATCTATTGGCAAAGCTTTTCATATGAGCTACTACATCAAAACAGACATATATTTTTCACACGCTTAGTTTGTATTCTGTATTGAAAGTGTGTCAAATTAACAGTTGACAGTCAGGAATGTCTAAATTTGGTTTTCTCACTTTATTTAGTTAATGTTAACGACTGTATTCTACTCATTAACAAGCAGGCTCTTTTGTTTTACACAGAAAGAACACAGAAAACGAAACAACTTCTTGGTCGTCAAGAGGTGGCTGAAAAGATTTAATTATTCTCCGACTTCTGATTGCTCAATCCTTTAATATTTTATTTGTATGGCGCGTCCCTTAATATACCTGTCTTCGTATTTGTTACATACATTTTCTGGGCTTGTTACTGGAATTTGTTCACGCTTCGCGATGGGCATTACTGACACGTTATATAGCCTACGACAGAATGTCAAAGATAAAGAAAATTAGTTTTGTCTCATGCCAAACTCGATTCAGAGACTTATTTATATAAGGATGTGTCATACCAAACGTTTCTAATCATTCATGGTTTATTTGATCCTCAAATCGTCTCAAACCATTCTTACACTCATAACATGTGAAAACAAGCTGTACATGTATTGCAATAAATCATCACGGAACCCATTGACTTTGTTTTTTGGACTGTGTTGCGGTACGTCTACATCTAACATAGCGCGTTATCTGTAGTGTAGCGCCCTTCCTATATTAGGGTAAAAACGTGAAGTCTTCAAGAGACAATTGGTCCACAACTGCAGGAATTTAACCCGCGGTTTCTATAGCATAAAGCAACTAAGAGTATCACTACCTCCCCCCACCCCCCCCCCGGATGGGATCTAGTCCTTTACGAGGTTACCCTCCATCCCGCATAATGTTCACCGTTACATATTTATACGCATGTGTGATGCCTTCCTCACTTGATGAGAGACAATATGGAACAGAGATTCCTGCTAAAGGAAAGACCACGATGGCAGAGTCCAGGGCTTCAACTACCGATCTCCAGGTTCAAAGTCCCGAATTTGTTAACCAATAGATCACTGTATCTCCTGTATAAATACCCCCGTTTCGGAGTTAAAAAATATATAAAATAAGCTCCATTCCCCAACCTTGTATTAAGGCACCACCCCCAACTCAGTTTCAATGTGAATTGCGAGTTTCACATCGCTTGCTGTCTGCAAAGGCGGCCTTAATCGTCATCTCACAACACCTAGTGACCAATGATAAATAAGGGAGCATTTAGTTGAGTAAAGGAGAAGATGGTTTCAGTACATTCATGTATCTATTGCTTTGTTCCCACTAGGGCGAAACATGTCTGGTAACGAACGAAACATGATTCACTATTTTTTCACTATTGTGTTCACATCAGGCGGCGCAATGCGCGAATCATGATCGAAACATGTTTATTCTGAGCATGATTGAAACGAACTCAAGAAGTTAGTTGTTTCGAACTATGCCAAACGAAACACTGCATTGCTCCACGTGTCTCGACGGGCTTGACAAGTGAGATTAAACCAACAGCAAGCTCGAACACTCTTTTCTTTGGTTCATGTGAAATTTAAATTATAAAGATTTTATGTGAGCTTGTGGCTGTTCCGTAAATCAGCATGCGCATATGTTATAAAATGAACTGAAATTGGAAACAGGTTTACGGGAAACGACTGTTTCGTTAAAACAAATTTACTCTGGACATGTTTCTGCGCTGATGTGAACATAGCATTAGTATTTCCTTTTTCTTGTCGAGCTCGCTCTTTAGAATTGTCATTGCACGATATTTTCCTGTATATGTCCCAGGCAAAATAAGTCCTTCCGGGTCCAGATGCATGGCTGCAGTTAGCGAAATTCGAAATGAAATTCATCCCACGCAATGGAATCGCAGTCTAATCGCAAAATAGTAATGGCAGATTAATGGGAGCATGCCGAAACTTAATAACCTTTTCCCCTTTTATTTAGCAGTCATTTGCAGTTTGTGTAACCAATACCTTCATATAATACACAAAAGCTTAACAATGAACATCAGTCATCAGTTTTTAATTTTCTTATATGCAGACATGGCACTGCGAATAGAGATGATTAATAAATTACCTACCATTATTACCCCCCCCCTCCCCCCCCCCCCATCATAAGTTACCTTATTGTGGGACCTAAGATTTACCAAGCGCCCTAATATTCTTTTCCTCAGAATGTAATTTTGTTCAGAATAGAACGTGTTTATGTAAAGAAAAATGTCAGTTATACAAACAGACAGGCGCTAATCATGTGGACTCACATCATTTTACTCACTTAATTTGGCTTTCTGTCCTGGTTTAAGCTCATGTTAGCGGATTATTTTGCTTGTAACGAGTAATCGCTTACGATAGTTCGTTTGCAATTCTTCAAATAGCCTAAAAGGACAGATTGTGAAATTCATGGTATTTTTCATCATTGCAATACCACTGAAAATTGTTTCCCAGCAGGTGTATTGAGGCTGTATTAGGGTTCACATGGTCGTGTGTTTACCGTTTTTAATTTCAACAGGTTTACGGGAAACGTGTTTCATTAACACAAGTTTACTCTGAACATGATGTAAATATAGCATCAGTATTTCCTTTATCTTGTCGAGCTCGCTCTTTAGAATTGTCATTGCACGCTTTTCGTCCTGTATATGTCCTAGGCAAAATAACTCCTTCCGAATCCAGATGCATGGCTCTAGTTGGCGAAAATTCGAAATGAAATTTATCCCACGCACGGAAAGACGCAAATAATGGGAGCATGCCGACAGGTAATAACCTTTTTCCCTGTTATTTAGCAGTCATTTGCAGTTTGTGTAAACAGTACCTTCATATAATACACAAAAACTTACCAATTAACATTAATTATCAGTTTTTAATTTTCTTATATGCAGACAAGGCACTGCGAATATAGATAATTAATAAATCACCTACCATTATTAAACCACCCTTCTTATAAGCTACCCAGAGGGGCTTTATAAAGGAAACGCGGGGGCTGCAAGCTGAATTTTAATAAAAGTTCATTTAAGATGTCCGAAGGCAGTTTATTGTCAAGTTCACCTTCAGCCTTGGCTATTTCCCTTAGCATGTTTATGAAATTTTGAAGTTTTCAACTTCAAAGTGTCACTCCACCGTTGTTATGCTAAATTCCACCTGTTTCAGTTTAGTGCTTAATTTAACAATCCTCATATTTTTCTACACTCACTTTTGCCTGTCGTTGGTCCTTAAACGTATTTCTGTGGGAGAACATCATTGTGAAGATTTGATCGTTGCAGAATAGTCCTAAAATGATTTGGTCGTTTTTCGTTTTACAAGAGATTTTTTTGTGTGTTACAATTTTCGCGGCAGCTGAAGAAGACTCTCGGTCAGCATACTTGATAACGCGGGAAAACAAGCAACTGTTGGGTCACGTTGTCAAACGATTTGAGTCTCGCGGCTTAATGTCGTGCAGCCTGTCATGTCTTCGAAACCCCTGGTGTACTTCATCAAACTTTAAGGAGTCTTCCAAGAAGAAAGACAAAGGGATTTGTGAACTGAACAAGGAAATCGCTCCTATCATCGAAGACAACAAGCTCATTGATCAAAGGGGCGTTACGTTCTCAGCATTTCTTAAGGTAAGAAAATTATGATCAATTTTTAGCGGATAGCCTTAGGCAAAATTTAAGGATATCATTTCATCAAAACATCCTTCTTGACTGATACTAAGCTACTAAAATTTTTAGTCATATTTTGTAATCACTTCTTCTTTCAAAACTGAGGAAAAATGGAAAACTAGGCTAGTGCAACTCAGTAAAACAACTCAAGTCCGATATCACAGGAGCTTATTCACATCGGTGACAATGCGTGTATGTGTGCAATGTTCAAATATTCATTTGCTAATCTTGTCCAGAATAGACCGTATTTCTGTAACGACAAAACAGGTCAGTTATACAAACAGGCCGGCGCTAATCATGTGGATTCGCATAATTTTACTCACTTTGGCTTTCTGTCCCGGTTTAATAAGCTCTTGTAAGCGGATTATTTTGCTTGAAACGGGTAATCGCTTACGATAGTTTGTTTTCATTTCTTCAAATAGCCTAAAAGGACAGAAATTCTTGGTCTTATACGTCATTGCAATACCACTGAAAATAGTTTCCCAGCAGGGGTATTGAGACTGTACTGAGGCTCTCATTGTCGTGTTTACTGTTTTTTATTTTTTAGGGTTGTCTTCTGACCGGATGCCTCAATGGCGGGTCTTGTTTGTTTGACGAGAAAAAGAAAACTTTCACATGTTCATGCAAACAGCAGTGGAGTGGAGACAAATGCGAACTTAAAATGATGCGTAAGAATTTCTCTGTTTTCGTAAGGTCACTTAAGATTAAATTTATGTCCTTATTATATGGCAAACTAGTCCAAGTAGCCAAATCAGTCCAAGTAGCCAACCAGTCCAGTTTAACTTCATTTGATGTTTTACTCCAACTAGACAAGGTTCATTTATTAATTATGATTTACCGTATTATCAGGTTTCTCAACCTCTCTTTGCTCCGGTTACAGGTCACACTGATTATGTTTTCACTACCCTGGGTGCCAGAGGAGAAACTGGGCCGAACAGCACATCCGGCTATGTTGGAACACCACTGGAAGGTCTCGTCACCTTAAACATTGGAATCCAAATTTGGACTGTTCCCGTGACCGGAAGTTACATCATTGATGCTACAGGGGCTTCCGGCGCTGATGGCAGTATGCAGTCCATTCCTCCCATTCCATGGAAGCTAGGTGGCTTGGGAGCAAAGATTAGGGGAACTTTTCAACTTGTGCATGGAACTCAACTTAAAATATTAGTGGGACAAGAGGGTGGTACAACTTCAGACTTCACCGAAAGGCCAGGGGGAGGGGGTGGGGGAAGTTTCGTTATCCTGTCGGATAACACTCCACTGATCGTTGCCGGTGGGGGAGGGGGAGGAGGGGCAGCAAAAGAACGATTTACAGATGGTGACCCAGGTCAGGCGACAGGGAATGGGACCCAGTGTGGTGGGACTGGGGGTACTGGGGGAAGAGTCTGTAATGCTGACACGGGGAACATTGATTCTGACTTAATGTCAGGAGGGGGAGCAGGGATAAGTGGGGACGGGGGAGGCAAAAGTAGAATTTTAGCAGCTGCAGCGTCGAGTTTTATAAACGGGGGAGCCGGAGGAATATGCCCGGCAGCCAATGGAGGCTTCGGAGGGGGTGGTTTTGCTATGGTACTTGGCGGTGGAGGTGGCGGGTATTCAGGTGGGGGAGTAAACGGAACTAAAACGAAAGGCACTGCTGGGGGAGGGGGGTCATATAATAAGGGTACAATGCAGCAGAACATGGCGGGTGTTAATAAAGGCGATGGTAAAGTCATAATAACTTTGAAAATGTAAAGTACTCTATCACTAGGTGTGTACAGAGACATATCATAACGGGTTTCTGGTAATATTAAAATCTGTAAACAAACTCAGATTCATTTTGTGTCAAAAATAGTGTAAAAGGTATGTTGATTAATTATGAAAACGCTTTAATGAAGGTGAATCTTTTATGCATTATATTTAAAAAAGAAATTGATCTTAGTAAGTAAGTAAGTAACAACACCTTTATTTAATCAGGTTTAAAATATGCCCTGATTGAAAGTAAGTTAGATTAATAGTAAGTTAGAATTCCGCAATTTAAACTCCCAGTAGAGAATGTTTGAAATGAAGCATAGCGATTGTAAATTCCTGTGTTGTGTCTCAGGCTTCATCCATTCGCTTCAGAATATTGCCCTCTGTCACAATTCTCCACACTCTTTTCTTTACATCCATTCGCTTCAAAATATTACCCTCTGTCACAATTCTCCACACTCTTTCCTTTCCAGCCATTCGTTTTAGAATATTGCCCTCTGTCAGAATTCTCCACACTCTAGTTTCCTTTACATCCATTCGCTTCAAAATATTGCCTCTGTCACAATTCTACACACTCCTTCCTTTAAATCCATCCGCTTCAGAAAATTGCCCCCTGTCACAATTTTACACACTCCTTCCTTTACATCCATTTGCTTCAGAATATTACCCTCTGGCATAATCCTACACACTCTTTCCTTTCCAGCCATTCGTTTCAGAATATTGCCCTCTGTCAGAATTCTCCACACTCTTTCTTTTGCAGCCATTCGCTTCAGAATATTGCCCTCTGTCAGAATTCTCTACACTCATTCCTTTACAGCCATTCGCTTCAGAATATTGCCCTCTGTCATAATTCTACACACTCTTTCCTTTCCAGCCATTCGTTTCAGAATATTACCCTCTGTCACAATTCTACACACTCTTTCCTTTACATCCATTCGTTTCAGAATATTGCCCTCTGTCACAATTCTCCACACTCTTTCCTTTACATCCATTCGCTTCAGAATATTGCCCTCTGTCACAATTCTCGACACTCATTCCTTTACTGCCTTTCGCTTCAGAATATTATCCTCTGTCACAATTCTCCACACTCTTTCCTTTACATCCATTCGTTTCAGAATATTGCCCTCTGTCACAATTCTCCACACTCTTTCCTTTACATCCATTCGCTTCAGAATATTGCCTCTGTCACAATTCTCGACACTCATTCCTTTACTGCCTTTCGGGACGAAACAACAGAAGGCTTAGTGCACGCAGTCAGTGCTATCTTGTGTGGAGAATCCATCAGTACATTAACTGCAATAGGTGTGGACAGACTTCTCGCTCTGTTGTTACGGCTGAGATACAGACAGGTTGTTACTTTAACGCGTTTTCGCATATTTGTAGCTTATTCATGGATTGCACTCTTCGGTTTTGCAATCACCTATATGTGGAACAAACGGTTCTTCTTTTTAGGAAGTTGTTTGTGGATTTTGGAATGTTTGGTTATCTCAACTTGTTGCTATACGAAAATTTTCTTGACCCTTAGTCATCAGCAAGCCCAAATACAGGATCAGGTTCACGGACAAAACCCTGGTTCATTCGGAATTAACATTGCTCGCTACAAAAAGACAGTTTCTAGTGCATTGTGGATACATGTAGTTTCGGTAGTGTGTTATCTACCCTACGCTAGCTATTGGGACAGCAGTCGGGACATTAAGTGACTTGTCGCTTTCCATCGCTGTTGCTTGGAATGCAACTAGTGTGGTAATAGGCCATTTGCACGATGACGTCATTTGACTACTACTACCAGAATTCATTTCGTTTTTCCTTTCTTATTTAAATTTTGTTATCCCAGTGCGGTTTAAATAACAATAGCCCTAATTTGCACTACAAAATAAAAAACTGAAGGATTCTGGTAGTAGTAGTCAAATGACGTCATCGTGCAAATGGCCTATTTTCTTCAATTCATCCCTAAACCCAACAATAACAATAAGACAAATAACAATAAGACAAATTCACTCATAACGTACGAATAAAAACACAAGAAATAAACAATGACGATGTTACAGCCCCGAAAGTATAGATATTTTTTCTGTTTCATAATCTACAAAATTATTATCAAAGTTAAAAAAGGTAAAAAGATAATTCTGAAGGGACCAAAAAAATGAATATGAATACGACCCAACGTAACAATCTTGTTGGGCCATAAATCCCTTGTTTTTTACCATGGGGTTTTAATTGTACCAAAAATGTATTTTCTTAAATAGTCTCTACCTGCTACCTAGAATACTTACCTCAGGACTTAGTTTCTTACATCTTACAGAACGATTATCAGTTCGCTCTCTCCTTGTTGAGTGCGGGAGAGGTTTTCTTTTACATATTCAGTACATGGAAAAACGGAAATAGAGCCGCGACTAGAAAACGGTAAATAATGCAATAAAACAATTCCAATTATAAACGGGAGAGCCTTTTGTGCTTCAATTTCGTTGTGCACAAAATTAAATAGAACTTTAATCAGCGCTCAGTTTGATAATTCCTGAAATTAAGATACTGTATTATTGTTAAATGTTATTTAGTATGTTCACTGTATATACATTGTTAAAAAGATCAAAATAAATTAGTATCAGAATATTAAAAAACGTTTCATTAATTATTGTCATTACAAATGATACTGTGTTAAGTTGGTGGAACTTCGCAAACCTCGAGAAGGGTATGAGGAACATTGATCTGTTTGCCTCGGCTATTTACTGCCAAAGCGTCTAAGCAAGCTCTGGTTACCGAAGGTTTTCTTCTTGTTATTTCGGGGCTCTAAGCCGAAGGCCAATTATATAACGAGTATACTAAACACTAAGAAGACAAACGAAAATCTTTTGACAGGAGATTTCGGTTAGAGATTCAAATAACTGTTTTAACATGAAGTGTGAAAAAGAATTATTCACTTTTTTATAACATTATAGCAACTCCACTTAGGTAACTTTTAGAAAAGAGACATATATGACATATATTTTTTCAATTAACAGTGCTGCTTGCAAATTTTAATAAACAACTTCCCTATAAAGTGTGCCAAATTAACAGGTGACCGCCAGGGATGTTTGTTCTTGCTCACTTCTAGTTAGGTTCAGCTTGATGTCAATTGGAAAGCCTGCTAAATTTTCTTTTTTAATATTTTTAACCAACGGTGTGAAAGATCTTAGTTTTTCTCTAAAGTTGAAGTGACCAAGAATTTAGCTTATAAGCAAGTAATAGCAAGCCGGCTTATTTCCTACTCTAGCTTCTCGTTTAAGAGAAATGAATACATAGATACCAAGCACTCTTTAAAATGTTGCAGCAATTAATGTAAAAAAAACCTTCCTTTGGGTAACCATATTTTGGAAACTGAACAATTTGTCATTTAACTCATGGTATAAGCTGAAGCTGTCCTACTTGCAAACGTCTTTTTTACTCATTCTATTTAGTTAGGTTCAACTTGATGTCAACTGGCAAGCCTGCTTAATTTTCTTTCTCTTTTCCTTATAAGAAAGGACGAGATATTTAGAAACCAACGTTGTGAAAGACCTCAGTTTTTTATAATGTTTATGACTGAGCACTACTTAACTGTTTGGGTTACGGTGACTTCTAGAAAACAGACATATTTTTTTCACATATTCAGTTTATATTTTTGAATTAACAGTATTTGCCTAAGCAATGTCGCTTGCCAAATTCAAGAAAGATTCATCCACAACTTCCTTTCAAAATGCGCTAAATTAACAGGTGACCTGTATGTACCGCAGCAATATTGCTTGCCAAATTTAAGAGAGATTCAACAATATCTTCCTTTAAAGTGTGCCAAATTAACAAGTGACCGTCAGAAACGTCTAAATGTGGTTCTCACTTTATTTAGTTAATGTTAATGACTGTATTCTACTCATTAACAAGCAAGATCTTTAGTTTTACACAGAAGGTAAACAGAAAACAAAACAACTTCTTGGTCGTCAAGAGGTGTCTGAAAAGATTTAAGAACTTTTCTCCAACGTCTGATTCCTCAATCCCTTTACATTTTATATGTATGGCGCGTTCCTTAATAGACCTGACTTTCATTTGCTGAGCTTGTTGCTGAAATTTGGTTACGCAACGACGTGATGGGCATTACTGACACCTCATACAGCCCGCGACAGAATGTCAAAGATATTTAGGAAAATTGGTTTTGTCTCATGTCAAACTCGATTCAGTCTTTTTACATAAGAATGTGTCAGCCAAACGTTTCTAATTATTCATGGTTTATTTGAACCTCAAATCGTCTCAAACCATTCTTACTTTTTCTGTAGCATGAATCAACTAAGAGTATCACTACCCCCCCCCCCCCCCCGATGGGATCTAGTCCATTATGAGGTTACCTTCCCTACAGCATAATATTCACCAACCTTGTATTAAGACACCACCCCAAAGTCAGTTCCAATATGTATTGCGAGTTTCACATCGCGTGCTGTCTGGCAGTGGCGGCCTTAATCGTCATCTCATAACACCGAATGACCAATGATAAATAAGGGAGCATTTAGTTGAGTAATTAAAGAGCAAGATGGTCTTAGAAAATGCTTTATTCGTCACTGCCGATTAGAACATCTTGCTTTTGGTTTCATAACATTCATGTATCTATTGCTTTGTTCACACTAAATTTTTTAAAGCGAAACATGGTTAGTCTGATCACGAACGAAACATGGTTCACTATTTGTTCACTACTGCGCTCGCATCAGGTGGCGCAATGCGCGAAATATGTTTGTTCTGAGCATGATTGAAACGAGCTCAAGAAGTTAGTAATTTCGAACTATGCCAAACGAAACACGTTAGAGCAAATATCTTATCCTCGCTCGACATTGCATTGCTCCACGTGTCTCGACGGGCTTGACAAGTGAGATTAAACCAACAGCAAGCTCGAACTCTCTTTTCTTCGGTTCATGTGTAATTTAAATTATAAAGATTTTATGTGAGCTTATGGCTATTCCGTAAGTCAGCATACGCATAAATTATAAAACCAGGCATCCAATGTGTTTTGAAATTAACAACTAAATTATGAACAATGAAATTGGAAACAGGTTTACGGGAAACGTGTTTCATTAAAAGCTATTAAAACAAGTTTACTTTGAACACGTTTCGGCGCTGACGTGAACATAACATAAGCATTTCCTTTTTCCTGTCGAGATCGACGCTCTTTAGAATTTTCATTGAACGCTTTTTCTGTATACATTATATCACAGGCAAAAAAGGTCCTTCCGGGTCCAGATGCATAGCTCCAGTTGGCAAAATTCGAAAAAATTCATCCCACGCAATGGTTTCGCAAAATGGGTATGACAGCTTATAATGGGAGCATGAGAACACGTCATAACCCTTTTCCCTGTTATTTGGCAGCCATTTGAAGTTTATTTAAGCAATACCTTCATATAATATACAAAAGCTTAACAATGAACATCAATTATCAGTTTTTAATTTTCTTATATGCGGACATGGCACTGCGAATAGAGGTAATTAATAAATAACCCACCATCATTAAACCACCCTTCTTAGAAGCTAACTTTTGTGAGACCTAAGATTACTAAGCGCCCCCGCCAAAGGGGCTTTATAAAGGAAACGCGGGGGCTCCAAGCTGAATTTTAATAAAAGTTGATTAAGATGTCACGAAGGCAGTTTATTGTCAAGTTTACCTTCAGCCTTGGCTATTTTCCTTAGCATGTTTATGAAATTTTGAAGTTTTCCTCTTCAAAGTGTTATTCCACCGTTGTTATGCTAAATTCCACCTGTTTCAGTTTAGTGCTTAATTTAACAATCCTCATATTCTTCTGCACTCACTTTTGCCTGACTTTGGTCACAAAACGTGCATTTCTGTTGGGGAACATAATTGTGAAGATTTGACTATTGCAGAATAGACCTGAAATGATTCAGTGGTCGTTTTTCGTTTTACAAGAGATCTTTTTATGTGTTACAATTTTCGCGGCTAAAGAAGACTCTCGATCAGCGTCCTTGATAACGCGGGAAAACAAGCAACTGTTGGGCCACGTTGTCAAACGATTTGAGTCTCGCGGCTTAATGTCGTGCAGCCAGTCATGTCTTCGAAACCCCTGGTGTACTTCAACAAACTTTAAGGAATCTTCCAAGAAAAACGACAAAGGGATTTGTGAACTGAACAAGGAAATCGCTCCTATCATCGAAGACAACAAGCTCATTGATCAAAGGGGCGTTACGTTCTCAGTATTTCTTAAGGCGAGAAAATTGTGATCAATTTTTAGCAGATAGCCTTAGACAAAATTTAAGGATATCCTTTCATCAAAACTCTCTTCTTGACTGACACTAAGATACTAAAATTTTAAGTCATGTAATCACTTCTTTCAAAACTGAGGACAAGGGAAAAACTAGGCTAGTGCAACTCAGTAAAACGACTCAAGTCCGATATCACAGGAGCTTATTTACCTCGGTGACAATGCGTGTATGTGCGCCCCCCCCGGGGGGAGGTACTCCCATATATGAGCTATATAGGTATGTGCCGCTGTGAAGGGCATGGTTTTCAGGCAGTTTAGTCTGGCATAGGGTATAGTTATCAGAGATTTTTGGTGTGGAATAGGGTATCATTTTCCGCAAAACTGATCAGTTGCGTGAAGAAATTAAGTCTAGACAAGGTTTACTGGCAAATGGCATTTAAAAATCGGTACGGCGGGCAGTACGGCATTTTTACTGACCCCTGTTAACTAATAACTGTAATAGTGAAGGAGTTTCTGGAAAATAGCGAGTCTGGAATAGATCTAGGATAGGGTAGGGTTTTTTGATGTTTAGTCTAGAATAGGGTTAAAAAATGCAGCTAAAATGGTCTAGTATAGGCTTTAAGGGTCTTAAAGTCCCAGCGGCACACCCCCACCAAAAAATTTACAGAGTACCCCCCCCCCCTTATGTGCGCACGGGATGTGCGCAATGTTCAAATATTCATTTGCTAATCTTGTCCAAAAAAGACCGTATTTCTGTAACAAAAAAAGTCAGTTATACAAACAGGCCGGCGCTAATCATGTGGACTCGCATCATTTTACTCACTTTGGCTTTCTGTTCCAGTTTAATTAGCTCTTGTAAGTGGATTATTTTGCTTGAAACTGGTTATCGCTTACGATAGTTTGTTTTTATTTCTTCAAATAGCCTGAAAAGAAAGAAATTTATGGTCTTATACATCATTGCAATACCACTGAAAATATCCAAAGCGACCTTATATGGCAATTTGTATATTTCTTTCCATTCTAGAGTTTCATTGCTGAAAATTTTTGTGTGCTTCAGCTGGGCTGTTGGTGGTTGGGGGGGGTGGGGGGGTGGTCGGATAGGGGGCGGAGAAAGAACAAGAATCTTGAAATATTTTGTCTTGTATTACATGCACCTACTTTCATAAAAATGGCACTTTGAACTTCAGAAGTTGAAGTTGTGGTGGGGGGGGGGGGGGGGGGGCAGCTGGTCGGATAGGGGGCGGAGATAGAACAAGAATCGTGAAATATTTTGTCTTGTATTACATACACCTACTTTCATAAAAATGGCACTTTGAACTTCAGACTTTACATTTTTATTATTATATAAGTTTATACAGTGTATGGCTTTGCTTGCAACTCAATTTGTCTTACTTTTAAACCCTGAAGTACAGCCCCAAACAGCCACCACCCTTCCTTCAGGGTAAGAACGTCTCATCTGATCACAAAATATCCACATCAGATATAAAGGACCATAAAGAGATGTCCCTGCCCCTATTGATGTTGCTATAACAAAGTGCATGTACATTAGTTTGACACAATACAATATGGCTCCTTATTTCCTTTCTCGGCTTTCTGTTATTCTTCTTATGTTCTGGACACGTGTTTGTCTTTAAATCCACAAATATATCCTATGCAGATAATGGTTTATCCATTGCTGAATTTTATCATTTGTAAGTGTTGTCTGTCACAAAAATTATGTTGGGAATGTCCTACCACTCAGTATCACAGCACGCTGGTATTTATTATTTCACAGGTCTTTAAAAAATGGCTAAATAACTGTGTGACTGGAAGCAGAAAATCCGCTTTTAAAATTGCCTCAGATTTTATAATGCAGTACAGTACATTATGCCATCAGGATCAGAGACCCAACCATTTTAATTTACACTGCTATCAATAACTATAATCACTGCACGTTTCAACAACTTACACTTTATCAATGAAACGTTTTTAGTGTTTTGGGGCCTTTATTCGATCAAACCTATCATTGAATGTCCATTTACTTTGTAAGAAACATTTCATGGACTGTTTATTTCTGTTATCAGTTAGAATTTTTGCGAAATATCGGCCGCACGAGAAATTCTTTGACTTGCTTGCGTTGCCGAGAGTAATTTTCGCAGACCCTAGCGCTCCTCGCTGCAATTAGGCTAAATAAATCGCCAAGCCTTCCGGAAACAGAAAACCAATGAATTCTGATGAGCGTTTGACTCTTTTATTCAAGGGAATGACATTTTCATTCAAGGAAATATGTTTTGACCTTTAGAACAAATATTGTGGAGCGCGCGATCGAATTACATTCCACATGAAATTTATGGCAGTGCCTTATTTTCACGTGAACAAAATAATTGGTACGACAAGCAAAAAATGTTCCAAGCTACCACACCCACCCCCCCCCCCCCACCTTATTTGAAATTAACTAAACCATGAACCATAAATTGGAAGAGTAATTGTCTATAACAGACATGTGCACGGAGACTGTCGGATTGTTGTTTTGTGGACGAAGTAAGCCATCTTTGCTTATTATATTATTTTTTAGGGTTTCATTTTTCAGTTTCTATTCATTACGCAGCCTATAGTATAACTAATACCGATGCTGGGGTTGTCGGCCGCTCCAACTGAGTTTGGACTTTAAGTTTGAACTTTGTCTCGGATAACATGAACAGAAATATAAGTAGTAGAACAAAGTTGGCAAGATGCCCACACTCGTACTCTCGTATAACACAAACAGCTGAACCATCTTTAGCCGAACCTTAAATTGTCTCAGAACGAATTGTTGAAATCACCGAAATGGCCGTCGTTCAGAAGCAGAGTTTACCTTCATTTGCTTTCATACTCTCAGTTTTGTCAATTGTTTTATACAGCACTGGTTTTCTGAGAGTAGAATTGGAGCTGAACGAACAGAAGAAAAGAATAAAGGCTCTTGAAATCGTCGCGGAGACTAAACCGCCGTCCAACATTCCTGACCTCGTAAAACCAACGGAGAATGGTCAAGGTAAGTTTATTTTAGGCAATTTTAAAAACAGATATAATTTACAATTTGGTTCCTTTTTTTGCAAATGTCATCATAGCTTGTGGTTAGTAACTGAAATGCGCGGGGATTACAGCTACAAGACAAGAACTAAAGCATTTCACGGAATCGTTCGTTTCCGTGTTCCGGTCCTTGACAAACCGACAAACCGAAAATGAACCGGTCACATTTTTTACTAAACAAAACCATTGAGTCAAAATTGCAAATCCGAAGAAAATAAGTCATTGTGTCATTGTAAAAACCGATTTTTCTGAAATTACAGCCCCATCACTGGAAAAAGGCGCACTGTGAAAGTTTTCACGAACCCACTCCCCCCCCCCCACCCCCGCTCCCGAAACGAGCACAGAAGTGGGTGTGCGGAGTAAGAAGGAGGTAGTAATATTTGTGAGTAAAGACGGCTGTATGGACAAAAGCACTGTCCACTGTTGTGCTTATTTCTTTATCTGGTGGACTCCTGGTGGCATTTCTAGCTGGGTTTAGGGTCCTAAGTTTTGTTTTCCCACCAAGAACATTCAGGTCATTCAGCGAAGGTCGTTGGATTCTGATCGGTTTAAGTAAAATTGGACTAGATTTCAAACGTCTTCTTAGATACTTTTTATCTCGTTAATGCGCTTGCGCATTAAGCGAGATTTCGAAGTCGAGTACTAAAAAGGGACAAAAGTTGTTAACAAAATTTTGTGGACTTTTGTCCGGGGGGGTTTCTTGTTCCTTCATTATAGAAGCTATATTAGGGCATTGAGGATATGGTTGGTTAAAGCGGTTAGGATTTCAAGAAGGGCGTCACATACTGCCACTAAAATGTTTGGGGAGCACCCCCGGACCTATTGTTAATTTCCCTAGGGTATTGGGATGTCAGAACTTGTGATGAACTTGTCATATCTCACATTACGTTACCGCAAAGGTATTAGTCCTTCTTAAAATTTCGATATCTCACGTTACCTATCAGTTTCAATCATTTGTCGTAAAGCCATTATAGCTACTTTTAAAAGGGTAAAAATAGGTTAAATGCGTTTTCTTGGGAAACGTAGTTTGAGAATTTCACGGTGTATTTTACTAATGGAGAGGTTATAAGAAAGTTAAATGGGACAGGAAAGTTTGTGTGTTAATATGAGCGGTATGGCAGAGCAAAATAGCATGAACTTTGCGTTTTTTTCTATTGAGTTGTGGTTACACACACCTTGGGTTCGGTTTATCTCAGGTTTCATCTTACCCTTGGGGATGCGGTTACACAGTAAAAGACTCCCCAGGGTAAAATATAATAAGATATGAGTTCACTGACACTGCAGTTTACGCGCGAAAACGTACAGATCGACATGGATGACACGAATCGAGATCTTGTAAGTTTAATTTCAGTCATTCTCCTGCTTATCATTTGATAAATATAACAATCCGGCATTTTTTTTTTGCGAGAAGACACCGAAGAAGACGCCTTCAACTACGCTATCTTCAAGGTTTGTCGGCGTTTTATTTACATTTAGGAGCTCGCCACGAACTTGCTCGTCGCCAAGGAGGGCTTGGGTATTTCCACGACCACAGAATTGGTTTCAGCAACTTCTAAATAACAATGCACTCTATCACTGGTGGAAAGAAAATTTTAGAGTTACAAGTAAGCGTGCAATTAACCAAGCGTATCAGAGGTCAACTCAGCAGCAGGCGATTTCCTGTATTAGCTACGTTCTGCATTATGATTGGCCAAGCGGTTTGATTGTGCAATAGTATGGTAAACATGTCATAGTTGTGTTGATGTTTTGGCTTATAATGATGACGGTTGAATGGAATTGCGGCAAGCCTTCAATGGCTTAAATTTTTGCGTCTTTTGCGTACTGTTACGTAATGAAACTGTAATAGCAATTATTAATTGTTTTAAAATAGCACAAAAGCGAAAGTACACGGGTCAGCCAATACTACAACACGTATGCTACCGGTGCCAAGTGCAGATTCAATCAAATTAGTTGCAACCTGTAGGTAAACGAACTTAAAATATTCACCTTTATACGGACTTCTATTTTATGAAAGGGGTCAATCCGGTAATTTTTTTTTTAGTCATATGGGAAGTTTAACTTAGTCAGAGGCTGTCCTATTCAGTACATTTGATAGCTGCGTGGAGCTAATTAACACCACTCTTATTACTAATCACGTTAAAAGTGACATCAAATATTCTAGATATGACTTGTTCTCAAAAGAACATGCTATTTTGCTCTGCCTTTTAAGTCGCTTAGCGAGTGACAACCGGAAATATCGTGAAAAGAAAAATTGGTAAGAATATTCTGCTCCCGGAAGGGGGGGGGGGGGGGGGGGGGACTCCTATAAGTCGTCAAGCGGAGGTGCTCGTCAGGAAAAAAAGTGAAACCCTGAAAGATATCAAAGTGGCCGTTATCAACCAGAATTTTACTTCTAAAAGATACCATTTTTTTACCAAATATGCGATGGAACAATGCGATGCGGCTAGAGTGCTGGAAATAAATAGATCTGACTATACATGGGTCGAATTCCAGCTACCATCAGAAGGAACACCGGAAGGCAATAGCGACTCGTCTTTCGCTATCAACACACTAAAAGATACCATTTTCTGGGAAAATGAGTTTTTTTTAATCATATATTCTAAAAGATACCTAGATCCCCTAATTTTAACCCCTAAAAGATACGACGAGCACCTCCACCCAACCACATATGCGAGTCCTCCTCCGGGGTTCTGCTATACGTTGTCTACCCGGTATGATGAACAGCGAGGAGCGATTTTTTATGTCGCTTAACGAATGTCAAAGTGAAATCTCGTGAAAAGAGTTAATTTTACGATTCGTTTAAAGTCAACTCGCTTAAAGTTAAACGAGTCAACTTTTCGCGCTCGACGAAGCTGAGAAATCTCACGCTGTATTTTTGTTCGCTTTTTGAGTTGTAATCTTTGTCTGTTTTTCCAATAGTTATTAAATATTTAGGTGTCATGATTATGCAATAGTATGCAAGAGAGGGTAGATTTTGCTTATTCAGCTAACTAAAAATGTTTCGGTTTGATTATGCAAGAGTATGGATTTCGGTTTTGTGCTATTTTAAAACAATTAATCATTGCTATTACAGTTTGATTATGCAACAGTACGCAAAAGACGCATAAATGTTCCTGATTTTGTTTATAAAAGTTATCAAGGAAGCATTTTAAACACGCAAAAGACGTAAAAATGTTCCTGATTTTGTTTATAAAAGTTATCAAGGAAGCATTTTAAGAAGCATTTTATAAGCGATTTCAGCAGAATTAAAGCAGAATTATACAATACATTCTGAACAGAAAAATAAATTCAACAATTTCCCATAAAATGTACTTCACAGATTTCTCGAATAACAACCATTTCATTATCTCAACTAGAAAATACAAAAACTTAACTTGTAATACTAATGACATGAGGTTAGGGTTAGGTAGGGTAGGCACGCAAATCTTCACTAAAAAAAGACCGACAACCACACGTTAAATCGTTTGGCTCACGAAACCTCGCCGTGTCACTGAAAGCCTATCTGCATTCTATTTCCTATCCTTTTTTTCCAAAATCAAAAACATGACGGTAAAATTAAATCAAATAAATTGCCACTTTTACATTCTATATAGTGAAACACTTAAAGAAAACAAACTGCTCGTAGTGTAAACGAACGTTTCTGTAACAGGCTATTCTCTTCTAAAAATCACATCTTTCTTAGTTCATCCACCACCCTTAACCCCCCCCCCCCCCCCCTCACTCAAAAAATATTAAGACTTTTAACAAGAATTAACTTCAAATACCAATAAAATAAAAACCAATTCATTTCTAAAATTTAAAATGATCCATTTAATCCCTAATAGTTAGGAAACAGATGACACCACAACGGCATTAGATCATTCCTTCAACAACCATACACAACTACCTAATTACTCCATTTAACAGAAAGACAGACATCGCTAATCTAAACCGGAAAAGGTAGATATTTCGGCCCACCCACAATTAAACAAGTTTCAACAAAATATTACAGATCATACAACATTTAATAACCAATCTTAAACAATTTGTCAATATTGCTAACCTTTACATTCAAACGCTATTTCGGACAACTCATCTCTTCAAATTGTAAATCATCTTCATTTTCTTTCAACTTACCAATTAAACGTTATGCTTATAAAAACACAGACCTACCCATTGTTTTATCAAACATATGCTGCTTCTCAAACATTTAAAACAATGTCTCTGAAATAGACATACAGTATTCTCACGAATAACCAGCATCACAGCTACCCTTGGCTACAAGTATAAACGCAATAAAACTTCATCATACTTCGAGCATAAATTTGCTTTGGCGCTCCGTCATAGTCCATCATTTCATGTGAAAGCCGACGAGAGACAGCGGCGACCACAGGACCATACTGCCGACACTTAAAGATAACGTCTATTGACAGTTGAAAACCAAATTTTTGAAACTCCTTTTAACTCCTATTTCAGTCGCACACTACAATTGTAGAATTTCTAACCATCACAAAACCAAAATTACCAAAAATAATACCCTATTTAACGACTGACCATGACCTCAAAAACCTTAACATATCGACCCGAACATCACTATATACTGTACAAAACGAACTCCGCTCTCCCAAAGGAATGTAACTGCAACGCTCCGGTGACCAAAACTTACGACATTCTATTCTAAATCACGTAAACCATTCTACATAAGACATTGTAAGAACGCGTTTCGATTTTTCAACAATTTCAAGTAAAATTGGATCGCTTGAAATCCATTTTGTTGCTAGACCTCTAGCTCTGAGGTCGTTGGTGCGCGTAGAAATTCGTAGCGAACAGCACATATAGAACACTGTACAACATTCCGCCATCACCGAAAACAATTAGGGATCGCGGCACATTGTTTCCATATAAGTATAATTACTTGATAACTACGGTAAGGCAAATTGCTAGTTGTAATAGAATAAACTGTGCGTTTGTTGTAAAGTCAAATGGCTAGCCTGGCACAACAGACTTTATTTTTTAATGCGTTTCAGAGCAGCGCTAAACGAGTGGCCACCGCAAAGCGGAAGGGCATCTAAGGAAAGTGGTTTTAATGATAAGATTTGACAGTGATTTGCGTTTAAAAACACAGGTGCTGTAGTGATATGATGAGTAATAATATGCGATGAATTTGACTTTCCACTGTTCGTCCTTTCGTGTGAATAAAATTATTAGTTGTTAGATCGGTAGATGATTTTTGTCGCAATGATAAGTCTTCAATTCTCTTTAAACTCTATATAATATTGGTTAGTTTATAGATACTTAAGGATTAGAAAACAGGTGTCGTGTGCGTCGTGCCTTCCACGAGCCATTGTAGTCCAAGTGTATCTGCTGCCTACTGTGTAGGGAGCGAGGGGGGGGGGGGGGAGGGAGAGAGAGTAGTGAGTGATGTAAGAAAGATCTGATTTTTAGAACACAATCAATAGCCTGTTACAGAGATGTTCGTTTAGACTACGAGCAGTTTGTTTTCTTTCAATGGTAAACTACATAGAGTGTAAAAGTGGCAATTTATTTGATTTAATTTTGTGCTCATATTATTGGAGAGAGACATTACGGCGCTCTGAATCGCCGCAACACCGGCAAAATAAATTACGGAACACCGCATCGCCCCAAGAAAAGTCGACGAAACACCGTCACCGCAATATATCTTTTTGTCAAGTTACCATGAAAAAGGCTTAGGATTGGCGACCAGCAGAGTATTGAAGATTAACTAGACAGTATTGTACTGTTTTTTGTTACAAATTTAACATAATGGTACCTGCTTTTCAAAATTAAGTGCGAAGTAAATAACATATAGAGGCTAAATTTAGAGTCAAACAGGAAACGGCGACACCGCAGATAATTTTGTTGCACCGAACACCGCAGACTGTAAAGTGTAAACATCGCACACCGTAAAGTTTGAGATCACCGCAACACCGCAAGCTGGGATTTTATTCACCGCAACACCGCATAAAAAAATGAGCAACACCGTAACACCGCAAATCTCCAATGCCCACATCTTATTGATTTAAAAAAAAAGAAGAAAATAGCGTGCAGATAGTCAGACTCTGGCGGCGTTGTATAAGTGACGTTATTAAGAGCAGTGTAACGATATTGTTTGCATAAAGAAAAACCGCCAGTTCTGTAAGATTTATTTAGCACTTGGAAATTGTAACGATATTCTATGGTGATTTGATAAATAATAAATCGGGTATTTGTGTTTAAATGAAGATGAATTGGTATTTAAAGAGATTACTGGACGTTCCGTGTGTGTTTATTGATTTAAAATAGTTACATTTTATCAACTTAGAGGCGGTCCGTCTTTATTCAAAAGCTGTTAATTCGATTTCTAGAGTTGTTACTTTAGAGAGTAATATTTGGAAAACGCGTTTAGTATTTTGTATTGTGTAAGATATGTCGAGTATAGAAAAATTGTATTTTCATTTCATAAGTTTTTGGCGAGTTTAATACAGTGGCTCTTTTGTGGTTAGTAATCGGAGATAGGAAGTGTTTATGGCGTGCTAATTAGAGTTAAAAGCATGTAATGCATATTTGCGATTTTACACTTTGATGACTTGTCAACAATTTTCTGTCAAAATTGTTCGGCAAAGTGATGTCGGTTGACGTCGCTTTGCGTCGTTTTATACGACTCTATACCCATCACAGCAAGAAAACAACCAAGGGACACTGACAAATGAAATGCGCGAAAAAGGACTCCAT
The DNA here is from genome assembly GCA_022457155.1 of Cladopsammia gracilis. NCBI lineage: Eukaryota > Metazoa > Cnidaria > Anthozoa > Scleractinia > Dendrophylliidae > Cladopsammia > Cladopsammia gracilis. Next base: position 453,366 of record JAJGOT010000070.1, read on the forward strand.
ATAGTGAACCAGTTAAACAACAAACCTGGAAGACATCACCCGGAACCATTCTGATCTAAGAAACGCAAAAACCACACTCCCCTCGAAAACACTCCCCCCCCCCCCCCTCTCCCCCACCGCCCAGAACGCAATAAACGATCTCAGTTTCACTTTTCACAGCATTAAACTAAATCGCAGCGCCACGTGCATTTTTAAAACAATGTAAGCTGTCAAATTTTATCGTTAAAAACGCTCCGCAACGGCTCAGATGACATATCTGATCCACAACTCAAATGAAATAGCTGTTCTATATTTCAGTGAAAATATACTTTTATACAAAAATAACGGCTTCTCATACCTTTTATATTTGGTGTCTCTATTGAAATCAAGGTACTCTCGACTCTCGAATCTTCACAATTAACCAAACTCAACTTCACAAAACATATACAAACATATACATATACATGACATGACAACAAATGAAAACCACAAAACCACACGACGGAATCTCTACAAGCCGAAAACTTAATCGCCCGCGAAGCGTATTAAATTTGGATATTCTTAGCACCAAAATATGGGTATGACATAATCGTACAAGCATCGGACTACTAACAGTTCTCAAATGACTAAATACAGCCGTTTACTAAATTTCCCAAATTTCATAACACCCGTGCGAAACGCAAGGACACAAAAAACAATAAACACCTTTTACCTTACCATCGCATGCTCACTGGAGTCCGCACGATTTATTAAGGTAAAAACAAACTAAATCGTTACACGGGAAGTGACAACAAACAGAACTTTGGAGAGAACGAACGAGCATCCATAGCATGAAAAAATCCCCATACCGCTCGCTACGAAAAGACAGAAGAAAAATCCCCCACTTACACTGGACGAAAAAATGGATTTACATGGGTGGCAAAACAGTAGTAAACATGTAGTAAAGATGACATTTGCACAACTTTGCTCATCTTTGCAGCAAATCAAAACTTGATGTTTGCACTTTATTTGCAAAGAAAGCAAAGCTGGTAAATTCCACATTTTCTTTATGTTTGCTTGGCATGGCAAAGATGAGCAAATATGAAATTTGCTTGGGGTAGCAAAGATATAGTAAATTTTTGCGCAGATGCATATTTACACCACATTTGCACACAATTTGCACGTGAGCAAAGATGTATGTTTACATTCACTTTACAGCAAGTGCAAATTTGGTTCAAATTTAGAGGCCCAAATTTGCTACATATTTGCTCAATGTGCAAACTTGAGTAAATCCATTTTTTCGTCCAGTGTTATAAACAATTGTCTTCAACTTGCCGAGCTCAATCGAAACAGAACTTTACAAGAATTTGAAATCCTAAATGACTGAGAAACTGACAGCTGTGATAGATATTGTCTTTAGCATAGCCATCTTTAGCATTTTAACTCGCCCATCGACCGCGACCCTTAAAAAATCTATCTTGAATGCCAGCGTTCGCTGCAGCAGTGGACCCTCCGGCTCAAATTCTATGAACACTGGTAATCAAAACGTCTATAAACTCTCTAAAACCGTCCATAAGAAACTCCATCGTTCTTATGTAGTTAATCCCCTGGCAATCGCTCTGAACAGCGGTAAATCTTCAGAGAGATCAATATACGCAGCTGCGATGTATTGCTCCAAGGCCTTCACAGGACAAATAGGAATGGCTATCGTTACAATCGCAATCCACGCCCCATCACGAAACTGGTCAGTCTTTGACGATTCTAAAAATATGGAAACATAAGAGCAAAAACTTAGTATCACAAGGTCTTACAACGCATAACTCAGTGAAACGGAAAAACCCGCCAAAACCCTGTAGCGGACATTAAGCACCGAAGAACAAGAACTGACTTCATTAAGCAGCCACTGCAACTAAACTGCAAATTGAAAAGGGTTGACACGCAGGCAACAAATGTGATTACACCAACCCCACTGTTTCCATCTTTTCAAACCTCCTAGGTAAGAACACATACTAGTCCGCTCTAAAAGCGAGGGAAAGCGGAGAAGACCCTGGGAACCTGGTAGGCCTGTGCAGCTCTACTAGCCAATCGTTTCTGAAGACTTATTTTATCAGTGGATATTCGGATCAATATGCTTGCCAATTACTTCTTTAAGTTCAACCAACCTACTGGTTTGCCTCCGCAAAGGCACTTAACATTCATGTTCTACTCACTAATGAAACCTAGTAAGGCCGAAACAACTTTTCATCGCTGCCTCTCCAATGGCATAAATTTAGCTGTACAACATGCGTATCGCGAAGGTAAAGTTCAAAATGGCGGCTCCGAACCGCCTGGATAATACTGTTCAACTACTCTAAGAATCAAGGAGTGTGTTCTCTTCTAGCCTGCGCACAGACGTGTAATATTTCCTTTGTGAGCGAGGAAATCGGAGACGGCTGCACACAGGCTAGTTCTCTTCACGCTAGTTTCTATTTATTATAAGCTTTATTTCATTCGCAGAACCCACGTTTATCTTATTCAGGTGCACTTGCAGTCGACACTCCGCGCTCATTTCTACTGCGCATTTTGTTACGCATGTCACGCAAATGTACTTTAACACATACGTCATGCATTGTAGAGCACGGAAGTTAACAAACATGGCAAATACATGGTCGCTTTGAGAACTTCACAGCAATTTTACTCTCTTGGATGCTCGATGACCCCCATTATAGGCTGCTAAGAAAAACTATTTTACCTCTCAATTCAATTTAAATAAAAACTGTTTAAAGGCAACTTGGAACTTAATAGGCACGATAATAAATAGGAAAAAGAAAACCTCACCCCCCATAACCAACCTTTTTCGTAACAATAAATGTTATACAAATAAGAAAGACATCTGTGAACAACTAAATTCATATTTCGTTAATATTGGCCCAAAACTTGCTGCGCAAATACCAACGCCTGATGCACAATTGGCCTCTCTCTGCGTCGACACAAAACAAATTCTAAATTGAAATAAAGTAAATAAAATAAATATAAATAAATAAACAACTAAATAAATAAATAAATAAAAGTCAACCGCCTCCAGCGGAGAGCACCAATAGAAGGAATTAACATACGACAACTCCTTAAATACACTTACCAAATACCTTGATACTACATAACAACAAGACCATATTTTTCAGCTAATTAATTAAAAAACGCAGAAAAATCTTATCCTCTAGTCTCAATTCCACAATGAATTGACAGCTTTTTTTTAAAAAAAAAAATATAACACGCGTTCTCTAAATCTTCTCCTTTCTTGCACCTTAAAAAAATCTAGCTGTAATCTAACGCATTAACGAGATGGCTTTAAGAGCCCTTTGATTAAAATACTCTATTTGGATGAAATCAGATACTCTCTTTCGTCTGTTTCATTTTGTATCTACATTCACTGATAACGTTCCTGTCGCTTTTAGATTCTGTACTTTGGTCATTGTATGGTCTTTATATCACATATTTATTGGCTTTTTCTCAGTAGAATATAAAGTATAACAGCATCACAGGAAAGTACTTCTCATTAGATGCCATTTGAATGACCACACAGACTCAAAAATTAGAAACATGTTGCCTGACTCAAATTTTAAAGGGAAAGATGTTATAAAATTAAAAAATATATATATATATATATATATATATATATATATAAACACACAACAAATATTTGTGAAATGCAAATAAACGAGTCTAAAATTGTTCGTTTGCTTTATTGTTGTTGTTGTTGAATGCCCAGTCATGTTTTAAAAAGATTAAATAAATCGTTCGAAAAGGGATATTTTAAACTAACACGTTTTGTAAAGGTTTGTCTCATGTGAGGCAGACGCTTTTTTATAAAACTCCTAAAGTCAAACATTTTCCGAAAAAAAAGATAAGGCTTATATATTTAACGATACAACCCTGAGAGAGCATGAAGTTGAAATTCTTACGGGAGTTCTTAAGCAGCCGTTCCTTTAAATAGGTCATACAGAGCTTGTTGCTTGTTTGATTTATTGTTGAAATACACAGGTACCGCAATTCCACAAATTTTTGTATCAAAATAACCCAGTCACGTCTCGCCTTTCGAGCATACAGCGTGTCCTGGGATACCTTGGTATTCGTGCCAAAGGTCATTGACGTCAGCAGACTTAGAGACACTTGATTTCGGTCCCAACGTTACAGTTTCATTGTTATATTTCCGTTCTTGTTTCCTTGTATTTTTGGTTGGATTTGTTAGTAGTAGGGGTTCAGTATTTTACTTCGCGTTTAAGATTTCCCGCATATTAATCTGGGTTTCCTCTTATCAAATGATTAACCTGGACTCAAGTCACAGTTTTGATTTTTTTGCATTTTAAACAAGTCCGCGACGTTGTCACACAATTAATACTGATTGGCTCTCACGAAGACAACACATAACAAGCTCCAAGCGTAAAATCATTTTTAAAGGAGGTCTTAGAGGCCCACCATGTAAGATTACAAAAAAATCGACTGTCCATGTAACTTTGATGGTTTTCTTAGCAATAAACGTGTTTGGAAAAAGATCAACTGTTTATTTCATTCACGTCTACTCTATCGCATGCGCATGGTTAACATATACAAATAGGTAGGAATTCAATGTCATGGAAAATGGTTTTGTGTATAAGGACAAAAACATGTTAAGGCGTTTAAATAATGAAAGCTATTATTTACCTCGTGGCAGAATTTTAATTCAATTTGGTTCTTTGATTTTGTCTGCTTAAAGTGTATATGACAGATTCTTCCTCGCGTTTCATCCATCAAAATTCGTGAAATTTCACTTCCGGTTGGGTACAATACCGTGCAAGAAGGGAGACTGGGGATAGCCGGGCTGTGACGTCAATAAAGGATCATTAGTTTCGTAGTTTCTCGGTTCTTTTCACACCTTAGAACCATGATTTGTCCTTGAGCCACACCAAAAGCTCTGCCGGAGAGCTGACTAGAGAAATGATTTAAAATTCCTCTAAAAAAAAATACATGCAAAGTGACACTTTCACACAGAAAAAGGAAGAAGGAAGAAAGCGATTGTTTAGTTGGGGACAGTCCGGCGCCCAAAAGTGTGACCACTTTTAATTAATTCGAATTCTTTCGTACCGATTATCCAATCATGTAAGAGCACCTTTAATTAATTCGCATTCTTTCGTACGGATTATCCAATGAGAGGGCGAAGATAGTTACAGCCAACCGCAAGAACAAAATCAAGGCAACATGTTACGAAGGGAAGAATACCATTTTTGGACGCTTTTCCTGCGCTGAACTTTGGCGTTTCTGTCCTCGAAAATAACACCGAAATGCAAAATGTTCAAGGTCAAATTTTAGCAAATCGACATCGGCTTACCTGCTGTAGTAAACAGTAAACGTTCGGCCGGGCGACGTATCAATTTAATAGCTGTAAGAACGCATTTTCCACGGCCAGAAGAACATAAATTGCAAATATTTATTTCTCCTACAAGTATCATTGGTATAATAATTCAAAATTATCCTGAGGTAATTGTGTATTTATGTTCTATTTATGTTCCGTATGCTTGGCTATTTTTCTGAATAGTAAAGCGAAACCGCCGCGCGATCTCGGCGGAATTACAACCAATGAATTAGATGATTCATAACACTCGTGTTTCGCTATTCGAAAACAAAAGAAACTTTTCTCATCTTTCATTGAGGACTATGCTGTTGCAGCAAGCTAGACCAGATCTCGCATCTTTAGTTTATAAAAAGCTATCCACAAACACAACTCCACACCTGATGCTTCGCCAGGTTTCACAGACCTGGGCATGGATCATATATATTTTCATGTTCGGAAGTTACAAATGCTATCTGTCACGACTAAAAACAAATTTATAAGCCCTCTGAAAGCTGCGAACTTGATGATTTCAATGAACTTCAATAGCTATTGCTAAATTAGTTGAATCAGCAGAATCTGATTCTCGTGAAATGCCCTGAACTTGTTATTTCGCTCGTGCTGAGTTGGAAAAGGTTTGTACGTTTCAATTATCCACCACTGAGACTCACCGAATATCGACTATCCCGGGTTCACTGAGGTAAGGTTTGTATTTCGTTTAGGGATTTTGTTCAGGGAAAAAACACTTTATATTTTGAGCGACAATTTGTAGTCGCTGAGGTGACCCGCATCTGTCAGCACGGTCAATTATGTAACTCATAAACGGCCGTAAAAATATAAACAAAAGCTCCATAATATAAATTTCGTGTGGGAATAACTGAGCAAGGACATCGTTATATCGGCTGTAGGACTTACTTTATTCTGCTTTATCGTTGACCATCTGATCTGAGCACAGGAAACCCAAGCGTAATGTTTGCATATTAGCGGAGCTCTCGCCGGGCCGAAGGCCCGGCTGCGCAGCTCCATACTCATAGAACCGATGCCCGCATTTTTCATGGTTATGGCTAGCGGAATGTTTCGCGGGCGCGTGCGTGTGCCGCCCGAACGCGCCCGCCCGTGTTGGGCAATTTTGAAACCAAAGCGAGGCTGTGTTTTTCGCGAGGCTACATGGCCAATGTGACGTGAGCTCGGTAAACACGTCAGTTGGAGCTGTGTTTAGCAGAGAACACCGTTTAAAATTATTTCCCTGCATTTTTTCGCGGTTTGCTACTCAAGACAGGTTTCACATTTTTCAAACAGTGGTCAAGACCGCATTTGAGGCTGCGTAACTCTGCAAATCAAGCGTTTTTGGAGGAACATGGAGCTAAGTGCTTATTTTTAAACCTGATTCCGTTTTAAATTGAAGCTAGTAGCTCGTCGAAGCATTTGTTTTCAACTAAACTCTTTTGAGTTTAATTCTTGTGCTTCCGACCTTTTCACCTTAGTTTAAAAGCTTAATATCATTAGTTTACTGTTCTATATTGTGCAATTTTTTAGGTTATATGTTGGCTACACAGCCGTTAGCTCGGTAAACACTTTAAAAGTTGGATCTTTCGCAGTGTTTAGCGGAGCAGTAAAGTCGTTATTTCCCTGCCTTTTTTCGTGGTTTGCTACTCAAGAAAGGGATACTAATTAAGGGATACTCAGAAGCCGCTTTAGTGGAAAAAGAAGAGCTTTCAGGGATAAAATCTTGCTTCGAGGAACCCTCATACGTTTTTATCAATGCAGTAGCAATGCGGGAAGATGTCTTGTTTTTATCACGGATTTCAGATTTCAGAACCGAAGAAGCGGAGTTTTAACGAATTTCCAAGCGGTCCAGTGACTTAAAGGTAAAATAAATCACATTTTTCGATGGGAATTTATGTTGATATCAATTTTTGATTGACTTTTCCTTTGTGTTCTCTTAAATTTTGGAGACATGTTTATGAAACGTGCTCAAATTAAGTCGTGTTTGTTATCTTGAATTTCATCGAGGACAGCTCTGCCTTGATGCGCTATAAATGGTATACGTGTTTTTAAACATAAACTAATGGAGATGTGAATAACATTTCTCGAAAGAAGATTGTGTTGTCCATTTTTATGTGTTTGTTCATTCATTACATAGATTGAAAAGCGATTTTATGTAAACAAAACAAGACTTAGATTTTCTGTCAGGCTTCACTCGCGTCGCCTTATGCAAATATGTTAGTGTATTTTTGCAATTTTGATTTCCAAATCAGTTTCTCGGGCAATTTTTGACAAACAAAAACTGTATTTTATTCGGAAAGTAGTCGTACTAGTTAGTTGTTTTTGTGAACTTTTCTACGGTCCAAATGTATTGTGCAGACTGTCGGGTAATACTGTTTTTTGAGAATTGCTAAAATTGAAAAATAGCCCGGTCGTCAGTCTTAATTCTTGTGCTTCCGACCTTTCACCTTAGTTAAGTTTCACCTTAGTTAAGCTTGTTCCTTTTCTCCAGCTCATTTCGATTTTTACCATAATTTGTACTTGCAAGAACCTGTTAATTTAACATTTCAAACCGACTTTTTGAACAAACTTGAAAACATTAAGTGAGAGCGAAATTTTACCCTGCGAAGGATTTTTATCTTTGGCTTAAATTACCCACGCAATGCGTGGACTTTCTTCAGGGAAAACCCCCGGTTCAGACGGATTACCTCAAGAATTTTATGCACTAGTCAACTGAAACCTCGGCCCCCCGACCCCCGGGACATAGCGGGGAATGTAACAATTTTACAGTGTTACATTGTTACACTATCCCCGCCCTTCGGGGAATCTTTGCTTGTACAATCCCCGCCCCCGTGGCCCCGGTGTGGAGACTTCATACCCACAAAAGTAACATCAGATGACTACATCATCATGGGATAGAAAGATTCTTGATTTATTTTCGGTATTTGCATTTTGTAAAACCCTTGAACAACCCTCCTTTCACTGGTCATTCGACTCGCACTATTATTCATTGTATTCAATAATAGTACGTCCGTAGTATCTCGGCCTTTTATGGCGTTTCTTGGGTGTCAATATCAACTATCTATACAGCCACCTTAGAAATTAATTAACAATAACAATAAAACATTAACAATAAAAACAACATGTTCACCTGAACATCAGAACCCTAGTACAAAACACTTCAGTATGGTGAACTGAAATTTTTGAAAACTACGAAAAAGCAGCGGACTTCTAGCAGTTTGCGGCTTTGCGAAGCGGCTTTGCGAACGCTAACTACATCCCTTATGAGGAAATTTGTAACACTGTCTGCACTTATTTCACTTCTCGCGTACACAGATTTTTGGCCTTTACTTGACACCTAAGAAAAAACAAAACAAAAAGATTTAATCTACGGTCATTTAATAAAATTGAACGAGTTTTTGAAACTATTTTTAGCATGCACTTGTTTTGGGTGCGCCTAGAAAAATGATCTTTACCCGTTTCTCTGAGTAAAATACCAAAAAATAATAACCAAATTGTGCTTTATAGGTATCAAAAAAACAATATCTAGTCCCAAATTTTCTCGAGAGAGTTTACAAAATTCCTCATAAAAACATAAATTCCAATGCGAATAGTTTACGTTGGATCCGTTTGAGGAATATTCAACAGCAAGAATGACGAAGACATAAATAATTCATTCTCGTGGAGAATATCATTCACGGATTGGGCAATGAAGCATGAATCCCTAGCTGAGTCCTAATAAAACTTACGGATGGATAAAAAAAAAAAAAAGAAAATACCACAGGATTTAACTCACCTTTTCATCTGTTCCATTCATCTTGCCGGCGAATGTCAACGAGGAAGAGTATTTAGTGTGCTATTTTTGTTCTTCGGTCCCATTCCCTCTCAATCAAGCCGAAATCCCGGCAAAATGACAAACGTGTTACTGACCCCGTCCCCCCGGGAAAATGCTTTATCACAGGAACGTTTTTCCCCGGCCATGCCCCCGATACTCCCCCGCTATGTCCCGGGGGTCGGGGGGCCGGGGTTTCAATTGACTAGTGCATTACGCTAAATTCTGGGATCTTTTAGGCCTTATTCTGTTCGAAATTATAAATTTAGTTTGGAAAATAATTCTCTCAGTGATTCAATGGAAGGAAGCGTGACTAGATTACTTTACAAGAAAGATGATAAGAAAAACCTCAAAAATTGGTGGCCCGGCCATTTCGCTACTCAATGTTGATTACAAAATTTGTTCAAAATCTTACAGACTTTCAAAAGTGTTACCCTCGATTATTTCAAGAAGATCAAACTTGTTCCGTCCCAGGTAGGACGATTTTTGAGAATTTATTTCTCTTGCGTGACACTCTAGATTATATAAATATTACCAAGTATCTTGCTGAATATTGATCAAGAGAAAGCCTTTGACAGGGTAGAAAAACATTGGTAAACTTTTTACCACTGTTTTAAGTCGTTTTGGATTTTGCCCTAATTTCCAGCGTCGATTTCTACATTATACTGTCAAGCAAATATGAAAATTATAGTTAATGGTTTTTTGACTAAAGAAATTCCACTCGAGTGGGGGGTGAGGCAGGGAGATCCCCGGTCTCCATAGCCTCTTCCAGGCGTTCAGTTAGTGGGCGAAAGAAAAATCGGACGCAGGAGAAAAAAAACGAGGGGAGGCTAGGGAGAGGGGGAGAGGGGGAGAGGGGGCGAAAGTTCTTTCGCCCCCTCTCCCCAGCCTCCCCTCGGTTTTTTCTCCTTCGCCCGATTTTTCTTTCGCGCCCCACTAATTGAACGCCTGGAAGAGGCTACGGTCTCCACTTTTGTACGTTTTATGCGCAGAAGTTTTGGCTACCAGTATAAGAAAGGATGATACTATTGAAGGTTTTCTCCTTCCAGAAGCCTGAGGAAAGCGTTTTAAATATAAAATTCACCAATATGCGGATGACTCCACATGTTTTGTAAAAAAAATTTTTTTCTTTAGACAAATTGTTTACCTTACTTCACAAATACCAGACAGGTACAGGGACTAAATTAAATGTGGCAAAGAGTACAGAAGCCATGTAGTTAGGAGCTTGGTGCTCACGTCCGGACACTCCTTATGGCCTGACGTGGGTGTCAAGAATGTGAATCTTGGGTGTCTGGTTTAGCAATGGCACTGCAAATGTAGAACCAGATAACTGGTTACCACGCCTTTCCAAGCTAGATTAAAATTTGAAGCTGTGGAAGGGTGTGGGGTGTTTTCACTCCCACCCTATCGGCACTACTCAATACTACGTTTTTAGTCAATGTTAAGACTATTTTCTTTTACCTAATGGACTTCTGCTGACGACGAAAATGACATGCGAGCACGCTTTTTCATTAACACCATACTTTATGGTATATGGGTTTTTCGAAATAAAGCAACTTTTCACAATGGCACAAGAACTCTCAGGCCACTGTAAGGGACATAAGGAATGACATCACAATACAGTTGCAAATTGCCCGGGGGTTACTTTGCAAATTTTTGGGCGGGGGTGTGCCGCTGGGACTCTGAGACCCTTAACCTATACTATACCATTTTAGCTGCATTTTGCAACCCTATTCTAGACTAAACACCGAAAAATCCTACCCTATCCTAGACCTTTTCTAGACTCGCTATTTTGCAGAAACTCATTCACTATCACAGTCTAAGATACCAGGGGTCAGTAAAAATGTCGTACAGCACACCTTACCGATTATTAAATGCCATTTGCCAGTAAACCTCGTCTAGTCTAAATTATTCATGCAACTGATCAGTTTTGCGGAAAATGATACCCTATTCTAGACCAAAAATCTCTGATTACAGACTAAACTGCCTGAAAACCATACCCTTCACAGCGGCACATACCTATATAGCTCATATATGGGAGTACCCCCCCGCCCCCTCACCGCGAACAGAAATTTTCTGCTTTGTGGTGTCATCCGAATATTTGTGGAATACAACAGTCAAAGCTTGTGACTAATAATTTTGGTACTGGCAACTCATCATTCATTATCAGAAATGACTAAATTAATCATGTGCAAACCAGAAAGGACTTTCAAGTGGACCAAACGATCGGAAATGAATTTTATAAATAATCCCTTATGGACTAGACTTTCAAGTGACTGTAAACCGGAACTGGCCTTGTATTATTGTAACCGGAAATGACTAGCTTTAACTCAGGATGCCTTGTAACCAGAAATGATTAGCCTCTCAGGATAATATTGTAAACTTTAGGGATTTGTTATTGACAAAGAAAACATTTTAAAAGAAAAAAAAAACACTTCTGTTGTGTTTAGCGGAGAAAACGGTTTGCAAAATCATTTTTCCCTGCTTTTTTTTGCGGATTGCTACTCAAGAGAGGTTTCACATTTCTCAAACAGTGTGCTTATGTGGAATTTATGCAGTCTAAATGTATTGTGCAGACGGTCGCGTAATTAGCTTACTGTTTTTGAGAATTGCTAAAATTGAAAAATAGCCTGGTCGTCAATCGTAATTCTAATTTTTCTTGTGCCTCCGACCTTTATCAACATCGTTTCTGTTCGGAGAGCTCCCGGGGGTGGGGGGGGGGGGGGGGGGGGGGGTACTTAGGTCAACTTTTGCTGGGTATGTGCCGCTGGCCTTTCAGAGCCCCTACCCCATTATAGTCTATTCTGTGGCCAATTATAGACCCCATCTTAGTCACTTTTGAGTAAATGTAAATTTCACAATCCCAACTTAGTCACTTTCTGCTTTCTGTTTAGCCATCTACCTTGAGTTCGGAACCCTTTTAACTGACCTTTAACTAGGTCATCATCCTCAAATGAATTGACACATTTATTAAATGTAGAAGACTTTACTTTTCACTACAAACCTTCTGCTACATTTGTTAACCGAAAATATTTACAAGCTAAAACTACCCAAAAAAATACTTGCCAGAATTTTCTTACCCCCCAAAATCCCGACAATTTGCGACCCCATTCTAGTAACTCTATTGAAAATGCAACCCCATTATAGTCAATCCAGTCGTGAAAATGCGACCCCCATCCAGCGGCACATCCCCATTAGCCCATTACTAGGAAGTACCCCCCCCCCCCGGGAGAGCTCCGCTGTTAGGCTAAGCCTATCTATATATATTAATGATATTTGAAAATATAAGACAGTGTATGGAATTTCGAATTCAACGTTTTAAGCAATATATAAAATCAAAATTGCTGAATAAAATCGTTGAAACATTTACTGGTGTCGTATTCTATCTTTATACAGTGTTTCTACGCTATTTGAAGGATTTTTAGTCCATTTATCTTACCTTGTATAATAGAATGGAAAGGAAGGAGAGTTCGGTCGCTTTCGGCGTTCGACACGTGTCCACAATTGGCTCATTTGTCGCACAAAAATAGGTGCTGCTCCCATTCTGACTGGTCGTCCTCACAGTAGAATAACGTTAAATTGCATTTCTTCGAACAACTTGAACATCCCTTGTTGATTATGATGAACAAGCCGCTCCACAAAATCACATAGCACTGCAAAATAGGCGCCAGAGAGCGTGAAGAACGGAAGAGACCACGGATGCGCGGTCAACACTGGGTACCAGAGTAAAATCAAACCCCACAGGGAAGGGAACGTTCAATTTTGTCAACCTGTCAGTTTTGTTGCGCCTACCACCCGGTGAGGACCAAGTTATCAGTCTGCTGGTCATGATTTCGACGTTAAAACGGCCTCTTGAAGAGGAGGAGACAAGGAAGAAGCGACGGAAAACGGACCGTGTATCTGTTTCCTTCTTTACGTCTATTAGAAATAGGCCATTTGCACGATGACGTCATATGACTACAACTACCAGAATCCTTCAGTTTTTTGTTTTGTAGTGCAAATTAGGGCTATTGTTATTTAAACCGCAATGGGATTAAAAAAATTAAATAAGAAAGGAAAAACGAAATAAATTCTGGTAGTTGTAGTCAAATGACGCCATCGTGCAAATGGCCTATTGGTAAGTAAAACATTTACCAACATTTACATTTACATTGAGCTCGGTTCAGCTCTTACGCTTTTGCAAGACATTAAATTTTTTCTTTATGTAATAAAGGCCTGGTCGCACTACAGTCAAAAACAAAAATTAGCCCGTGCAAAAATCGAGGAAAACAAAAGAAACCGTTCCGGTGGGACACGCTTTTTGTAGAATGTGTTTGTTTTTATGTCATAACACGCAAATAATGGCCGTGTTTTCACGAGCGATTTTTCTAGTCGCTGAGCGAGTGACAGTCGGAAATCTCGTGAAAACAGTTGCTTGTCCAACTCGCTAAAAGTTAAGCGAGTCGGCGAACTACAATAGAATTCTCATTAAATTTAAGGTTACAGTGTACCTTCGGGGGTGTCTCCAGTATAACAGCTCTAGCGTCTTAAGATTACATTTAATATACCTAAACCCAGATATCAAATTAAAGCTTATAGAGCTGGCTATCTAAATATGGAAACCATTTGGTAATAAAATGAATTGTCGAACTTTTTACGACGTCTAAATTCGAACGTCCGAATCAGCTTTAAAACGCTATAACTCAAAGCGATTATTATATTTTGCTAATTTGATTTGTTCTCGGGTTTCCGGACACGAAGCGCTAAAAAAACGTGTCGGCGATTTTCCATATTCAATTGCAGTGAAAAGTTACAGAATATTTTCGAAACGGGGAGAAAAAAATTGGAATGATCGCACGGAAATGCCTCTTGACGAAAAATTTTTCGGAATTAAGAAATTCGCCGACAAGTTTTTGTTGATTATATGTTAGCCTAGCTTCTGTTCAAATTTGAGGAAAATCGAACAAATTCCCTTTGAGTTGTAGCTCTTTAAAGTGTCCCCAACAAGCGAAAAATTAACTTTGAGAAAACGGCGCTTAAAAAAACATATCGCTTAATAAACAAACTCCGCCCACAAAAATTATACCGTCATTTCTCCGTCAATTTTCACTATTTTTCGATAATTTTTTTTTTGGATGAAAGTTCATTCTGTAAACTTTATTTTAACGCCAAAAAAAAATGTTCAATAAATTTTCGATCTGAAGGTACACTGTAACCTTAAGCCACCAAACCAGGTCGCTTAAGCTTGTCGGCAATTAAACAACAAAGAAGGACATTGTATTGTCGTTCTTTTGTGTTCTAATTTTCTATTGTTTTAACAAAAGAAAATATATCGCGCATGGTATAAGAAAAATGAATAAAGTTCTGTCCGTGAAAACGCATAAATTTTTTAAGCTGCTTAACGCGGTCAGTAAACAAATTACCTACAGGAATGTTAAGCGAGAAAAACCGCCTCGTGAAAACACAGCCATAATCTGCCAAATTAATTTCAGGCACTCACGGGCAAATGCTTTTTTGTTTTACTGATATAGCATTTTAATTACCGATATAAAATTCCATTAATTTTTGTAAAGAAAAAGCATGCTTTTACCTCGAATAGCGTATGGCGTGTTTCACAACAGTGACAAAGCACAATTCAGTTGCACGGTTTACGTTTTCACAAAAAAGTAAAAACAGTAAAATGTCAATTGACATTTTACCGTTTTTACTTTTTCCATCTTTTCTTCCTTGTCTCCTCCTCTTCAAGAGGCCGTTTTAATGTCAAAAGCATGATAAGCAGAGTGACAATTTGGTCCTCACCGGGTGGTAGGCGCAACAAAAATGACAGGTTGACAAAATTGAACGTTCCCTTCCCTGTGGGGTTTGATTTTACTCTGGTACCCAGTGTTGACCGCGCATCCGTGGTCTCTTCCGTTCTTCACGCTCTCTGGCGCCTATTTTGCAGTGCTATGTGATTTTGTGGAGCGGCTTGTCCGTCATAATCAACAAGGGATGTTCAAGTTGTTCGAAGAAATGCAATTTAACGTTATTCTACTGTGAGGACGACCAGTCAGAATGGGAGCAGCACCTATTTTTGTGCGACAAATGAGCCAATTGTGGACACGTGTCGAACGCCGAAAGCGACCGAAGTCTCCTTCCTTTCCATTATATTATACAAGGTAAGATAAATGGACTAAAAATCGTTCAAATAGCGTAGAAACACTGTATAAAGATAGAATACGACACCAGTAAATGTTTCAACGATTTTATTCAGCAATTTTGATTTTATATATTGCTTAAAACGTTGAATTCGAAATTCCATACAATGTCTTATATTTTCAAATATCATTAATATGCAAACATTACGCTTGGGTTTCCTGTGATCTGAGCAGTGGCATTGAAATTCTTCATAACAAAATCGCGATGAGCGGATGTCGAAGCGCACGATTTTCCCGCAACAATTCTCATTTTGGAGTTACAAATTTAGTCTAGCGTAGAATTTCAAAGTTACAAACGGAAAACTTGACTTGAAAGATCGTTGAAGGTAAAGGCCCGAAAGCATTCTTGAAACAGATGTTTTTACGTTCCTGCATCGCTTGTTCGCTTGAGTCTTCTTCGGCTTCTGAATTCTTATTGGCTATTGCACGAAAGAATGCGCATAAATTAAAAGTGCTCTCATTTGATTGGATAATTGCACGAAAGAATGCGAATTAATTAAAAGTGGTCACACTTTTGGGCGCCGCACTGTAAAAGTACAACCTTTTCTTATTTATCAGCAGATGACTTATTGCTTGATTTTCTCCGTTTTGCTGATCAAGATCTGATTTTAATCCTAGACATCACGATAGGTTGATGGTACACGTCTTCTTATAGTCATTTTTAGCAATGATTGACAAAACTCAATTCGTTGAGATTGGAGTATTTTGATATTTTTCTTTGTAGAATTTGAATCTATCAAGCTCCTTAGGAACAAGCGCCAAGCTAATTTAGTCAAGAGCACAACAGAAGCTGTAAGCACTGCGGACACGGTCGCGATTCTGAAAATAAACAAATTTTTATCGGATTTAAAATCGCATCTATGTCATGCCAGGGGAGATAAGTGCCTTCCAGGACCTCCCGGTCCACCTGGTCCGAAAGGAGACAAAGGATCGCAGGGACAAAGGGGACAGACAGGAAGAACAGGAAACAAAGGAGACCGAGGCATTACGGGATTGCCCGGAAACCGGGGACCTGTGGGTTTGATGGGACAAGCTGGACTTAAGGGACAGAAAGGAGTTATGGGGGCTACAGGCATGCAAGGAGCTAAAGGAGAGCCTGGTGAATCGATTTCAGCTCCTGTTGTTTCTGTTTCTCCTAAAAAGCTGACAGTTAACGAAGGTGGATCAGCCTCGTTTCATTGTTCAGTCAGTGGTAATCCTGAGCCTGCAATTGCCTGGAGTAAACTTGACAAACAATCAGAAATAAGTCAGTCAGCGGTTTCGAAAGGAAAGCTGCTTTTAAAAACCGTGGGCGGAAATGACACGGGTACCTATAACTGTTCAGCGGCCAACATCTTAGGACAGGCGCAGGCACTGGTGCACCTTGTAGTAAACGGTAAGCTTTGCTTTCGTTAATTAATGTTACTTTTTTTTGTAGTATTTTTTGTTTTATTTCCAAAATGAATTATGAGGAAAAATGCACAAAAACAGAAATATTTAAAAAGTGCAAAGGTATAAAATTAATGAATAAGCGGACCGATGGCACACTTAGCTGAACTTGCCAATTAAGGTTAGCTTTGTCTTTCATTTCTTTTTTTTCGAATAAATTACTATCTGTTAGATATCCACTGGATAGAGATTTATACAGTGATTAGACATATCCGCCTTACGGGCAACCGGTTCGTTCAGTTCAAAGTCAAACAAGGTAACAGACTGCATTTTGATGCCGTAAAAGAGATAATAATAGAGACCTGTAGATCGGACTACAAGTACGAGACTTAGTACGAGTACGAGTACAATTTAGTTCCCGTACTTTAGATAATCACTTGTCACATCAATCTTATTTTTTGAGTCTCCTTATCTCCTGGCCTTCAGGAAGGAGTGAGAGTTCTAAAGAAATCACTTGCTTAAAACTATTAAGTTCCTAATACTATTGAACACAAACCAAACATTAAAAATATTTGTTGATTTGTTGCAGTTTTTCCTCGCGTTTCTCTTCATCCGGGACCTCATTACGCCATTGAAGGAAGCAGTTATGCCCTCCCAACCTGTCACGTGACAGGATACCCTGCACCAGTGGTCACTTGGAGAAAATCATCCGGTAAATTACCCCAGAGGAGGGTCAAATATAACAACAGTGGATTACAAATTCTACATGTTCGTAAAACTGATTCTGACTTCTACTTCTGTTCAGCAGCAAACCTTTTAGGACGTGTTGAAAAGAAAATACTCTTAGTTGTTGTCTCTCCTCCTCGGTTCACAGTGAAGCCTCCTGCGAAAGTTGTTGTACTGCTTGGAGGCAATTTGACGTTAAACTGTAGCGCTACTGGGGATCCACAACCTGTCATCAGCTGGAAAAAACAAGGAGGTCAACTGCCAGTTGGGCGGAGCAAGCAGATTAATGACGCGTTAGTGGTTAGAAACATCACCTTTAACGATGAAGGAAATTACATATGTATTGCAACAAATGCAGGAGTGTTTAAGTCGGAAACTGTGACCTGCACTGACGTTAAAGGTATGTTAAATGTTAATGGTATCTATTTTTTTAGTAA
Source organism: Cladopsammia gracilis (assembly GCA_022457155.1). Classification (NCBI taxonomy): domain Eukaryota; kingdom Metazoa; phylum Cnidaria; class Anthozoa; order Scleractinia; family Dendrophylliidae; genus Cladopsammia; species Cladopsammia gracilis. Next base: position 471,192 of record JAJGOT010000070.1, read on the forward strand.
GTGCAACCTAATATGTTTTTTGTCTTGAAATTAAGAACTTGTGTGCTTCTTTGATGTTGAGTTCAAGTGGACAAACTTGAAATAGGGGCAAACCTCGGCTATTAAATTCAGTTGAAGGTTTCCTTGCAAGTGCTCTCTAAGTGATCAATTCCCTTAGCAAGGAATTGGAATATGTTTTCGTGAGTGTGGTGGTAAATAAACCTCGGTATAATTGAAAGCTCCTATAGCACCAGGCGTAATGGGTATGAGTGAGTAAGTGTAGCGACCACTACTGTAAACCACCGCGACCACCTTCACGAATTGGGCTTTTTCTTTTATTTTTAAGCTCCTGAAAGTGACCACCGTGGAATTGTAAAGTTTATCCATTCACTTTTATCTGCATTTGGTTGTGTTAAAAAAACCTTTGAAAGAAACGTGTGATTTTGTCGACGCGTGCTGGAACTTTGTACTTTTTGTCAATAACACTAAAATGCGATGACCAACTTGTTCCTACCCTATCAGAAAGAACTCTCGTAAGCTACCTGCTCTAGTTACGACTACCTTATTTAAATGCCCCGGCGAATTACGTAGTCGCTTACGAGAGCTTTACTCTTGCTTCAGTGAATAGCCTACCTTTCTCCCCAGTCTCCCCAGGATTTCCCCACTCGTTCGCGCGCCGGTTTTTATCTACCCTCTTTTTTAGGTGTTCTCGGTGCATCCAGCATTCTTGGCAGCCTCGACAACAAGTACCGTGCCAAGTTGAATTCTTACGTAGGCCCAGTTCTCCAGCGTCCTGGCCGTAGTAGGTTTGTGAGATGTTGGCATGCTAAGACAGATGGTTGGGCGGCATCTACATTTCACAGCAACTGTGATGGAAAGGGTCCCACTCTCACCATCGTCCAAGTCGGCAGTTACATATTTGGTGGATACACTGACAAGTCTTGGGGTGGTAAGTAGTAATGACAGCCTGAATTGCCATATTTTATCGTGTATTGTTAGTTATTGAAAGTGGCGGAAGCCGATCTGTAATCCGATCCACGGATTCAAAACAACGAAATTCATCAGGTGACCTTTCGCGGCATCACTGCGCTGTGTTAACCCCCGGCACAAACCTATGTCTAATCAAAGAGCTACGGAATTCCATACTGATAACGTAGCATTTTTAAATGTGTGTCGCGCTGCGTTAACTGGAGACTGTGCAATAATTATCAGGAGGGGGGGGGGGGGTTGGAAAACCAGAGGGGAGGGGGGGGGCATAAAGTAAATTCAAAGCAAGGATAGGGGCGGCTCAACGTAAAAAAAGTCATTCAAGAGGAGGGGGACGGCTTAACATTTTATTTCAAGTGTTTATATATAGTTCTCACTGAAAGGCTTGATGATCTGTTCGTGGCTGAACTGCAATTTCAATCTGTTGCAATACGATTATCTATTCTTCTCTATCTCTCAGTAGTAATATAAAGACGAATATTGTGATAAAGCGTTTCTGGCTTTTAAAATTTGAATTGTCAACAACATTTGAACAGTAGAATATAGTTATACACTAGTGCACATATTTTGCCCTGGTGAAAATATTTTGCTCCAGTTCAAATATTTTGCAGTGGTTCAAAATAAATTTGAACCAGTACAGACAAAACTGCACCAAAATCATAATTTCACTACAACATAGATAATCATATTGCATAAGATTGAAGATGTACCTCAACCAGCATGGTCTTAAGATCAGTGGCGGTAAAAGTGGCACTGGTTGCACGAGTTCTTCAGTATGCTCGGGGTAATCATTCTTGCATCCCACGAGATACCCAAGAGAACGTTAACGAGGAAATTTCCAGTGCAAGCAACTCAGATTCTCAATCAAGTGATTCAGAAGTGGAATCGGATGGCTTTGTTGAACACTGCTTCGATGAGGTTATTTTTGTTCCAGATACGGATGTCCAACAAGTAAACATGTAGTATTGCTGTATATCGATCCACGTCTGGAACAAACATTACCTCGTAGCAACAACAGGTGGGTGTATATTAAGAAAATGCTGGGTATTTGTATATAAAAGGTGTGTAAAAGGGGGGGGGGGTTCATACAAAATTTCTGACAGATCAGGGGGGGGGGCAATAACTAAATTCACTCCTTTAGAAGGGGGATATTACCTAATATTTTGCTACGTGAAGCCCATTTTCCAACCCCCCCCCCCCTCCCTGATAATTATTGTACAGTCCCCTATGTAAGACGACCTGTTACCTGGTAACACTCGCGTGCTTTTGGAATTTCCTCTAGGTTCTAGAATTGATTAAGTTTAGAACATAGAACATGATGTACTAATTATAACTTGCAACTATTTTGTAATAAGACTCACTTGTTTGTGATCACTTAAGAGCGGAGCCGGAAGAGAACACCAAGGTGGCGGTTTAAGCCTAAGGAATACCGTTCAGAAGGACGTCGGACACCTTATTGAAACTTATATAACGGAGTAACTGGTTAGATTTCAGTTGATGTTATGGGTAGCAGGTTATATAGTTAACTTTAGCTAGGTGGTACAGTGGTACAGTGGTACGGTAGGCTATTTTAAGCCTAAGCCTAGCTGAGATCACAGGTTCAATCCTGAGTGGGGAATTTTAGATTTTCTTTTTTACACTTAAAAATTTATTGAAAATAAAATTCTTAGTGTCGGCATTACGTTACATAAGTCTAAATAAGGTGTCCGACGTCCCTCTTAACGGTATTCTTTAGGCACAACCAAGGTGGCGAGCGGTGGATGGAGGCTGGGTAGAGAATGAAAATAACTTTTATCCCGATCCAGTCTCTTTGCAGCCAGTGTAGCGTGGACGTCTGCAATTCTTGGCTTTCACTTACGTCATATCAAAATTCAGAACCATTAAACAATAGATTTCGAATCCAAAATGTTTATGGAATTGTAGAGAGTTTAAAACTACACATCTTGGCCAAATTGTGAAGCGCCAAAGCATTTCGTTCAAGAGTTATAGGCGAACGAGTATTAGACATTACTTTTTTAGTAAGAAATGTATGGAGCGGCCATCTTTGTGCCCCACTCAGGGGCACAAACATGGCGGCCAAAAATTGAAAGTCTTAATTACACCAAAAATCATATCAAAACATATTGTATTTGTAATAAGCTCTTATAAGCACTTATAATGCAAACAATAACTTTCAGCTGATTCAATTTTGTTTATTTTTACAGCTTATCTGTAATAGCGTGACGAATTGCGTGACACATTTAAAATCTTTGTAAATCGGAAGCGAAACATCGTGAAAACCTGAAACTTTCTGTGAAAGATTAATAATACTTGTATCCACATACCATGTTAGAAACAGCTTTGTAGGATGTATAGTTTAGATTTTTAAATTTTTATGACGTCATGTGAAAACCAAGAACAGAAAATTTTCTTTGTATTTGCCGGCAATGGTGTCATCTTAGAACTTTTGCAAATCATCTCAAGCAGTTTAAGGCCTGGGTTTAAAGTGTGTTCGGAAAATATGGTTGACACTTAATATCTTCACCGAGAAAACCTAGATCAAAGTGAAATTTTCCCTGAATGTTAATCTTGATGTTTTCTTTTGCCTTAACGCAAAAGTTTGGTCACGTGACATGTCACGTGATCAAAATTTTAAAATTACGTAAATCGGCGATTTGGTAGCGAATTTTCTTTGTATTGTTAAATAAATTAGCTTTTCCGATGGAGGTTTAACATATTTAACCTTCTACGTTTGGAATGATTGTCCTCAAGTCTTTAAATTACAGTTATAAATAATTATAGGTTGAATTTTGGACTGAAAAATGACCTTTGTCCTCATAATTTTTTTTTAGAGATTAATGGACACTCATTCCAAACGTGAAGGGCTGGAGATATTTAATCTGCATCAGAAAAGCATTTTTATTTGATGTTTTCTCTTAAACCCGTCACCAATTCGTCAAATATTTGCTATTGTAAGAAAAATGGCCACGTGACATGTCACGTGACCTATGCCAAAGCTTATTATACTTAAAAATGTTAAGGACGATAATATCTTTCTATGTGCCAAATTTCGATTCAGTTCCATTCCGTTTGTGAAAGTTATTACGAATAAACCGTTTTTTCCTGTTCAAAGCCCTTGACCCAGGCCTTAAACTACTTGAGATGTTTGCTATGTGCTTGTTTTTAGATCCTTAACCGTGTGGCATTTTTGCGATTTTGTCTTCGATCCGCAAAAAAATAATTGTATAAGATCCCGCAAAACAAAACTTCCGTCGTCCTTTCTTTTTACTCGTGGAACAGCCGACGAGATATAGATTCGGCCCTTTATTAAAATTAACTTAATAATTTTACAAAAATGGGGAAAAAGCCGAAACGAAAAATAAAGGAAAACTCGATTATTTTAGAGTGTGACAGTAAGTAATGCTTTAACTTTTTGGAGAAGGAAAATACTTTTGTTCCTTCAATTGATCAGGGAGTTTTTTCCAAAGGTCAATTGGTATGGAAAATATCATGTGTTTACCAGTATTTGTTTTCAAGCGCGATTTATAAAGACTGTGTAATTAAACTATAATCATGCAAATTTGTAATTATTTTTATCATATCATGTAAAATGTTTTTTATTTTCAGGTTATTGTCGTTACGTCATTTCCAGGAAAGCGTTCCTGTTCTCTCTCTACAATATAAACGGCTACGTTCCTGTTAAGCTGAATATCATGCCAAGTCGATACGGGTACGCTATATACACATGTCCTGGTCATGGACCATGGTTTGGTGGCGGAAACGACCTTCGCATATCGAACAACGCTGCCAGCAGTCAAGGATCTTACACCAGTTGTGGCCATACCTACCCCCTCCCCCCTGGGTACTTTGCATCTGGCTATTCCTGTAGATTTTATGCTGGAGCCTACGCTTTCATTCCCAGTGACATTGAAGTATTCTTCGAGACAACAACTTAAAGCGCGTAGATCATGGTATTTTTGCAGATTTAGACAACTTTACATGGACGATTTGAATGTAGGTGGTTATATCCTATTTGATGTCGCCTATCATAGATGAATAAGAAGACTTAAAATTCGATTCGTCGAGTTTAACCATTAAGCAACTTATATGTAACGGTTTTGAAATCCAATATTAAAATAATATGATACTGACTCTATACAAATAACCTCGGAGACAAAAATTCAGTCATATTACACGAGTCTGTCCATTCAGTATTCATTTTAAAGAGTTTCCACTGTCACTTTTCCACTGGCAATTTTTTAAGTGGCAAATTTCTTTTCCGAGATTTGACTTGATTTTATAATCATTCAGTATCGGTGAAAATCAACCAGAACAGTGTAGGAAACAGCTCCATTAAACAGAAGGCCTGCACCTCTTCGTAACCTCCAATTTGGTTTGACCTGGATAAGGTGCACCTCTATTGTTTTTAGGGCTAGGGTCCATTGTTGTGTTGTTTGTTCTATTGTTTACTTAGCCAATCCTGTGAGGCGTTACGAAAGGTGCAGGTCTGCCCCCATTAAATTCTTGATTTTTCCAATTATAAAATGTTTAACTGTCAAATCGTTATACCATACCAAAGTGAACACATCTGACCAATCACAACAAACTTATTAAACGCATTGAACCGATTAAAGCCTAAAAAAATTAGAGGTCGTAAGCCAAATAACAATCGCTTTACACGTTGTTTGCAATTGGTGATGTTTTCTTTGATTGGTTAGCGCAACTGCACGTGTTTTTTTGAGCCAATTATAAGCAAACACGTAATAACTTTTCATAGTAAATAAAAAACCGCCAAAATAGTAACGTTAAAAAGCGAATCAGGTGTAGCTTTTGTTGATGCCAAATTTTTGCTTAACTACCAGTAGACTTGGTATGCGGGCTGTTCGCAGGCCGTGGTTCGAACTATATATATACATGTATTGTATATAGTTAATATCGGGTATTTTACTTAACCCTATTCGGCCTGGGGGGGGGGGGGGGGGGGGGGGGGGCACAAAGTGCCCGCGCTATTTTTGAACGTTCATAACTTCTTTAATATGTATCCAAACACCATCAAACTTTGTGACTTTTCCTAAAATTTATCTGGCAACAATTTTATATGACAATATTTTGATCACGTGACTTGATGTTTCCATGGCAACAAGATTTTGACAGCCATGTTTTTTGAAATTTGCATATTTGTACCTTTGAATGAAGAAAAACAATGTTTATTGGTATAACTTTTATATTTTTATGTCATTTAGCATTTATTTATTGGTTTTGATTAATTTTGAGTCAATTTGGATGGTTTTTAAGAGGTTTTAAAAACTTTCAGAAATCCAAGATGGCGGATCCAAGATGGCGGCTGTATAACTAATTACCTAATAACTACGTCATATGACGTCATTGTTCCATTGTGCGGACCGCAAAGAAGACAGTTTCGGACGTACTTTATACCCTCTAGGTTTCATTGTCGTAGCTTTAATGTTCTTGAAGTTACGAAGGGGGTGCACGATGTGCCCCCCCCCCCCCAGGCTCAGGAACTCAAAAAAAGCCCAGGCCAAAAAGGGTTAACGGAAATTGATAGATCACTTACAAACGAGATCTCTTCGGCAATAAGTAAAGAAAATTATAAGTAAATCGTAAGAAAATTATAAGTAAATTGGTATAAGTATGGATTATTCCTAAGTTTGTGGCAAGTATATCTTGTAGTTAATTTTTTATCTCAGGTAATTTTTATTTTTCCATCGTTTTTGGGTATGGTAATATATGCTGTGGGCGGTACGGTGGTCTAGTGGTTAGCGCGTCGGACTTTCAACCGGAAGGTCGGTGGTTCGAGCCTGGTCTCTGCCGTCGTGTTGTTTTCTTTAGACAAGAAACTTTACTCCACACTGTCTCTCTCCACCCAGGTGTATAAATGGGTACCGGCGATAAAATGCTGGGGGTTAACCCTGCGATGGACTAGCATCCCATCCAGGGGGGAGTAGCAATATTCCTAGTTGCTTCATGCTACAGAAACCGGGTTAAGCTCCGGTCGTGTGGGCCATTGTGGCTCGAGTGCGACTTTGCCTTACCAATATATGCTAATGAATTTGAAACAAAGGAAAAACAAAAATTACCTGAAATAAAAAAATTAACTTCAACATATATATTCGGTTTCAGCTAATGAGACAAGTTGTTTGGAATAGCTAGGGAATTAATAAGGTTTCCCGCACAGCGTGATCTTAAAGTACCATTGTAATTCACTTTAAAAAAAAACACGCTGTTTTGAAATGAAAAGCCGACGTTTTAGAGCTATTAAGTAATGTTTTCTTCGTCAGAGCAAAAACTTGAAGGATCGTAAGAGAACTTTGCGAGCCGTTATTTCATTCATTTTCAGCGGTACGAAGGCGTGCGCGCTTTATTACAATGGGAATAGTACAGATCTTAAGTCAGATCTTAGACTTTGTATCTAGTGTCCAGGCAGTGAAAAAAAACTGGGTAAAATCTGCCCACCCAACAAATTGTCTGCAGACTAGCCGCGACCCTGTGCATAATCTGTGTCCAAGGAGCACGCTTGGAGGTTGTGTCTGGGTACCAGCACTACATGTTCCAGGACACCAAGTCTGAACGGATCCTTAGAATAAGCCAATAATAATAACAGATCTTAACTACAAATGACGATACTCCACGGGGGGGGGGGGGGGGGGGGGGGCGGGATAGATAGATAGATAGATAGATAGATAGATAGATAGATAATCTTTATTTAAACACGGTAAAAAGTCGTCAGCTAAAAATCATTATAATACTTAACACAAAGCAATAAACTAATATTAAAAAATATCTATATATGAAGAATTTAATTAAATAATAAAAAGCTGCATTCCACGAATGCCGTGCCTTATAGTTCCTCTTTGAGAAGTCGTTTAAATTGCCCAAGGGACTCAGCTTTCCTTACATTATGAGAAAGGCTGTTCCAGAGCATGGCGCCACTATAACCGAAACTATTTTTATAATAGTTTGTGCGCGGCAATGGAACATTAAGTTTATCCTCAGAGTCCCTTAGGTTGTAACTAATTTCTCGCTTCTCAAATTTAGAACTTAGATGGGGGGGGGGGGGGGGGGGGAATTTTGAGTATTGCTTTATTACTTAGTACTTAATTTTATGTTCGCATACTTTTATGTGCAAGTGTGTGAGTAATTTGGCAGAGCACGTTAAATGAGTTGCATTTTCAGTAGTTTTAGACCAGCTCTTAATTTCCTTAGCTTTGTACAACAACAACAACAACAACAACAACAACAACACTTTATTAAATAACAAATATTAACGATTTAAATAGTACCTACCCACAAATAGTTATAACATAGCTAGCATTTTCACGTAATCAAATTTAATAGCGCGAGCGTGCTTCATATTCTTATTGAGCACGCTAATGACGTCAGCAAACTAACACCTCGAGAAACACCGCGTTGATAATGTTATAAAACAATTAGTTCATGCTGCAGCTGTGCGTATGTCGAGATATTGAGCACTTGGGAAGTTTGGAGAGCACTCAAGAGGCTAGAGTTGCACTCGGCTGTGCCTCGTGCAACTCTTACGCCTCTTGAGTGCTCTCCAAACTTCCCGCGTGCTCAGTATCTCGACATACGCACGCTGACGCATGAACTAATTGTTAATTGAAAAACTAGTCGAGGCGGGTAGGTATATTTAAGAGTTAGGCTTATTACGAGGGTTCAGGTTACAGCAGTTTAGATTTAATACAATAAATAGTAGATTAAAATAATAAATTAAAATCAGTAAAGAAAGTAGAAAGAGATTACACTATACTGGTCGTAGTTACAGGATTGGTACAGTTTACAAGTTTTTAATTAATTCAAGAATTGAAGATGGTGTAAGATACAAACTTTCTTGTTTGAAAATATTAATAAGCGTTTCATGTATTTGTTTCTTAAATAAGTTTCTACTGGCAGATTTTTTTTTTGTACCCACTAATTCTATAGACAGTAGTTAAGTAGTTGTAGTTAATGTTTTCTACTGCAGTTTTTTCAGTTGAGTTCATTGTGTTCAATTAGTAATATAGTTTTTAGTATTTGACCTATTTTCATTTTAATATATATTTTGTACTTCATAAACTGATATGTATTTTTATGTTTTGAATTAATAAAGATCTTTCTAAGACCTAATACTATAGGGAAGGTCCTGAAGGGGTAGAATAGGAACTAAGATTTGCCTATTTTGAACTGGGAAAATGGGATTTAGGTCACTGGGACCGGGATTGGGTCACTTGGTCGAACTTGGACTAACAATTCCAAACATAAAATTGGAAATGGGAAACACGTCCTGATACATTACACAGCATAATTATATAGTTAACGTTCAATGACATTCCTAAACTCATAGAACAGCTAAAGAAATAATTTCATTTCGGTAAAAGACATACGAAACCAAGGCAGTGCATTTTTACAACTCGCTCAGAGACCTTCGAGTGTTTTTCTGTTCTTGCGAGTCAGCGATTTAGTTGCACAGCGGTACAGCTGCAAGAAGCGATGCTTAAACTGACCTTAAACTGTCCGATGCAACATGGTGGCGAATACTTGTAAAGCTACTCGAACTGCAGTTGTAGAAATCAAGTACATTATCACAAATAATCTAGTAACACAGACTAAACAAACAGACTAGTGTCGAAAGCCTTAGACTACTTGGACTACACTGGATATATTATTTTAGTAAATTTTTATCTCTCGATAATGATTTTCTAGATTTCTGATTGGTCCAACCGCTACCGATCTGAGTCGTTATTGGTTAATTTGCCCAAATATGGAAAAATGGTGACGAATTACGCGAACAAAAAATGGCGACATTCGGGGAGCAAGTGCACGTGGCGGGCAAATCTTTCCTCGTCCGCATTATAATTTCCACAATTCTAATGTTCAAATCCATAACCATTTCGGCTAGTCCGATTAAAACCTATTTTTGAAGGAAACTACTTTTGAAAGAAACATTCTTCTCGATCTCGTCGCTTGTTAGCATTTACTCGCTTTCGATTTGCGAAGCGGTCATGTGACACTTGTTCACTGACGTGACAGTCATGTATTTTTTTGAAATGGAAATATATTTTTTTTCCAATTTCCAGTTATTTGAGTGTTTGAAAATTTACTAAAACAGTTATTCATCTCGGCCTCGCCGAATATGAGCTGATATATATAACCAACTCGGCGCGGCGGTTATATATGTCAGCTCTTATTTTCCACCTAGCTCGGTTTTCTTTGTTCTATTCAGGGGAATATATCACATAACCCCGTTCATTACAGTGTCTGAAAAGCTGGGTGCGGCTTTGATTGTAACAGGGGAGAGGCGGGGCTGAAAACGATAGCTGATAACAATAGCAAAACAAAGGATTATATATTCCCCTCAACATATTCCCCTCAACATATTCCCCCCAACATATTCCCCTCGACATATTCCCCTCGACATATTCCCCCTTGCCTTAGTCCCTCGACTTATTCCCGTAATAATAGAATAACACAAACGGGAAGATAAAATAGGGCGTAACAAGGAAAACGCTCTAGCATCGGTCAATATTTTTGGTTTACAAAAAAAGACAACTTCATCAATCATATTCCTACGTAATTAACTTGCCGGTCGCGACCAAAATGCGAAATGTTAATAACATTATTCGATGGTATCGTACCTCGATTCAGGTTTCGGGTCTTCAATAATTTAATGTATGACGTCTCGTTTTACGCTTGAGCCTGAATATGTTTCTGTCGCTTTCCCTTGGAAAACACACCGCAACCACTCCATTGATCTTCGAAAAATGAAGGCGGGCAGTTGGGCCATGGCGAGACCACGAGTACTGTTCATACATTTTCTTCTCTCTCTCTCTCTCTCCTTCTACTCATAACGAAGCAAGGTGCTCAATGCAAATTTGACAAAAGCAAATCATGTTTACCGTCTCGCTTCGTAATGTGCCGTGATCCCAATGCGACCTTGCGGAATCATGCTTTTTTGCAGAATTGAACGGAATGTTACTCTCCGAAAAATTAATAGTTTCTTTGTTTTTAGAAAACCTCACAAGGTGGAAAATAAGCATGTTATTGACCAGTCCCTCGGGGATATGTGATATATTCCCCTCGTGGCGTTCCCTCGGGCTACGCCCTCGGGTACGCCACGAGGGGAATATATCACATATCCCCTCGCTCCTGGTCAATAACCCTTACATATTCGGCTCGTCCTCGATGAATAACTGTTAAATATATAAGCATCCATGTTCTTATCCTTCATTATTACAGGCTTAATAAATTTATAGGAGCTTAACATTTTGGTTTATTTTGGAGTATTTCTCATCAGATAATCACTATTTTCCTGTAATTCGCTTCTTCAATCCTGCAGAAAATTTGTATAC